>CM022301.1:77307842-77812354 GCA_011799875.1 Thinopyrum elongatum
CCTGCCTGAGAAGATATGCAATATATGGCACCGTCCAGTCAGGAGTGATTACTAAAACCTCCATGATCAAGTCGACTACAACTGTGACTTCAATCTCAGTCGGATTGGTTGAACTTATTGGTTGTGGGGGCTCCTCCGTAAAGGGATCTTCTTGAACTGACGGGGTGTGAAGATGCTCCAAGAACACATTACTGGGAATGGGTTTCCGAGCGGAACCTATCTTCGCCAGATCATCGGCCGCTTGATTCTTGAGTCGGGGTATGTGGTGGAGCTCCAACCCTTCAAACTTCTTCTCTAACTTTCTCACTGCATTGCAGTAACCAGTCATGGCAGGGCTCCTGATGTCCCACTCCTTCATTACTTGATTGACCACCAAATCTGAGTCGCCGTAGACCATCAGGCGACGCACGCCGAGTGAGATGGCCATACGCAACCCATATAGAAGTGCCTCATACTCAGCTTCATTATTTGAGGAGTCGAAGTGAATCTGAAGGACATAACTGAGCTTGTCACCTCTTGGGGATACCAGGACCACTCCAGCACCAGAACCGTTCAACATCTTGGACCCTTCAAAAAACATAGTCCAATGTTCCGAGTGAACCTAAGTCGGTTGTTGTTGTTCAATCCACTCGGCGAGGAAATCTGCTATTGCATGAGACTTGATTGCTTTCTTTGCCTCAAACTTGATATCTAAAGGAAGGAGTTCAATCGCCCACTTAGCCACTCGACCGGTTGCATCCCGATTGTTCAGAATTTCTGATAATGGAGCGTCGCTGACGACTGAAACCGAGTGGTCTGCGAAGTAATGTGCAACTTTCTTCATGGTCAAGTAAATCCCGTAGACAAGCTTCTGGTAATGCGGATACCTTTGCTTGGACGGAGTCAAGACTTCAGAAATATAGTATACAGGGTGTTGAACTTTGTGGGCTTTGCCTTCTTCTTCCCGCTCGACTGTGAGCACTGTGCTGACAACTTGTCCAGTGGCTGCGATATATAACAATAGAGGCTCTTTGCTGACTGGGGCAGCAAGCACCGGCTGGGTGGAAAGCAGGGCTTTGAGCTCTACAAACGCTGCTTCGGCTTCGGGAGTCCACTCGAACTTGTCAGACTTCTTCATTAGTCGGTAAAGAGGCAATGCCTTTTCACCGAGACGAGAGATGAATCGACTCAATGCAGCCAAACAACCAGTAGGCTTCTGAACATCATGCACACGCACAGGGCGTTTCATTCGGAGAATTGGTCCAACCTTTTCTGGGTTTGCATCGATCCCTCGTTCGGAAACAAGAAAATCGAGTAATTTTCCGCCTGGGACTCCGAATGTGCACTTCGACAGATTGACCTTGATATCATATCTTCTTAAGTTGGCAAATGTTTCAGCGAGGTCAGTCAGCAGGTCGCAACCTTTACGTGACTTGACCACGATATCATCCATGTATGCTTCCACGTTCCGACTGATTTGAGTGAGCAGGCACTTCTGAATCATGTGCATGAATGTGGCACCAGCATTCTTGAGACCGAAGGGCATGGTAACATAACAAAAGCACCCGAATGGGGTGATGAAGGCCGTTTTTATCTCATCGGGTCCATACAGTCGGATCTGATGGTACCCGGAATACGCGTCCAAAAAGGACAAACGCTCACACCCCGCAGTTGAGTCGACAATCTGGTCGATGCGGGGGAGAGGGAAGTGATCTTTCGGGCAGGCCCGATTGATGTGCTTGAAATCGATACACATACGAAGTGAATCATCTTTCTTGGGGACCATGACAACATTGGCGAGCCACTCGGAGTGGTATATCTCGCGGATGAACTCAGCTGCCAGAAGCCGAGCTACCTCTTCGCCAATTGCCTTCCTCTTCTCCACGGCGAACCGATGGAGATGTTTCTTGACAGGTTTTGCTTTTGGGTCGGTGCGCAAACGGTGCTCAGCCAGTCCCCTTGGTACACCCGGCATGTCAGATGGTTTCCATGCGAAGATGTCCCAGTTCTCACGGAGGAACTGGATGAGTGCTTCTTCCTATTTGCTGTTGAGTGTTGTTGAGATGTGGGTCGGAGCAGCATTGGGATCAGTCGGGTGAATATGTACAGGCTTTGTCTCTCCGGCCGACTGAAACGCAGATTCTGAAGCAGGCTTCTTAGCTCGCAACAAATCACTCGGATCTGCATTCTTTTGATATTCTTCCATCTCTACTGCTGCCATCTGTTCATCGGCAATCTTTGAGCCCTTCTGGAGGCACTCTTCCGCTCTTTGCCGATTCCCTGTGACTGTGATCACGCCTCTGGGACCAGGCATCTTCAACTTGAGGTATACGTAACATGGTCGAGCCATAAAACGAGCATATGCGGGCCTACCCAGAATAGCATGGTAGGCACTGTGAAAATCCACCAGCTCAAACGTCAACTTTTCCTTGCGGTAATTCTTTGAATCACCGAAAACCACGTCAAGAGTGATCTGACCGAGTGAATCTGCTTTCTTTCCTGGGATGACTCCGTGGAATCGCATGTTGCTCTCACTGAGCTTGGACATCGGGATGCCCATCCCTCGAAGGGTCTCAGCATATAGAATGTTCAATCCACTGCCACCATCCATCAGAACCTTGGTCAGTCGGGTGCCCCCAACGACTGGGTCGACCACCAACTCTTGCCGCCCGGGGGTAGCAACGTGCGCTGGGTGATCGGACTGGTCGAATGTAATGGGAGTTTTTGACCACTTCAAATACGTCGTGGTTGCCGGAGCAACCATGTTCACTTCTCTGTTGATAACTTTCAGTCGACTTTTGCTCTCGACGTCAGCAAAAATCACCAAAGTAGCATTGACATTGGGGTAACCGTCATCTTCCTCTTCCTTATCAGATTCTTTCTCCTTCTCACTGGGCTGACCCTCCCGGAAACTCTGAATCAGCAGTCGGCACTGTCGAGTGGTATGCTTGGGCAGAATCAAGTTACCCTCTTCATCTTTTTTAGTGTGTATGTGACATGGTAAATCAAGAACGTCGTTTCCCGACTGATCTTTCACTTTTTTAGGGATCCACGGTCCTTTAGGCTTTCCCTTGACCTTCCCTTGATTCAAAACTGCGGCCTCAGCAGGACCTGCAGGTTCAGCCTTGTGCTTCTGCTTCCGACTGGAATTTCCACCTCCGGTGTCTTGGGCGACTGGTTTGTTCTTGCCACTGCGGAGTCGGTCTTCCTCTTCGCCGTTAGCGTACCGAGTGGCTATTTCCATCATTCGGGCCAGGGACATGTCTCCCGACCGACCGAATTTCAGGTTAAGCTCTCTGTACCGAACGCCCTCTTTGAAGGCGCAAACTGCCTGGTGCTCTGACACATTTTCTATAGTATGATGAAGAGTAGTCCATCTCTGGATGAAGTCTCTCAAAGTCTCGTTCTGTTTCTGGACATAGTGCTGCAATTCAGTCAGCCCAGCAGGTCGCTTGCAGGTGCCCTCGAATGTTTTGATAAACACTCGGGCTAATTCTTCCCAACTGAAAATACTTCCAGGGGCCAACTGATTCAACCAAGCTCTGGCTGAACCTTCAAGCATCAGGGGGAGGTGCTTCATGGCTACATCATCGTTGCCTCCACCAATCTGAACCGCCACTCGGTAATCTTCTAGCCACGTGTTAGGCTTCGACTCACCGGTGAACTTACTCACGCCCGTCGCCAACCTGAAGTTGGGAGGGATCTCAGCAGCTCGGATGGCTCTACTGAAACATTCGGGCCCAGAAACATGTACTCTGCTTCCACTCGAATGGTTTCTATCTTGTACTTCTCTGTGTGCCCTGCCCCTGTCGACCAAGCCTTGTACGAGGAGTGATCTCGCATCGAATCCAGGCTCTCTTGGGTCGACTGGAGCTCTCCGCTCATCACCATACGGACGCCTGTCATCATACCGCCGGGGCGTGTACGATCCGCCCCTCGGAGGGGGCGTAGGCACTCGACGGTAGTCCTCACGGGCGTATCGATGATCATACTGTACGTGGCCTTGATCCATGTACTGATCCTGGCGGTGTCCACGATCGTCACGCCGCGGAGGCGATCTTCGACTGTGTGCCGACTGAACTGTGTCCGCAACCACAGATCTGTTGTGGATTCTGTTGCGCGACTGAGAAACAGCCGAGTTTTGTTCCCCTGCTGCTCGGGGCAGCGATCGGATCTGTTGCAGCCCTCTACCAGCTTCTGACCGGGACGGCTGAATTGAGTCTGCGACACGGGCAGCTGCCGTAACATTTTGAATCGGGGTACGGTATACCTGAACTTCTTCCTGAGGTCCGGTCGAAAATAATTGTCGCTGACGTCGACTGGAACTAGGGATCATCCTCTGGGCGCGTCCGTCGAGTGCCTGCTGGAGATTCTCCAGACGCGCCCGCTCAGCCAAGGTGGCTAAGCGCGCAGCCTCCAAAGCCCGAGCCTCGGAGGTCTCCCCAACAATGGGGGTCTGGAGCGCCTGGACGTTGCGGCGATGCAGCTCTTCCCTCTGCTCCGCAGTGAGGGCCTCGGGAATATATTCATCGGGATCGAGCGACGGGCCGCCGCTGCCGCCGCCGCCGTGACAAAATTCAGGCGGACTGCGACGGGGGTCGACCATGAGGACTTCCGCCGCTGGATCGTTGCTCTCGCACTCGGAAAGCGAATCCGAGTGACCACCTGGCAGATCGAACAAACCGTAAAGGGATTCGTTGGGCTCGATAACCGCGACTTGCGGGGTGGTCGACTGACGAGCCACTGCGTGCTTCACCCACCGCTGGAGCCGCGAACGACCGGATCGCTTGCGACGACGGACGGCGGGGAGCGAAGACGTCACGGGAGCCGACCGATACTGAGTCGACGGCTGCCGCAGCAGAACGCCGCAGGCACTCACCCGGAAGTGCGCCGCCCTACGGATGGGGAGGGTCTCGACGTCGAGGGGAGCTTCTTGAAGCCAGGCGGAGTCGTCGACGATGAAGGCAAGCGCGCCGAGACGGATCTCGCGACCCAAAGCCAAGCCACCGCTGGAAACCATGTTGATGGAGAACGAAATTTGCAACCTCATCGGAAGTCGCTCAGACACCGGCCCCACGGTGGGCGCCAACTGTCGTGGGAATGAGTCTGACAGTTAAAGTATAGGGTACGTAGGAGGAGGCAAGATCCTAGCTACGGCGAGGTTGTGCACACAAGTTTACGAGTTCAGGCCCCTCTCGGAGGAGGTAACAGCCCTACGTCTCGGTGCCTCGGAGGCTTGTCGACTGGATTATGTGTGAATATTACAGGGGGTGCGAACCCCTGTGCCAGAGGAGGGGGGTGGCTTATATAGAGTGCGCCAGGCCCCTCCAGCCCTCGGTTACACAGGGTTCAATATAAGTTAAGACAGGGGCGTTACTGGTAACGCCCGCTATAAATGACTATTAATGGTCTTTAAGACTACGGAGTGAACGCCTGCCCGTTGCCATCCTGGGGTGGCTTTAGATCTTCTGTATTCTGAGTGATTCTTCGTATGGTCGAGTGACTCTAACTTTGTCGAGTGGAATTGGGGTATCCGAGTGGGATAGCTGGTCGAGTGGATTGCACTCCAAGGTGATTTCAGTCGGTATCTTCTGTTGTACTTTGAATGTCCTTGACTCTAGGGCAGTGTCCTTGGGTAGGGCGTCTAGGTCAGGCCTAAGACCCTACCCCAGGTACATGTCATCGTCAGTACCCATGTGAGCTCTTACTTCTCCCTCAAGCAAGAAGAGGTTGCGAGTGTGACAATCAACCCCGTACCAAATGATATTATACCAGTTGCCAACATCAGTGTTCTCACGAATAATTTTCTTGTCCAAGAAAATGTTTTTTTCTAGAAGTTATTCAAAGATGCCCCCTAGATCATGCATATGTGCGCATTGGTTCCTGTACTGACCGAGATTGTCTAGTAGATAACAGTTTGTATAACTTCCACACCTTGCAACTAGAGATTTTTAAGAATAATGCTAGAATAATCATAAGCGCGGATACCATATGGAATTGTATCAACCAAACAATTCACCCCAAAGCCTAGGTGTTGGGCAAAAGTTGGCCATCTATTTCAAGAAAGGAGACATTTGTAGCAAATGGCCAAATACTACAAATTCTTTTATTCACCTTCAATCATTTTTTTTCTAGAGATGCATCAATTGTTCTACAAAGTTATTTCATGTGCCATTACACGTAGAAAGCACATCCTAGTTTTTCAAGGAGATGTACCCATTCTTGATCATCCACTCCATACTCCAGTGGTTGTTTACATTCTTGAGAGTCCAATAAGCCCATCCAAACGTTGCCTTCCCATACACATCCATCTGTGCATTTGCAAACATTTGGAGCTCTTCCTTGGTTGCGTTGGGCACCTGCCACTCAGCCACCCATTCGCCTGTGGAAAACATTGTCATCCATGACACATCAGACATTTTCACTGAAGTCTTGCAGGAATGGGAACAAAAAAAAATCCATGCTCCAAAACCTAAAGGCACCAAAAAATTAGTTACACATACCTACAAAGGTGAGAGGACCATTCTGCTTCGTGACAGTGCTGAGAGCGCTTGAGTAGTTGGTCTTGATGAAATCGATATTCTGCTGCACGGTGAAAGTATCAAACATGCTGTTGAACAACACGTAGTAGTGCACGTCGATGACGGCCCTGGGTAACCCGCCGGAGAACTCGAGGAGCTCCGTCGGGTCTGGGGACGACAGCCGGTTGGACATGATCACGTAGGCCTCCGACGAGTGCTTCCTGACGGCATTGTACCCGTCGCGGTAGTACGTTTTCAGACTCTCCAGGGACGCGCCAGGCGCTAGCGGCTCGTTTAGCAGCTCCACTGCGAGGAGGCTCGGGCTCACAGCGTACCTGGATGCAAGGAAATCTATCACTTGTACGGTTTGCGCGATGTTAGCGGCGCTAGTACCCCAGTCCTGCGAGCCATCCTTGGAGGCGCTGTGCTCGAAGGGGTTTTGTGACCCAGGAGCTGCATGTAGGTCGATGATGACGCCCAGATTGTACTCCCTGTCCATGCAGAGAAGTCAAGCATTTATTCCAGAAATTATTAGATAATGTAAGCTTTATTGATGTTGCTCAAGATTATGCCAAGATCAAACATGAAGCCTGCTTACTCTGCCCATTTGAATGCCTTGTCCAAGGTTTGAAGCGAACCTCCGATGTAAGGTGCTGGAGGACTAGGGTCGCTAGCGATCCACCATCCCACTGGTATCCTCACTGCGGTCAGCCCGCTTTCGGAGATGAACCTGAAGTCATCTTCCACTATATATGTGCTCCAGTGGTTCTGCCAAACATGCAACATTCCACAAAACAATGATACTTGTTCCTAACTTCCAGAGAGAGAGAAAAATGGTACTTATTCCTAGCTATAACCACAATCAGTTTATAATGTTACTATACTGCGAACACCAAACAATTTGTATCTCGTTTTTCATATGAATAAATTCCTTTCCAAATTGTTTTTTATGCAATTATTTGAAACTAGGTAGATCTGGTGAAGCCATTCGCTGTACTATCGTGGCCACTACACTTTCTTGTTTCCTTGTGCAAGTGGGCATGCATAGACATGAGTCACATGGTACTCCTACACCAGAAACAAATTAGGAGGGGAACCACCGAGGGCAGTGATATCCACATCATGATAAGCATGATCTGCATGTGCTGTTCACCATATTGTTTTGATTTAAAACAGTAGCAATCAGCAAGTGGGCACATGCATGTTCAATAATGTCTTTACCTTGAGAATTGGCGTGGCCTTTGCCGTCCCATATCCGTTGCAGATTTGGTACTCCCCTTGTAGCCCCGTCACTCTGGTCACCGCGAACACCGACGGGTCGTCGTCGCCCCAGCTTGTGCTCTTCCCATAGTCCGCTGTCACTGTGCTGTCTTTGTTTGCCTGCCATCAATGGAATTTGACTGCTAGTTTATATGGAAGAGAATGAGCTTTCTAACTTATTGATGTATACTAGTCAAATATCCCTAGACGGCTAGATAAGTCAACATTGGAGGCGCATGTTGAGTCCAGTGCCGGTTTTGAACGTACGTACATGCTGACTAAATGTTTAAGAAATTGTATGTAAATCATTGAATAATTTTGTTGGATATACCTTGCTAATTTCTTTCTTATGCAGGCGTTGGATCATTCTTTCTAGGGTCGATTAATAATGATGAATGTATTTTGTTGCACTTTTGTTGAGATATGCTCGATTAGCACTAAATTTAAATTTTACTACCTCTGTTTCTAGATGTAGGACGTTTTTGCAGTTCAAAAACGTCTTACATTTAGGGAAAGGGGTTGTACATGTTTGTAGAACGTTAACTCTGGAAATAGGTAGAACGTTAACTCTCTGCCATACTGTATTTTTTTCAGAAATTTTAAAACGTCTGAAATATACTCCATTTTAATATGAGTACTGAGTAGTGAGACGCGAACATTTTACATGTTTGTAGAACGACACTTGGTGCCTCTTTGGCAAATATGAGTAGTGAGAGGAGAGAGACGTATATTTCATTTAATCTTTACCTGCAAGAAGAGCCCGTTTGGCGCCATAATGCGCATCCTGTTCTGGCCGGCGTTGCGCACTAACCGGAACGTCTCCAACTTCCCCGGCGACGTCGCCGTGGCCACCACCGAGCCGTCGCTCTGGACGCCCACGAACTGGTTGCCGAACACCTTCAAATTGAACGTCGTCTCGTTGATCCGCCATAGCTTGAAGGTCTCCCAGCCAGATGCCTGAGACCGGTTCGCCACCAGCCCCGCGCCGCCGCCCTTCTCCGCGGCCACATAGCCGTTCTGCGTCACCGACTTGAACTGCAGCTGCGTGCCGTCCTGCACGTACGTACGCCGCGCGCTAATCGGTCAAGAAATTGTAAACAGAGAGCCATGGCGGCAGGCGGCGGCGACCTCCCACATCCACATGTGTTGGCGTGTATGCGTATGCAAAGCTACGTTGATTACCAAGAGGTCTTTGTTGGGGATGCCGTCGAAGAGGGACGGCAGGATCCAGCCCTCCGTCACCAGCCAGCCGCCGAGGTTCACCGCTCGGACGGGGAGACGTGGAGCAGCCGCCGCGCGCCGGGAGAGGAAGCACAGCGCGACGAGGAGCCAGAAGCAGCGGGAGAGGCGGCTCCTCATTTGGCTGCTACGTACAGCTGCTTCCGATCGACCGGCCTCGGTTACTTAGAACGTAGAGCTCTCTCGGTGTTGTGCCCTGCCCTGCCCTGCCGTGCTCTGGAAGATTATATAGGCCAAGATGCCTAGTGATTAATTAAGATATTTGACTCCTTCGGTGAAGACAAGATCAGAACGGGAGGGTTTCCAGTTTCCATTGACAATCTCGTGGGTCAAAGTTAGCGAATATCAAGAATTAAGTTTGACAAATTTTGCTGATGGGTTCAAACTTCAAACCGAACCCATCAACGCTGGCTGCGCCCTTGCCCTATTAATCCTACATTAAGCAATTCATGGATCTTCGATCGATTCAAGCGTATGTGAAAATGCGCGGCAACCTCTTTATAATGATAAAAATATTTTTGTGAATATAAACGCACTAAAATTCCATAAAACTCTCACGAGATGAACACTTTGGCCAATCTTGTCTTAAAACATGATGAACCGGTCACAACACTCCATTTTACGAGCAAACATGTCACATACCCGAGGAGCTGAGGTGTCCTGCTGACTCGGCAATTTTATTTGCAAAAAGAACCCTGGCTAATTTTGTGGAGGTGTATTTTGCTAGTAGATGTTGGGTCAGCCACTAATAGAAAACAGGGCTTTGGTTCGGGCCAGCCCAGCCCATTAGTCCCGGTTCAGTCACGAACCGGGACCCATGGGGGGCATACGTCCCGGTTCATGCGCCCAGGGGGCCGGCCGGGGCCTCGTGGGCATTGGTCCTGGTTCGTCTGGACCCATTTGTCCCGGTTCCTGGCACGAACCGGGACCAATGGGCCTCGCTCCTGGCCCACATCCATTGGTCCCGGTTTGTGGCTTGAACCGGGACAGAAGGGGGGCCTTTAGTTCCGGTTCCACGCACGAATCGGGACCAATGAGGTGGCTATATATACCCCATCGCCGGCGAGCAGAGCACTCCACACTGCTCTGTTTTTTCTGGCCGGCGAGGGGAGAGCTTTGTGGTGCTCTAGCTCACCTCCTATGCACATGAGGTGTTTGATGAAATGCCCGAGCCACACTAGTTAAGCTTTCTCCTCTCGAAGCTCGACCTTCAAGCTCCATTTTCCTCAAGATTTGTCTAGGTTTAGCGGTCCGTCACGTCCCGTCCCCGTCTTCACCGCCGTCGATCGCCCGCGCCGATCTCGTCGCCGGCATAACCGTGGTGAGCCTCTTGTTCTTATCTTCTTTCTAAAAGAAAAAAATTCTTGTCACCGGTTTTTTACACACTTAATTATATATAATGCACGCAGATGAACCGGCAATGGATGTACGGTGACAGACGCACCTCCGAGTACATTAAGGGCGTGCATAATTTTCTCGAAGTGGCTGAGGCAAACAAGCAGAATGGTTTTATGTGTTGTCCATGCCCTATATATGGGAATACGAAATCTTACTCTGACCGGAAAATCCTTCACACCCACCTGCTTGAGAAGGGTTTCATGCCACACTATAATGTTTGGACCAGGCACGGAGAAATAGGGGTTATGATGAAAGACAGCGAAGAAGAAGAGGACGATGACAACTATGTGCCCCCTGAATACGGTGATGCTGCAACGGGGGAAGCTGAAGATCAAGAGGAACCAGACGATGTGCCCGATGATGATCTCCGCCGGGTCATTGTTGATGCAAGGAGACAGTGCGAAAGTGAAAAGGAGAAGCTGAAATTCGATCACATGTTAGAGGATCACCAAAAAGGGTTGTACCCCAATTGCGAAGATGGCAACACAAAGCTCGGTACCGTACTGGAATTGCTGCAGTGGAAGGCAGAGAATGCTGTGCCTGACAAAGGATTTGAGAAGCTACTTAAAATATTGAAGAAGAAGCTTCCAAAGGATAACGAATTGCCCTACAGTACGTACGCAGCAAAGAAGGTCGTATGCCCTCTAGGATTGGAGGTGCAGAAGATACATGCATGCCCTAATGACTGCATCATGTACCGCGGTGCGTACGAGGATTTGAACGCATGCCCGGTATGCGGTGCATTGCGGTATAAGATCAGACGAGATGACCCTGGTGATGTTGACGGCGAGCCCCCCAGGAAGAGGGTTCCTGCGAAGGTGATGTGGTATGCTCCTATAATACCACGGTTGAAACATCTGTTCAGAAACAAAGAGCATGCCAAGTTGATGCGATGGCACAGAGAGGACCGTAAGAAAGACGGGAAGTTGAGAGCACCCGCTGATGGGTCGCAGTGGAGAAAAATCGAGAGAAAGTACCGGGAGGAGTTTGCAGGTGACGCAAGGAACATATGGTTTGGTTTAAGCGCTGATGGCATTAATCCTTTCGGGGAGCAGAGCAGCAATCACAGCACCTGGCCCGTGACTCTATGTATCTATAACCTTCCTCCTTGGCTGTGCATGAAGCGGAAGTTCATTATGATGCCAGTACTCATCCAAGGCCCTAAGCAACCCGGCAACGACATTGATGTGTACCTAAGGCCATTAGTTGAAGAACTTTTACAGCTGTGGAATGGAAACGGTGTACGTGTGTGGGATGAGCGCAGACAGGAGGAATTTGACCTGCATGCGTTGCTGTTTGTAACCATCAATGATTGGCCTGCTCTCAGTAACCTTTCAGGACAGACAAACAAGGGATACCACGCATGCACGCACTATTTAGCTGACACCGAAAGTGTATACCTGGACAAATGCAGGAAGAATGTGTACCTGGGGCATCGTCGATTTCTTCCGACCAACCATCAATGTCGAAAGAAAGGCAAGCATTTCAAAGGCGAGGCAGATCTCCGGAAGAAGCCCGCCATGCGTACCGGTGATCACGTACTTGCTATGGTCAATGATTTACACATAATCTTTGGAAAGGGTCCCGGCGGACTATCTGTTCTGAATGACGCTGAGGGACGCGCTCCCATGTGAAAGAAGAAATCTATATTTTGGGACCTACCCTACTGGAAAGACCTAGAGGTCCGCTCTTCAATCGACGTGATGCACGTGACAAAGAACCTTTGCGTGAACCTGCTAGGCTTCTTGGGCATGTATGGAAAGACAAAAGATACACCGGAGGCACGGGAGGACTTGCAACGTTGGTACGAAAAAGACGGCATGCCTCCAAAGCAGTATGAAGGTCCTGCCAGCTACGCTCTTACCAAAGAAGAGAAGGAAATCTTCTTTGAATGCCTGCTCAGTATGAAGGTCCCGTCTGGCTTCTCGTCGAATATAAAGGGAATAATAAATATCCCAGAGAAAAAGTTCCAGAACCTAAAGTCTCATGACTGCCACGTGATTATGACGCAACTGCTTTCGGTTGCATTGAGGGGGCTTCTACCGGAAAACGTTCGATTAGCCATTGTGAAGCTATGTGCATTCCTCAATGCAATCTCTCAGAAGGTGATCGATCCAGAAATCATACCAAGGCTAAGGAGTGATGTGGCGCAATGTCTTGTCAGTTTCGAGCTGGTGTTCCCACCATCCTTCTTCAATATCATGATGCACGTCCTAGTTCATCTAGTCGACGAGATTGTCGTTCTGGGCCCCGTATTTCTACACAATATGTTCCCCTTTGAGAGGTTCATGGGAGTCCTAAAGAAATATGTCCGTAACCGCGCTAGGCCAGAAGGAAGCATCTCCATGGGCCATCAAACAGAGGATGTCATTGGGTTTTGTGTTGACTTCATTCCTAACCTTAAGAAGATTGGTCTCCCTCAATCGCGGTATGAGGGGAGACTGACTGGAAAAGGCACGCTAGGAGGGGACTCAATAATATGCAGGGACAGGCATTCTTGGTCTCAAGCACACTACACAGTTCTACAGAACTCTACCTTGGTGACCCCGTATGTCGATGAACACAAGAACATTCTGCGCTCCAAACACCCGGAGCAGTGTGACGACTGGATTACATGTGAACACATCAGGACTTTCGGCAGTTGGTTGGAAACACGTCTCAGAGGTGACAACACTGTTTCTGATGAGCTGTACTCGTTGTCCAGGGGACCATCTTCGACTGTATTGACTTACAAAGGATACGAGATAAATGGGAATACATTTTACACGATCGCCCAAGATCAAAAGAGCACCAACCAAAACAGCGGTGTCCGCTTTGATGCAGCAACCAAGAGGGGAAATGACACATATTATGGTTACATAGTGGACATATGGGAACTTGACTACGGACATGATTTTAAGGTCCCTTTGTTTAAGTGCAAATGGGTCAATCTGTCAGGAGGCGGGGTACAGGTAGAGCCACATTACGGAATGACAACAGTGGATCTAAACAATCTTGGGTACACAGTCGAACCATTCGTCCTAGCCAATGATGTGGACGGGTTTTCTATGTGAAGGACATGTCTACCAAACCGAGAAAAAGAAAAGATAAGGAAGCGAATACATCATACGATGAGCCAAAGCGCCACATAGTTCTTTCAGGGAAAAGAGACATCGTGGGAGTGGAGGGTAAGACAGACATGTCTGAAGATTATGAAAAGTTTCATGAAATTCCTCCCTTCAAAGTCAAGGCTGACCCAAGCACCCAGTTAAGCGATGAAAAATATCCATGGTTACGGCGCAATAAGCAAAGGACACAAGCGAAGAAAAAGTGAAGACAGATGAAGTCAGAAAGGGTTGAAAATTGATGATATGGCTTTGAATGGTTCATTTTGAGCACACAAAAAGTCTGGAGTTCAAATAAGTTCAAAAAAATGAAATCCCTTTGTAACAGATGAGTTTTTGTCCGAAACCCTGATACTTCGAAAGAGATTGTCCATTTTGTACACGAAGTGCATCCAGTTTTTGCCGTAACCCTCTCAACTTTTTAGCACATGCTATGTGGGTGAAATGATGATATCATGCCAATTTTCAACCTCTTCAGAGTTCATGTGAAGTGCTTTTCAATTTCAGGGTCATTTAGCTCAAAAAAATCAGTAAATGCATGAAAAATAACAGATGAAGTCAGAAGGTTGAAAATTGATGATGTGGCTTTGAATGGTTCATTTTGAACACACAAAAGTCTGGAGTTCAAATAAGTTTTAAAAAATGAAATCCCTTTGTAACAATGAGTTTTTTGTCCGAAACCCTGATACTTCGAAAGAGATTGTCCATTTTGTACACGAAGTGCATCCAGTTTTTGCGTAACCCTCTCAACTTTTTAGCACATCCTATGTGGGTGAAATGATGATATCATGCCAATTTTCAACCTCTTCAGAGTTCATGTGAAGTGCTTTTCATTTCAGGGTCATTAGCTCAAAAAAATCAGTAAATGCATGAAAATAAAAGATGAAGTCAGAAAGGGTTGAAAATTGATGATGTGGCTTTGAATGGTTCATTTTGAACACACAAAATCTGGAGTTCAAATAAGTTAAAAAAAAATGAATCCCTTTGTAACAGATGAGTTTTCGTCCGAAACCCTGATACTTCGAAAGAGATTGTCCATTTTGTACACGAAGTGCATCCAGTTTTTGCCGTAACCCTCTCAACTTTTTAGCACATGCTATGTGGGTGAAATGATGATTCATGCCAATTTTCAACCTCTTCAGAGTTCATCTGAAGTGCTTTTCATTTCAGGGTCATTTAGCTCAAAAAAATCAGTAAATGCATGAAAATAACAGATGAAGTAGAAAGGGTTGAAAATTGATGATGTGGCTTTGAATGGTTCATTTTGACAACAAAAATTCTGGAGTTCAAATAAGTTCAAAAAATGAAATCCCTTTGTAAAGATGAGTTTTCGTCCGAAACCCTGATACTTCGAAAGAGATTGTCCATTTTGTACACGAAGTGCATACAGTTTTTGCCGTAACCCTCTCAACTTTTTAGCACATGCTATGTGGGTGAAATGATGATATCATGCCAATTTTCAACCTCTTCAGAGTTCATGTGAAGTGCTTTTCAATTCATTCGGGTCATTTAGCTCAAAAAAATCATAAATGCATGAAAAATAATAGATGAAGTCAGAAAGGGTTGAAAATTGATGGTGGCTTGAATGGTTCATTTTGCACACACAAAAAGTCTGGAGTTCAAATAAGTTCAAAAAAATGAAATCCCTTTGTAACAGATGAGTTTTCGTCCGAAACCCTGATACTCGAAAGAGATTGTCCATTTTGTACACGAAGTGCATACAGTTTTTGCCGTAACCCTCTCAACTTTTTAGCACATGCTATGTGGGTGAAATGATGATATCATGCCAATTTTCAACCTCTTCAGAGTTCATGTGAAGTGCTTTTCAATTTCAGGGTCATTTAGCTAAAAAAAAATCAGTAAATGCATGAAAAATAATAGATGAAGTCACAAAGGGTTGAAAATTGATGATGTGGCTTTGAATGGTTCATTTTGAACACACAAAAAGTCCGGAGTTCAAATAAGTTCAAAAAAATGAAATCCCTTTATAACAGATGAGTTTTCGTCCGAAACCCTGATACTTCGAAAGAGATTGTCCATTTTGTACACGAAGTGCATCCAGTTTTTGCCGTAACCCTCTCAACTTTTTAGCACATGCTATGTGGGTGAAATGATGATACCATGCCAATTTTCAACCTCTTCAGAGTTCATCTGAAGTGCTTTTCAATTTCAGGGTCATTTAGCTGAAAAAAATCAATAAATGCATGAAAAATAACAGATAAAGTTAGAAAGGGTTGATCACAAACTAGTGAAGTTAATCACAAACTAGTGATTCACACAAATTTCAAAGAATTCAAATTTAAACTATTCAAATTGGAAAACTAATGGCACTAACAGCAAGTTTATAATTTTTATTACCTAAAAGCAAAAAGAATCACTGAAAAACAGTTTGTATTTTGTTGTAAGTAGAAACAAAATAAAATAAATAAAGCAAAAAAGAAAACAAAAAAAAGAAAAAAATATAAAAAAATGCCACCTACTGGGCCACCACGGCCTGAATACGACTAGAAACCCATCCATGGGCCAGGATTCAGGCCCGTAGAGGCCCAGCAGGCCCACGGCAAAGAGTAGCAGGGAAGGCCCGAAAGCCTGCAGTTGAGAGGAGCTCGAGAGGGTCGGCGCAGCAGCGCTTATAAACCACTCTCGAGCTCTCTCAACTAGCGAGGTGGGACTAAACATCCCACCGCACCGCGCCAGCGCAAGGCCTTTGGTCCCGGTTGGTAGCACCAACCGGGACGAAAGGGGGGGCATTGGTGTAACATCCCCAGGTTACCCCACTCTGGTTAAGCTACTTAACCTGCCATGTCATCAGGATCACTCTAATAAAATTGCATTAGAAAATATTTCAACTAAAAATTCAAATTACAATTGGGAGTTAAATAAATATTTCTTCTAAAAATCAAACTAAAATGTACATGATGTTGCAAATAATCCAGGAACACTTATAAAATCATCATCAATAAGGTTGGAGTTAGATAAGTGACTCTAACAACATGAAACAGCCCCAAATCAGATTATTAAAATCCATTCAAATTCATTTCAAAATCAAATGGATTCCAACTCTGTCCAAAACAGTTTTTGGAGAGAGAGCTAATATTGCATTGTAATATTTGGACCAAGTTCCATATTTTACAAAACTACATATGAGCCATAACTATTTCCTAAACAGAGAGGAATAAAAGAAATCAGAAACAGAAAATGGAAAATAGAAAAGGGCCTAAAGGTCTACTGTGCACTTAAGCCTGCGCTACAGTGCCCGGCCCAGCCCAACACCCGGGCCGTCTCCCTCCTCGCGCACGCGTCGGTACGCGCGCGCATCCGACCGGCGATCGCCGCCGTGTCGCCGATCCCGCGGCTCCCTGGCGCCTACAAGTGCTGCCCCGAGCCCCTCGCCCGTCCCCGCAACCCTAATCCCCTCTCCCACACGCACACGCATCGCCTCCCTCCTTTTCCCCTCTGCCCGAGCGCCGCCATCGCCGCCGCTCGCCATTTTCGTGGCCACCGGCCACCATTCGCTCAGCCGTCGCGTCCCCGAGCTTCCTCTGCTTCGTCTATGTCGACTGCGCCCCTCGTTACAAGCCGGGGGCCACCACCGTGACGGGATCGACCATGTCTTCGCCGTCGGCCACCGGAGCTCCGTCGCGTCGATCCACCCCGCCTGCTGCTCCTAATCCTTCACCGAGCTTTTCGTATGCTCCTAGGTGAGCTTCCGCTCGATTCCTCTCTCCCCTGAGCTCGCCCCGCTGTCTCTTGCTGCCACAACCATCGCCACCGTAGATCGTCGCCGCCGTTACACTTGCTGCCGTCGCCTCCGTCACTTTCTTGACCGGCCAAGCACGTGGGTGTGCTCAGGACCTCGCAGCGATGCTGTCCGAGTCCTCAAACCTCGGCGCCGTGCCCCGTAGCCACGACCTCGAGCTCGGCCAAACTCCGGCCATCGCCGCGAGCTCGCCTCCGGCGCGTTTCAGCCACCCCCAGCTCACGCCACTTGCCCCTTCCGACGCGCGCTCGTTCCCTCGTTCGAACGAGCCGTCCCGTGCCTTATTTGGTCTCCTGTATGGCGATCCCGTGCGTCGCCGCCGTCTCGGGTGGTCGCCAGAGACCACCGGCGTGCGCCGCCGCGTTGTGCTCCGGCGTGGGCCACCGACAGGTGGACCCCACGGGATTAGCCACTAACAGCCCCCCTAAACACTCTCTGACACGCGGGTCCCACGCAATAACTAACATTGGATTAAATAAGTGCTAATTAAAATAACTAGTGTGACACTGACATACGGGACCCACCCCTCAATTAAGCCCATGTTTAAAGATAAGAGTTAGATTAGCCGCAGCCTATGACAGGTGGGACCCAGCCACTGTTACAGTGGATAAGGTCCGGCCCAGTCAGCAGTTGACTATTGACTTGGGCCCCACCGTCAGTCTCTGGTGCACCTGTGGGTGCACTGCACCGGGTGCACCCAGCCTTTTCCTGCACTGTTTAAATTCGATTTAAATAAAGTCCAGAAATTCCAGGAAATCAATTTAATCTTTGAAAATTAATAACTTTTAAACCGTAACTCGGATTGAAAAAGTTAAAACATGAAAGTTGCTCAGAACGACGAGACGAGTCTGCTCGTGCCGTCTGTTTCTCCATCGGAACCTCCTACGTAGAAGAACTCGTAACTCCGGACCCGAATCCGGCAGATGAATAGTGCACACACGTCGGATATTAAATCCCAGAATAATTCTAAAAATAACTAAAATGACTTAGATGCATAATTAGGCAACCCTGCACTGCATCATAGCATCACATGCACCGTATTGCATTTGTTTGCATTATGTTTACCTGTTTCTTCCCCCTCTTCTCTCTCGGTAGACCCCGACGTTGACGTAGCTCCCGAGGCAGACGCCGCACAGGAGTACGACTACGTCCCCGACGGTACCACTGAAGACCTTGTCCTTGCCCCAGAGTAAACAGGCAAGCACCCCCATTTTGAGCATGCCTATATCGCCTATTCTCTTCTCTCTTATGCTTGCATTAGAACTGCTACTGCTACTGTTTCCTATATCTGCTGCATAGCCTGATTATTGTACCCTGCCTTGTTACCTTACTGGTTATCCTAGACTGCTTAGTATAGGCTGGGTAGAGACACGACAGAGACCCCCACATGATCCCGACTGCCCTGCTGGACATCAGAAGACCCGAACTTCGGGATTGAAGACCAGACCCTGACACCGCACATCACTTCCCCTTAGTTGCCGACACTGCTGGGTTAACAATGAGTGCCGAGGGTGATACCTCGTCAGCACTTCTGATGTTAACCTTGTAGGTTAGTTACTCGGTCGTGGTAAGCGAGGGTGATTCCTCCTACACCACCCCCGATAACGACGTCGTCGCGCAACTCCTCAAGGTGGACCTCGAGGGTGATTCCTCCTTCGTTCACCTTGATGATAACATCGAGCGGGAATTCCATCGAGGGTGATTCCTCAGGGTTCCCTTCGGTGTCAGACACACAGTTACTGTTGATGAGTGGACTTGCACTAAACCATGATACTAAAGACGGGTCGGCCCTGAGGGGTACCCGCGCGAGCTTAACGCGAAGTGATGTGGAGTCGGGTTGACCTGGATGGTGCCCGCGAGATAACTACGAGGCGTGGCCGGGCATTCTTAGCCCTTGCCGCAAGTCCTCGAGACGGGGCGGCGGGGTCACATCGATCATGAGTCTCTGCTCGTTTCCGCGCGCTCCTAATCCACTACGGTTTGGATATTTGATCCGAGGGGCCTCTGGCCCGATAGCACTAACCATCGCGTGAGCATAGTATGGGCGTTCTGCGTCGTATACTTTAGCTGAAGCTTAATAGACGTCAGCAACTGAGCGGCACACGCTGGGTTGGACTGGGAACGCAACCGCGCTTGTATTAAGGGGTTGCTAGGTCTGCTCACCGGCGGTGTACGCAACGTGCAGGAGCGTCCGGGGCGATGGCCCAAGACCCCTGGGGGCATAGGTTAGTCCGGCGTGCTGGCCTCTCTGTTAGGTATTCGGTCGGGTTGCGGCGTGTTGCTTAGCCGAGGCCGGGCATGACCCAGAAAGTGTGTCCGACCGGAGTTAAGCGAGCGTGGTGGGTAAGTTGGTGCACCCCTGCAGGGAAGAAACTTCTATCGATAGCCTGTCCTACGGTAACGGACACTCGGAGTTGTATCCCGATCGGTACAACTAGAACTTGATATGAGAACTGGATAGTACGGCTCTGGGATTGCTTTCTCGCAGGGAGTCGAGAAAGGATCTCAGGTCGAGGTTGATGATACTACTACTACTGCTTTACATTATGTTCATCTGATCTCGTCTATTGCTGCAAGACTGTTGAAGATGCTGAAGAAGCTAGTCTTCGATAGGACTAGGCTTTCCCCCTCTAATCTGGCATTTCTACAGCCCAGTCCACACATACAGCCCCCTTTGAAAATGATGCATATGTAGTGTAGATCCTTGCTTGCTGAGTACTTCGGATGAGTACTCACGTTTGCTTTATTTTCTTTTCCCCCCATATTCCTTTTGATGCCACCAGACGACGGAGCCCCTGAGCCAGACGCCCCAGCCGACGACCAGTACTACTACCCGCCTGGCGAGTACTACTACTACGAGGAGCCGTTCGACGACCAGGAGTAGGATTGGAGGGTCCAGGGCAGGAGGCCTATGCCTTTCGATCTTAGTATTTTTTTTACCCCGCCTCTGTGAAGGCCTATTTCTCTCTCTGTAATATATCTGTACCTAGATATCTAATGCTTCCGCTGACGCTTGTATGCCATCGAGCTATGTATTCGAGCCCTCGAGGCCCTGGCTTGTAATATTAAGCTTGTATGACTTTATTTATGTTTTAGAGTTGTGTTGTGATATCTTCAAGTGAGTCCTTAGGCTTAATCATGCGCATTTGCGTGTATGATTAGTGCGCGATTAAGCCGGGGTCGTCATAGGTTGGTATCAGAGCCGACTGCCTCTAGGTATCCCCCTTCCCAATTCCTTGGCCGAAGTTGAGTCTAGTAGTCAAAAAACTGTTTTACTAACTTGGCTGTGTGGCTTACGGGCCCACGTCGCCAACTGGGTGGTATTAGGATCTTTTATTCCTCGTCTTTACTCTGGGATTCTAATCTCTCATCTATTCGGGTTAAAGATTTTACTAACTCCGACATTAGGATCTCGTAAGCGTTTTCTCCCGGAGAGCCCCCTCATTCCAGAAGATGACGTGACATCATCAGAAGGCTCCGAAGATAGTTCCCGAGACCCCTTTACCCACTGCTTTTGCAGTTTACTAACACCGATAATCCCCGTGGATATCTACACATCCTTGCCGTTGTATCATCATGGCCAGTCAATCATGCCTGTATGAGGTACCCCGTAATACTCCTCGTTAAACCGGGAATCCTTTGAACCTACTGCTGTGCAGCTTCTTTCGCACTGCGGTTAATTACTCACAGTACCGGGGATCCGATCATCCCCAGTTGTTCCTGTGATTCCTAAAACACTTTGAAATATCATCTTATCTTCCGAGAATCCCATGCATCCTACTACTACTGAAATTCTTCCTAGCTTATATTATGGTTAGCTCCATATGTCAAGTAATTGTTGTTGATATCCTTTGTCATTATCATTTCAATCCTATTGATTCAACATGTGTGCGAATACTCGCAATCATCAGCTCTTCCCTACTAAATCATCCTTCCGGCCCAGTCATCATTTCGGACATGAGTTGGATCTCGGCCAATCAAGCATTGATTAATTATCCAACTAAGCATGTACAAATCACTCGTCCCTCTGCCCAGGTGAACTAATTGACACTTCTGGCTTTGGAAATCGTGAACCCTCTGAATTTCATACTTAGGTTGTTCTAGTGTTTTCCTTAAACCCATTAAGCTTACCTTCCGTCCTTTCTCGGAGGACTCTCAGGTGGAACCAGTTGTTAAACCCTTACCCCGTTAGTTCTCACGGATCGCTTGATTCCTTATGTGGACAATTATCCGACCGATTCTTCTCTATTCTAAGAACTTTGTCGGTACCTTCCCCGTTGCCAATACCTTTGACACTGAAGCTTTCTCTACTTCTTGCCGTCCACTTATTCACCTTGCAGCATGACACGGAGAGGCAGTGCATTCCTTCTCCTTATTAACTTGGGACTGACTACTGACCAGGACATGTCCCGTGACCAGGGGTGGAGATCTCTGCAAGATAAAGCACTTAAATTGTCCACCTAATTCTACTCAACCTAATCGTCTTTTGATCAGAACTTCTGCTCCTGACTCTTCGTTTGAACCATTATTCCTTTGTACTTAAACGTGGGATTATTCCGATGTTTCTATAATCTGTTCCCGTTACCCGTTTCCTTCTTCTGGTTGAGAGCCAGTATTCACAATCACATCCTTTCCAGCCTGCCAGTTGCTTTGGTGGGTTATTATTTGATAGTGTCCTCCCTCTTCCATAACCTTGACAGTTCCCCCTCTGATACATGATGCCTTCGGTAAATTGTATCATCAAGCTTTGACTTCGATACCCCTGCTTTCGAACTAGTATCCCTTGCTTTGGTTGATAGTTGCATAGCTTTGTAAAATGTCCCGATGGGTGGAACCTATGTTTTCCCTAATTCGTGTGAACTCGAAGGTTATGCGAGTCATACTCTTCTGGTGCTTCACCAAATAAATCCTCAGCACTACAATTTCTTCAAAAACGAGAAGTGAATGAAAGGTTATGCATTGAAGAAGTGGGGGTCGACCTTGAACCTTTGTGTTCATGCCCATGGAAACGATGTAGAACTTATCATGGAAGCTGCTCGTAAAAATAATTATTTCCTGGATATAAGTTCATCTTGTATCTATGAATTGATCATTTGCAACCGTGGTTCCCACCATATTTCCTTCTTGATTCCATTTCCCGGACAAGTTAAAATATTTGTCTTATGCACATCATTTCCCCCGTCCAACATCTACTCCGATTTACCTTCCGGTGTTACCCCTAGTACTTGATACTGGGAAGTTTAATACCCCATCACAACATTCCTAGCCTGATCGACTTTATTTCTATCGTGCTAACTTTTAAATGTGCTACCTGGACCTTATGCCCGGAGCAACTTCCGACGATGAGCGAAGCTTACGTCGATCTTCCTCACCTTATCATTTCACCTCGAACAACAAGCTTGATTTCGATGCTTGTGTCGTATCCGTGGTTCCAATATCCTTTCGCTTCGGCATTCCTTTTGCTTGGTGTCATCACTGCTCGATGGCATCTTCATAGGAACTTCTCGACAAATTTGTCGTGATCACCGTCCACGCTTTGACTTCCTCGGAGATGCCTATCAAATTCATGGCTAGAAATACCATCTCTGCCCCTTGATGATTTGTGATATCATCGATAACATCCTTTGACTTCTTACCAACAAAGACCTAGTCGTGATATTCTAGGAAATGATCCTTTGAATTCCTTGAGATCTTCTGCTTCAACCCTTAACTGAAACATTATGTTATTGCTTCCTCGAAGCATGACTACGTTATTCTGATTGTCCTTTAGAGCAGTGGAAGATCCATACCACCTGTTCCTTAATCAATTATCCCAAACACTGATGTTTGGGTAAACATCATAATTCTTTCCTCGCCCCTTTTTCTAAATGCTTTTGGACTTGTTGATCTATCAGGTGTATCATGCCCCGTTTATCCATGGGAAATGAGATACCCCTAGTTCATGTGTGCAAACACATTTTCCTTTCCATTGTTTTGTTTAACCTTTCCTGTAATCTAATTTGTCTGGGCAGAAATAAATTCCCTGCTTATGAAAACGTATCGGTCTACAACCCTATCAGTGAGACCCTGTTACTATCGTCGAAGACATTCCGGTAACCACCGATGGACGAGAACTTTGCCTTTTGGTCCGCCTCGTTCAATGAGCAGGAAAATGGTTCTCTTCGTCCCTCGCCCTTGGTACCGATGCTGCCACCGACATAACTGACAGGCTATTCTCTGACATACAATATTGTCGCGATCGGTAAGATGCCACCGTTCTCCCTACCTTTGATCGACACCCCTCCACAGTTCCACAGGATCGGAACCTGACTCTCCTTTAACATACTTGATTCTGAAGCATCCTTTTGCTCTTAGTTTTGTGTGTTATTCCAAGCCACCCCTCGAGAGTTGATCTACTCCCGATACCCTGAACCCCTGTTCACACTTTGTTCAGGTATCGATCGAATGTCCATTCGATTGATAATTCTTATTGTACTTTCATACTTTGCTCTTGACGTTTCCTAAGTTTCAACTCGAGAGATTCTTCTGCCGCATTCCCTGAAATTGTTCGCCAGCTAATCGATCCTATAAGGATCAGTTCTCTCGAAGTTACTCTTTCTTCCCCACTTAAATCTCGGGACGAGATTTCTTGTAGTGGAGGAGACTTGTAACATCCCCAGGTTACCCCACTCTGGTTAAGCTACTTAACCTGCCATGTCATCAGGATCACTCTAATAAAATTGCATTAGAAAATATTTCAACTAAAAATTCAAATTACAATTGGGAGTTAAATAAATATTTCTTCTAACAATCAAACTAAAATGTACATGATGTTGCAAATAATCCAGGAACACTTATAAAATCATCATCAATAAGGTTGGAGTTAGATAAGTGACTCTAACAAGATGAAACAGCCCCAAATCAGATTATTAAAATCCATTCAAATTCATTTCAAAATCAAATGGATTCCAACTCTGTCCAAAACAGTTTTTGGAGAGAGAGCTAATATTGCATTGTAATATTTGGACCAAGTTCCATATTTTACAAAACTACATACGAGC
This sequence comes from Thinopyrum elongatum, assembly GCA_011799875.1. Taxonomy (NCBI): domain Eukaryota; kingdom Viridiplantae; phylum Streptophyta; class Magnoliopsida; order Poales; family Poaceae; genus Thinopyrum; species Thinopyrum elongatum. The sequence goes on from CM022301.1 coordinate 77,332,144, forward strand.
CATAACTATTTCCTAAACAGAGAGGAATAAAAGGAATCAGAAACAGAAAATGGAAAATAGAAAAGGGCCTAAAGGTCTACTGTGCACTTAAGCCTGCGCTACAGTGCCCGGCCCAGCCCAACACCCGGGCCGTCTCCCTCCTCGCGCACGCGTCGGCACGCGCGCGCATCCGACCGGCGATCGCCGCCGTGTCGCCAATCCCGCGGCTCCCTGGCGCCTACAAGTGCTGCCCCGAGCCCCTCGCCCGTCCCCGCAACCCTAATCCCCTCTCCCACACGCACACGCATCGCCTCCCTCCTTTTCCCCTCTGCCCGAGCACCGCCATCGCCGCCGCTCGCCATTTTCGTGGCCACCGGCCACCATTCGCTCAGCCGTCGCGTCCCCGAGCTTCCTCTGCTTCGTCTACGTCGACTGCGCCCCTCGTTACAAGCCGGGGGCCACCACCGTGACGGGATCGACCATGTCTTCGCCGTCGGCCACCGGAGCTCCGTCGCGTCGATCCACCCCGCCTGCTGCTCCTAATCCTTCACCGAGCTTTTCGTATGCTCCTAGGTGAGCTTCCGCTCGATTCCTCTCTCCCCTGAGCTCGCCCCGCTGTCTCTTGCTGCCACAACCATCGCCACCGTAGATCGTCGCCGCCGTTACACTTGCTGCCGTCGCCTCCGTCACTTTCATGACCGGCCAAGCACGTGGGTGTGCTCAGGACCTCGCAGCGATGCTGTCCGAGTCCTCAAACCTCGGCGCCGTGCCCCGTAGCCACGACCTCGAGCTCGGCCTAACTCCGGCCATCGCCGCGAGCTCGCCTCCGGCGCGTTTCAGCCACCCCCAGCTCACGCCACTTGCCCCTTCCGACGCGCGCTCGTTCCCTCGTTCGAACGAGCCTCTCCGTGCCTTATTTGGTCGCCTGTATGGCGATCCCGTGCGTCGCCGCCGTCTCGGGTGGTCGCCAGAGACCACCGGCGTGCGCCGCCGCGTTGTGCTCCGGCGTGGGCCACCGACAGGTGGACCCCACGGGATTAGCCACTAACAGCCCCCCTAAACACTCTCTGACACGTGGGTCCCACGCAATAACTAACATTGGATTAAATAAGTGCTAATTAAAATAACTAGTGTGACACTGACATACGGGACCCACCCCTCAATTAAGCCCATGTTTAAAGATAAGAGTTAGATTAGCCGCAGCCTATGACAGGTGGGACCCAGCCACTGTTACAGTGGATAAGGTCCGGCCCAGTCAGTAGTTGACTATTGACTTGGGCCCCACCGTCAGTCTCTGGTGCACCTGTGGGTGCACTGCACCGGGTGCACCCAGCCTTTTCCTGCACTGTTTAAATTCGATTTAAATAAAGTCCAGAAATTCCAGGAAATCAATTTAATCTTTGAAAATTAATAACTTTTAAACCATAACTCGGATTGAAAAAGTTAAAACATGAAAGTTGCTCAGAACGACGAGACGAGTCTGATCGTGCCGTCTGTTTCTCCATCGGAACCTCCTACGTAGAAGAACTCGTAACTCCGGACCCGAATCCGGCAGATGAATAGTGCACACGCGTCGGATATTAAATCCCAGAATAATTCTAAAAATAACTAAAATGACTTAGATGCATAATTAGGCAACCCTGCACTGCATCATAGCATCACACGCACCGTATTGCATTTGTTTGCATTATGTTTACCTGTTTCTTCCCCCTCTTCTCTCTCGGTAGACCCCGACGTTGACGTAGCTCCCGAGGCAGACGCCGCACAGGAGTACGACTACGTCCCCGACGGTACCACTGAAGAACTTGTCCTTGCCCCAGAGCAAACAGGCAAGCACCCCCATTTTGAGCATGCCTATATCGCCTATTCTCTTCCCTCTTATGCTTGCATTAGAACTGCTACTGCTACTGTTTCCTATATCTGCTGCATAGCCTGATTATTGTACCCTGCCTTGTTACCTTACTGGTTATCCTAGACTTCTTAGTATAGGCTGGGTAGAGACACGACAGAGACCCCCACATGATCCCGACTGCCCTGCTGGACATCAGAAGACCCGAACTTCGGGATTGAAGACCAGACCCTGACACCGCACATCACTTCCCCTTAGTTGCCGACACTGCTGGGTTAACAATGAGTGCCGAGGGTGATACCTCGTCAGCACTTCTGATGTTAACCTTGTAGGTTAGTTACTCGGTCGTGGTAAGCGAGGGTGATTCCTCCTACACCACCCCCGATAACGACGTCGTCGCGCAACTCCTCAAGGTGGACCTCGAGGGTGATTCCTCCTTCGTTCACCTTGATGATAACATCGAGCGGGAATTCCATCGAGGGTGATTCCTCAAGGTTCCCTTCGGTGTCAGACACACAGTTACTGTTGATGAGTGGACTTGCACTAAACCATGATACTAAAGACGGGTCGGCCCTGAGGGGTACCCGCGCGAGCTTAACGCGAAGTGATGTGGAGTCGGGTTGACCTGGATGGTGCCCGCGAGATAACTACGAGGCGTGGCCGGGCATTCTTAGCCCTTGCCGCAAGTCCTCGAGACGGGGCGGCGGGGTCACATCGATCATGAGTCTCTGCTCGTTTCCGCGCGCTCCTAATCCACTACGGTTTGGATATTTGATCCGAGGGGCCTCTGGCCCGATAGCACTAACCATCACGTGAGCATAGTATGGGCGTTCTGCGTCGTATACTTCAGCCGAAGCTTAATAGACGTCAGTAACTGAGCGGCACACGCTGGGTTGGACTGGGAACGCAACCGCGCTTGTATTAAGGGGTTGCTAGGTCTGCTCACCGGCGGTGTACGCAACGTGCAGGAGCGTCCGGGGCGATGGCCCAAGACCCCTGGGGGCATAGGTTAGTCCGGCGTGCTGGCCTCTCTGTTAGGTATTCGGTCGGGTTGCGGCGTGTTGCTTAGCCGAGGCCGGGCATGACCCAGAAAGTGTGTCCGGCCGGAGTTAAGCGAGCGTGGTGGGTAAGTTGGTGCACCCCTGCAGGGAAGAAACTTCTATCGATAGCCTGTCCTACGGTAACGGACACTCGGAGTTGTATCCCGATCGGTACAACTAGAACTTGATATGAGAACTGGATAGTACGGATCTGGGATTGCTTTCTCGCAGGGAGTCGAGAAAGGATCTCAGGTCGAGGTTGATGATACTACTACTACTGCTTTACATTATGTTCATCTGATCTCGTCTATTGCTGCAAGACTGTTGAAGATGCTGAAGAAGCTAGTCTTCGATAGGACTAGGCTTTCCCCCTCTAATCTGGCATTTCTGCAGCCCAGTCCACACATACAGCCCCCTTTGAAAATGATGCATATGTAGTGTAGATCCTTGCTTGCTGAGTACTTCGGATGAGTACTCACGTTTGCTTTATTTTCTTTTTCCCCCATATTCATTTTGATGCCACCAGACGACGGAGCCCCTGAGCCAGACGCCCCAGCCGACGACCAGTACTACTACCCGCCTGGCGAGTACTACTACTACGAGGAGCCGTTCGACGACCAGGAGTAGGATCGGAGGGTCCAGGGCAGGAGGCCTACGCCTTTCGATCTTAGTATTTTTTTTACCCCGCCTCTGTGAAGGCCTATTTCTCTCTCTGTAATATATCTGTACCCAGATATCTAATGCTTCCGCTGACGCTTGTATGCCATCGAGCTATGTATTCGAGCCCTCGAGGCCCTGGCTTGTAATATTAAGCTTGTATGACTTTATTTATGTTTTAGAGTTGTGTTGTGATATCTTCAAGTGAGTCCTTAGGCTTAATCGTGCGCTTTTGCGTGTATGATTAGTGCACGATTAAGCCGGGGTCGTCACAATTGGTCCCGGTTGGTGGAACAAACCGGGACCAATTCCCTCCCTTTGGTCCCGGTTCGTGCCACCAACCGGGACCAACGGTCTCTGTTTCCCGCTCATTGGGCTGCTGAAAAGAGACCTTTGGTCCCGGTTGGTGGCACGAACCGGGACCAAAGGTGGGTATTGGTCCCGGTTTGTGCCACCAACCGGGACCAAAGGTTGTGGTATACAAGGCCACACTTAGAAATTTTTCCCCAAATCTCCCATTATCTCCCACGACGGCCGAACCATAGCACGACGCCGCCAGGCTGCTGCGCCGGAGATCGCCGTCGCCGAGCCCTGCCCCGACACCGCGCCCTGCCCCGACCGTGCGTGTTGGCCGCGCCCTGCCCGACCTCGCCGTCGCCGACCTGCCCCTGCCCCGACGCCGTCCCCGCTCTCCTGCAACACTGTGAGCCGCGCCTTGCCGTTCCCCTCCTCTCCTCCTCCCCCCCCGCCCCAATGCCGCCGCCCACCCCGACGCCGATGCCGCCCGCGCTCCGGCCCGTCCGACCACCGCCCCTGTTTTTTTTTTCTTTTTTTTCCTTTGTTCAAGTTGATTATTTCATGGAGATTATTGGAGATTATGTAATGCTATGTATATGCTCTTTTTGAAATTTTAGGTATATGCTCTTGTATAGCTTTTTTTTTGCATTTTTAGAAAATATTGGAGATTATGTAATGCTCACAAAAAAGTCTATTTTTTGTTCATAAGAATTTTATGTATGTATGTTCATATGCAAAAGTTACATTTAAGAAAAAAGAAAATGTTTGTATATTCATATGCAAGAATACATAAAGTTAGAATTTTTTAGTTCATAGAATTTTTTTGGTGATATTATTGAAATATGAACCTTTTGAATATGGATGGATGGATGGATGAACATTTTGTTAGATAATTTTTTCTGTAGTATATAATGAACACTTGGTCAATTTTTTTGTAGTAGATGATGATGATGATATGAAAACTTGGTCATTTTTTTGTTCAGAGCATGTTTTTGTTCATGATGAGGGGGGTGGGGGGTCGATGTACATATGTATATATATGATGTAATTTTTTTGTTCATATATATATATATATGTATATAATGTAATTTTTTTCAATGTATATATGTATGTGGTAGCTATATATGCATGATGAGGGGGTGGGGTTGATATACCCCTCCCCGAACTTCGACATGAGGGGGGGGGGGTCGATATACCCCCTCCCCATAACTTCGACATGAGGGGGGGGTCGATATACCCCCTCCCCGATAACTTCGCATGAGGGGGGGGGGGTCGATATACCCCCTCCCCGATAACCTTCGACATGAGGGGGGTCGATATAACCCCCCCGATAACTTCGACATGAGGGGGGGGGTCGATATACCCCCTCCCCGATAACTTCGACATGAGGGGGTTCGATATACCCTCTCCCCGATAACTTCGACATGAGGGGGGGTCGATATACCCCCTCCCCGATAACTTCGACATGAGGGGGGGGGTCGATATACCCCCTCCCCGATAACTTCGACATGAGGGGGGGGGGCGATATACCCCCTCCCCGATAACTTCGGCGCGTGCTCCCCCGAGCTCGGCCCTGCTCTGCCACTGCTCCATGGTCGCCGCCCCCCGTCGCCCGAACAAGTCTATGTATTATTTTATATCGCGGTGGACATATATCAAAGTTTGATCATATGTCAAAGTTTGAATTTTGACATATGCAACATTTGATCATATATCAAAGTTTGATCATATGTCAAAGTTTGAATTTTGACATATGCAACATTTGATCATATGTCAAAGTTTGAATTTTGACATATATAGATTTATCAAGAATGCCCCCATTATGGATGTGCACAAGTTGATCCAATTTTTTTCTGATCTCATCTATATATATATTCTTCTATATGTCACATTGTCTGTCAAAGTATTGAAGAAATCCATGACTTCATCATTAGTCGGAAGTAACAGGCGTATGATGCTACGAAGCTCTTCAAAGTTGTTTTGGAACGGAGTTCCTGATAGAATAATTCGCCTTTTGGTACGAATTTCAGCAAAGGCCTTCCAAATAGCGATATTCGGAAGGCTCTTGCTGAACTTTGTACCAAAAAGTGAATTATTCTATCGGGAACTCCATTCCAAAACAACTTTGAAGAGCTTTGTACCATTATACGCCTGTCATTTCCGGCTAATGATGAAGTCATGGTTTTCTTGAATTCTTTGACACTAGACAACGTGACATATAGAAGGGTAGATGAGATCAGGAAAAATATGGAACATTTTCTGCACATCCAGAATGGCGTCATTTTGTTAAATCCCTTGTCGGTCCGGACGTCGGACATTCATGAGAGAGGCGGTCCGACCCAAACCCTAGAAGCGTTGTCGAGGCCACCCCAAACCCTAGAAGCGTTGCCTAGGCCACCCCAAACCCTAGAAGCGTTGTCGAGGCCACCCCAAACCGTAGAAGCGTCGAGCTAGCTAGGTCTACGTTTGCACTAATATATCCATCTGTCATGTTGTAATATTTGCAGAAACTATGGAGCACCGAGACATCGAAGCAGAACAGTTGTTGGGGGACATAATCCTCGGCGGAGGTGATGTCTTGTCGTTTCTCAACGACACCGATTGTCTGGAAGGAGAGGGTGAAGCAGGCTCCAGTGATCGAACAATGGAGGTGGAAGGACATGATTATGATGGCTCCGGTGACGGAATGCCGGTGGAAGAAGGAGACCATGATGACTGCTCCGGTGAGCGAACGGAGGAAGGAGATGTTGCAAAGTCCGGCGAGGTATATATATTAATTAAGCCTGTGCTGACTAGCTAATTGATGCATTAATTGTTTTGGTATGTACACATATTAACTCTCTTCTTTCTTCTTTTCTAGCCCTCCGGATCGAGCCAAACTTCGGTAACGAGACGAGGCCCGAAGAAAAGGTTGCGCTAGGATGAAAGGTTCACGATCACAGCAATCAAGGGCGATGGCCAACCGATTGAACCCAGCCGGACCAAGGAAGCATTTTCTGCTCAGTGCGGGGTTCTTGTTAGGGACATGATCCCGATCAGCATCCACCAATGGAATAAGCCTAAGAGCGAAGACCCTCAAGTGTCTTTTGTCAACGATAGACAGAAAGATGATCTTTGGACCGCACTGAAGGCAAATTTCACCCTACCGCCAGAGGAGGATCCGGATAAGCCAGTTATAGAGCCATTGGTCAAGGCTCATGCTCTTAAGAAGATGGCAGATCTATTCAGGAGGTGGAAGAATGAGTTGAAATCAACGTTTGTCGACAAAGGGAAGACTCCAGAATTCACCGGCCGATTTGAGAAGATAAGAGATCACTGGCCCGCATTTGTGGCCCACAAGACATCGGAGAAGAGTAAGAAGATGTCAGCAACAAACAAGAAAAATGCTGCAAAGAAGGAGCATCACCATCGCATGGGGTCAGGTGGCTACCTCAAAGCCCAGCCGTTGTGGGACAAGGCTGAGAAGGACCTGCTTGATAAAGGGGTCGAACCAGAGACATTGAACTGGCCAGACCGTTCAAGGACTTGGTTCTTCGGGGTTGGGGGAACCTTGGACCCTGAAACAGGGAAGTGCCGTTGGACGAAGGAGCAACTTGAAATACCCGTCAAGAAGCTTCAGAAGTATATCGCCGCAGCGCAGCAAGGGACGTTCGTTCCCGACAGAGAGAACGACGAGCTCACAATGGCCCTCGGGAATCCTGAGCACCCAGGACGAACACGAGGCACGGCAGGCTCCGTTGCGTGGAAGGAAGGGTTTCCCAGCGCAGGCGGTTACAAAACCCAGGAGAGGAGGAGGAAAGTGGAGCAGACTGAACTGCAGAAGCTGAATGCAAGGGTACGAGCGCTAGAGGAACAAGCACTAGTTCAGAGGCAGCGACCTGCCGAAGCTACCCCAGAAGCTACCCCGCCATCTCAGCGGAGAAGCAGCGTGGCTTCCACCGAGCTCCTTCAGCAGCCTCACTTCACGGCTCCCAGCTACCCCGTGGATGCTATCACGGAGGCTCAAGATTGCCACCTTATGGCGCAATGGCAGCACCTCAAAGTCAAGGCGGCTGTCGGCTCTGTTGCACCTCCTCAACCCGGCGCAACTTTTCACTGCCTTCCGATTCCAGAAGGCTATGCTGTTGTGATGGTCGATGAAATAACGGAGGGATTTGAGGAGCTCGAGCTTGACCACCCTACTGGTGAAGGGGAGACTCAGCTGGGTCTTGCTCTGAAGACTCCATGTCTATGGCGGAAGGAGCTCATCAACCTTCCGAACTGGACGCCTCCGCCTCCTCCTCCGGTGAGTCAGGGCACTCCGCATCCTCCTCCGCCTCCTCCTCTGGCGAGTGATCAGGGCACTCCGCCTCCTTCTCCGGCTGCTCCGGCGCGTGGCGGCACTCCACCTCCTTCTCCAGCTGCTCCGGCGCGTGGCGGCACTCCGCCTCCTTCTCCGCCTGCGCCGGCGCGTCCGAGCAGCCCGCCTCCTTCTCCGCCTCGTCAACAACAGCGGAAGACAGCCGCCGCCGCTCTGGCTGCTCCGGCGCGTCGTAGCACTCCGCCTCATAAGCAACGAAGGAAGACAGCCGCAGCCGCTCCGGCTGCTCGGCCGGCGTCTAGCAGTACAGCCAGAGGCGGGAGGCAATACAAATTTGGTCCATCTATCAAGCCTCTAGATAGATTACCATACAAGATGACCGAGGAGGAAAACGAGGAGATCTGTCAAGCCCAAGTGAAGGACTTTTTTGCAAAGAAAAATCCACCTCCGGAGGAGAAGATGGATCTGGTGAAATTGAAGCGCACTTTGAAGAACCTGAAGCGACCACCACCGCCTCCGCCGGATGACAACCATGTCCGCGCTCTGAAAAAGGCAGTGGAAGGAGCGCGCCGGTCGGGAACTACTTCAAGTGACAAAAGGTTACAAGAACGAAGAAGAGGGAAAAAATCCCCAGCTCGGCGAACAGGCAAACCAATCATGCCCCCCGCTCAAGGTGTCTAGCGATATCGTCACAAATCTGCCGGGGATGCTGCCCGGTACCAATCCTGGTGATTACCTGCCCGACGATGCACATTTTGATACAATGAAGGTGGACGAACACAAATACCAGTACGGGAAGCCTCTCGTCAGACCTGGTGATCCTCCTCTAACAACGATGATGCGAAGATTCCATAAGTGGTACATGGACACCTGCAAGTCTAGGAAGGATATTTTGACGCTGAGAGTTAAAGAGGAGCACGACCTCGTTGGAATTGATCTGTTGTCTGTTCCATTTGAGGAGTTCTTCCAGTTTTTCAATCAAAAGGACCTCGATAAAATAATCATCACTTGCTACTGTCTGTAAGTACTATACTTCTGTAATTAAGTCTCTATATATAGCTCAGCTCTTTCATTGCATGTATATATAATTATCCTCACTATATTATGCAGATTGAAGATCGTCGAATGCAGAAATGCACAAATCTATGATATTGGGTTCATTAACACAAATCTCATAGATGAATGGACGGTTAAATATCATGCCAAAGAAACCGAGGCCAACTTGCTACAATCGTTGCTTCGAAATCAAAACAAAGATAAAATACTCTTTCCTTACAACTTCAAGTGAGTGTTACTATCTTGTGCATATTCGGTTTCCCTTATTACTCGAGGTTATAGTAATGTAATTGATGAGTTATGCATGCGTGCGCAGCTTCCACTTTATTCTCCTAGAGATTAAGCTTGAGCAGGGACTAGTAACCGTCTTAGACTCAAGACGAAAAGATCCCAAGGAGTATGCGGCCATGACTGAAATGCTCCAGAAGTAAGTTCAATCGATCATTATCGCACCATATCGGCAACTTTGGTCATTTCCTAATATCAAGTAATTATTTTCTTTGTCTCGCAGGGTTTGGAAAGTGTTCACCACAGAAGCTCCGGGACTGCCGGGGGAGCTGCGATTTACACACCCGAAAGTAAGTACTACTAGCTAGTTCCACGCATCTCCCATTGATTCTATCTAGTTTCATCAATACCATTTATAATGCTTGATTATCAGTTTGATTGACCTTTATTTCTCGTAAATTGGTTGTGGCAGGAAGGCGGGAATAATTTTTGTGCATACTACATTTGCGAGTACATCTACAACGCGACGACCTTTAAGCGGGGCTACTCTGAAAAACAATATGAAGTGCGTAAGCAATAATATTCACAATTTTTTTTATTACCATCATTTGTGTTGAGTCTCATTCATATATATGTATTGACCCCCTTCTTCAAATTAGATTTGGCAGATGCGGGATGAACTCCTACCACAAGATCGCATAAAAGCAATTCAAGAGGAATTGGCGGGATTCTTTCTTGACCACGTCATCAATCCAGCCGGAGAATACCATGTGGAACTTGACATCAAATGTTAGGGATTGTAAGAGATCTTATATTGTATATATGTAGCTAGTAGCGTCGGATAGATATACGAAAACTTGTTGTTCGACCAATCTCTCGGAGAAGGAGGAGGTCGATCACTTCTCTCTGTATATGTTCATGACGATCTTGTGTACTTAATGGTTTCCTTCATTTGCTTACTAGCTAGCGTGTCGAGTCCTCTCTATACGTATAGTACGTAGCGTCGACCAAGCATGGAGATAAGAGAGGACACTTCTCTCTAGCTATTAGCTAGCTAACACAATATATGAAACCCCTAAATTAACCCTACAAAACCCCCAAAACCCCCAAACCCCCCCCCCTTTCAAAACAAAAAACAAAAACCCCAGCTCCTGAGCTGCTGACATGTGGATGATCTTTGGTCCCGGTTGGTGTTACCAACCGGGACTAAAGGCCCTCCTCTCTGGGCTCGCCGCAGCGGCCACGTGGAGCCCCATCTGTCCCGGTTCGTATAAGAACCGGGACTAAAGGTGTTGGGCTTTAGTCCTGACCCTTTAGTCCCGGTTCCCGAACCGGGACAAATGGGCCTTATGAACCGGGACAAATGGGCCTTTTTCTACTAGTGAGCAGGGATTATCTTTGTGTGGCATTTCCTCAAACACCTTATGCTCATGGACTGGTCGTGATCTGTATCACTGCTCGCACGCCGTGTCGTTGCTGAAGAGCACCGTGCTAAGCATTGCCGTTCGCGTCTCATTCCCGGCCGATTATAAGTTGTCAAACATGTATACTCCTCGCCGACCAGCTGACACCATAGCGATCAGGGTAGTCGGCCTGGAGATGCCCAAGGACTAGCGCGACGACTCATCTGCTGGATAGACGCACCGTTTGCCGGCGTTGGGCGAGCGTTTCCTTGTCATCGACTTCCACGCAGCCGGTGAAGGTGTACCCCCATCAACGCCCGCTCATGCCCGATGGTGGCCAGATGCCATCGCGTCGGGTGCGAGCATCCTCATTGCCTGGTCAGGTCTCATCCCGCCATCGGACACCGACATGAACACGCGGAGAGTCGAGTACAACATCATCTCGGGGACGTCTATGGCATGCCCGCACGTCGCCAGCGTCACGACTCTGATCACGAAGATACATTCGACATTGATGGCAACCGCCAGCCTGCTCGACAAGAATTGCATGTAGGGCATCCTCAATATTGGCATTGTCACAGATGTGACACCGCTGGTGGTCGGGGCCGGACTCACAATGGACTTTTTTTTTAAACTGGGCAAAAGACTTGCCACTTTCATTGATTAAGAAGGTTTAGAGGTTTTGGCCAAAAAGCCGAATTACAACACATTACTCTCGCGGTACTACATTACTCAAAAACTTTGCCCCTGCAATACACCATAGTGATCAGGGTAGTCGCCCTGGAGATGCCCAAGGACTAGCGCGACGACTCATCTGTTGGATAGACGCACCGTTTGCCAGCGCTGGCTAGGCGTTTCCTCATTATCTACTTCCACGCTGCCGGTGAAGGTGTACCCCCATTGACGCCCAATCGTGCCTGATGGTGGCGGGATGTCATCGCGTCGGGTGTGAGCATCCACGGTGACTGGTCAGGTGACATCCCGTCATCGGACACCGACATGAACACGCAGAGAGTCGAGTACAACAACATCTCGGGGACGTCTATGGCATGCCTGCACGTCGCCTGCGTCACGACCCTGATCAAGAATATACATTCGGCATTGATGGCAACCGCCAGCCTGCTCAACAAGAATTGTATGTAGGGCATCCTCGAAATTGGCATTGTCACAGATGTGACACCGCTGGTGGTCGGGGCCGGAATCACAATGGACTTAAGCCTGGTGCATTGATCCCTTCCTGTTCTACCTAACAAGCAGCAGCAACGAGTGCTTCTTTGCTTGCATGATCCTTTCCCAGACCTTCTCCTCACGCGATCCCGCTCCCACACCTATTCCTGCCTCCACACGCATCAATCTAGAATGATTCTAGTACACATATGGGGCGTTTGGTAGGAGGCCTAACCAGGCTCGCGCAGTGCAAACAATGTGTGTTTCAATGCATGTTCTGAAATCACATCCTATTCAAATGTAGATACTCCCTCCGAATTTGGCAGGCCGTCAAGGGTTGGCTTGATGCTCCGAAGTTGGACATTGCAAGCTGGGGAGGCATACACACGGTCAAGGCTTGGTGGGTGGCGACGGTTCTTCGACAAGGGCACAGGAAGAAGGCCATCTCCTCGCTCCTCATGCTTGTTACTTGGGAGGCGTGGAAGGAAAGAAATGCTAGAGTCTTCCGCAATAAATCGACGATGCCAAATATCCTGATCGGTAACATTAAGGTGGAAGCTAGGAAATGGGTCGCCACAGGGGCGAAACATTTGAGTTCTTTGATGCCGCGAGTGTAGGCTTTTCTTTATTTCCATTTGTGGAGGTGTAATGGACCTCATTGAACTTTGTTGGTTTGTCTTTCCTTCTTCATTAATGATATGAGGCAAAGCTTTTGCCTCCGTTTAAAAAAAATGCATGTTCTGAACCAAAATCTTGGCTTGCACGATGTCTAAAGCACCGCTCAGCCAGGTCCACTAGGAACATTCGAATTTGTCATTTCTAGCGAATCAGGCTGAGTCAAGCTCAAAAGTGACCCATCGAGTGGATGTGATGGGCCCGGATGTCCGAGACAATGATGGGTAGTATACATGTTGCAGCTCTCTTGGGTCCGGGGCATCGACTCTGTCCTGGTTTGATGGTTGGGCGGGCGACTTCCTGTTCGCAGCTTGCTTCCTGGAACTAATATCCATTTGCATGTTGCCATATATTTCTGTCCTGGATACCTTCCTTGATCTTGGGAGCCTCGCCTTTTGGCGTGCCTTCGGTTTTTCCCAGCAGGCGGCCTGGGAGGATCTTCTTGAGTGTGTTGTGCTCCACTCTCCCTCCCTTGAACCTGACTAGGTATCATGGTATCTTGAGAATAGTGGCAGGTTCCCCACTAGGCCGCATACCATGCCATTACTGTTTTGCCTAGGCCGGAGCCCCACTCGGAGGTATGGTCAGTCAGGCTCCCCCTCAAGATTAGGATCTTCCTGTGGCAATGGATCTGTGGTCGCGTTCCTTCAGGGGTGGAGGTCCTAAAGCGACATGGCCCCGGGGACAGCCGTTGACTGCTGTGCGACACCGAAGAAGATTTCGACCACTTCTTTGTCTCATGTGTTTTGGCTCAATTCCTTTGGGGTTGTTTCAGGAAAGTTTTCGGAAGTGGCTGGTGTGACACGAACTTCCCTGACTTGTTCGGGGAATTACTCGCGGGATCTGTGGCCACCCACCATATTAGATGGTTGGGCATCGGTGTTCTCGCTTCACGACTCAGATCTTTGGCTCTCCGCTTGGCACTACTGCTATCTCCTCCTTCTCCAGATGCTGACTAGTTTATTGGCGGCTTGTTTTCCCTCTTTTTTCTTCTTTTAGGGCTTGTTGAGCTGGTGCCCTCAGCATAACCCTATTTGCCTCCTTGGACTTATGGTGCTCTCTTTCTTACTTTTTCTTCTTCTTCTTCTTTTCGTTTATCTCTCTTTAACATGTTTCTTCTCCCGGATGTTGTTGTTGGTGTGGTGTTTTATATATAAAATAAGGCAAAAGCCTTTTTTGATAGTATTGCACTTTCTCAAGGCCATACATTGAAGTACAAGGATAACAATTTTTTAGGCGTTTGATCTCTTGATCGGAGAGGAACCAAGATTGCTCAACGAGGTCGAGTAGTCAGATTACCGATTTGAAGTTATTCCCGCGTATTGGACATGCATAGATCCATGGAGGCTCCTATTTTGCCGCATTATGTGCCAAATACACGCCTCATCGCACAGGGTGGACCCAACTAGGTCGGCCCACTATGGTGCGCCACGAATGCGAGGGTGAAAAATAGCAAAAGGGTAGCATGCGGTTGTTGGGAATCGAACCTGCGACTGCCTACTCATGCACGCTCGCTGCTAGTCAATATGACCAAAATGATTTGGCGACAAATATACATTGCAACACTTAAATAATTAATGGCAGTATTAGACTTATCACTATTTGAAAAAAATCCCAAACAATTCCAAAAATTGAGAAATTTTTGAACTTATGAACATTTTTTGAAAAACCCAAATAATTTTCTAAAATCACGAACAATTTTTCAAATTCCCAAACTTTTTTTGAATTTTTTAACAAACATTGAAAAGAGGAACAATTTTGTAAAGCATGAACATTTTTTGAATATTGAGAATTGTTTTGAAATAGAGAACAATTTTGAAAATCCTGATAAATTTTGGAAACACAAACATTTTTTGAATACATGATTTTTTTTAAAACCAGAACATTTTATAACTCTTCAAACAAATTTTTGAGAACATTTTTTGAAAGGTAAACAAATTTTGAATATTTGAACATATTTTGAAATTTGCAATTTTTTGATTTTTTAAGAAAAGAAATAGATAAACAAAAAAAGGAAAGAGACAGAAATAACAAAAAAAAGAAGAAAGGGAAAGAAGAAACAGAAGCAGAAAAAAAATAAAAAAGTAGGAAAATAAAAAAAAAGAAAGAGAAAACCAGAAAAACCTGTTCAGGAACCTTCTGAAAGGTTCGGAAAACCGGAAAATGACCGCACGAAATAAATCTAACTAGGCCGGCCCATGTACCGTCGAACGTGTGTGATACGTCGACAAGTTGCGGCAGAATGCGGCAAATAGAGTTTTCCTACTTTAACACCGTCAAGTTTAGTGGAAAGCGGGATATTTTAGCGCGGAGACCAGGTTGTGAGCTGCATTTGAATTAGTAGCACGATCACAGGGCCGCAGGCCAGATTAGTGGCCCATGAGTTTTCGAATCCGAAAAGGGCGAGACAAGGAACGGTTTTGGCTTGTCTCAAAATAAAAAGGAACGGTTTTGGCCACGTTAATGTAAGTGGAACATGTTTATGACTTAAAGCAAACCTAAAACTTGGAATAGTAGAGCGGACGGAGCAATACTGCCAAGTGCGAAACCACCGTAGTTCGTGCTAGCCATTAGTTTGGACCCCCGCATTGTTATCGTTAGTGGAAACCCTCCCGTTCTAATCTGGTGTTCATGCATCCAAGATGTCGATCACATCTTAATTAATCATTAGCCATGAGCTATATAAGCGAGCAGAGCACGGCAGGGCAGGGCACAACATCGAGCAACTGCGTCGCAACTTGCAAGCAACCGAGCCCAGTGGATCGGAAGAAGCATTAGCTACGAAATGAGGAGCCGCCTCTTCCACTATTCCTTGCTCCTCATGCTGTGCTTCCTCTCCCGAAGCTCGGCGGCTATGGCGGCTTCTCCTCGCCTCCCCGTCCGAGCGGTGAACCTCGGCGGGTGGCTGGTCACGGAGGGCTGGATCCTGCCGTCCCTCTTCGACGGCATCCCCAACAACGATCTCCTGGTAATCAACGTCGTAGCTTTGCATATGCATACACACCAACACACGTGGGACGTTCCGCCGCCACGGCTCTCTGTTTTTGGTTCTTGACCGATCAGCACGCGGACGGACGTACAGGACGGCACGCAGCTGCAGTTCAAGTCGGTAACGCAGAACGCCTACGTGGCCGCGGAGAATGGCGGCGGCGCGGGGCTGGTGGCGAACCGAGCTCAGGCGTCTGGTTGGGAGACCTTCAAGCTGTGGCGGATCAACGAGGTGACATTCAATTTCAAAGTGTTCGGCAACCAGTTCGTGGGCGTCAAGAGCGACGGCTCGCTGGTCGCGACGGCGGCGTCGCCGGGGCGGTCGGAGACGTTCCGATTGGTCCGCAGCCCCGGCGACCAGTACAAGATGCGGATCATGGCGCCCAACGGGCTCTTTTTGCAGGTAAAGATAATACGAAATACTGCATATGTTGGTCAGTTCTGCACTGCTCGTACTACTATGTTTGGCAACTGGGCAACAAGTGTCTGCTAGCAATCTACATGTGCGTTCAAAACGGATACTCCATTATTCAACATGAGCCTCCAATGTTGACCTGTTTAGGGATTTTTACTAGCACAAAAAATAAGTAATTATAAGAAAGCTCATTTTCTTCCATGTTCCGAACTATTAGTCACATTCCGTTGATGGCGTGCAGGCAAAAAAAGATGGCTCATTGACGGCGGACTATGGCCAGAGCACCAGCTGGGGCGACGACGACCCGTCGGTGTTCGTGGTGACAAGAGTTTCTGGGCTCCAAGGGGAGTACCAAATCTGCAACGGCTATGGGACGGCAAAGGCTACACCAATTCTCAGGGTAAAAACATTGAACATCACTGTGGCCACTGCTCCACTTGTTGATCCCTACTGTTTTAATTCAGAACTATAGTGAGCAACAGTTGTAGATTATTATGCTTATCATGCATGATGTGGAGATCACTCAATATCAGTGGTTTCCCTCCTCAATTCTTTTTCTTGTGTATTATATCTTTGCCCACTTGCACAAGGAACACAAGAAATAGTGGTGTTCATTGTGCTGCAAATAATTCATATGACAAAAGAATCACTAAGTCTTTGGTGTTCGCAATGCCGTAATATTATCTAACTGATTGTGTGTCGTGTCATCATCATCATCATCATGCTTCTTGTTGTTGTTGTTGTTGTTGTTGTTGTTGTTGTGAGAAGTGTACTTTTCTTGTCTTGACAAGGTAGATACTTACAGTTGGCAGATTAATGACTTAGCTAGAAATAGGTACCATTGTTCTCCCTCTAGAAGTTAGCAATACTTATCATTCTTGGCACCTCAATTTTGTGGAATGTTGCATGTTTGGCAGAACCACTGGAGCACATATATAGTGGAAGATGACTTCAGGTTCATCTCCGTAAGCGGGCTGACCGCAGTGAGAATACCAGTGGGATGGTGGATAGCTAACGACCCCAGACCTCCTGCACCTTATGTTGGAGGTTCACTTAAAACCTTGGACAAGGCGTTCAAATGGGCAGAGTAAGCAACCTTCAGAAACTTGTAATCTAATTTTGCTAAATATAAAAAATCAACGATCAGCTCAATTGTCGAAATATTCAGGCCAGGGGCTGCTATTGGCATCATCTTGAGCAAACTAAAGCTTCCGTTATCTAATTAACTTTTGGCCTGGGGTTGATCCTCCTCTTTGGAAAAAAATTTCTAATTAGTTTTTGAAACATTTGGCTTTATAAATGCCTAATTTGTCTGCATGAACAGGAAGTACAATCTGGGAGTAATCATTGACCTACACGCAGCTCCTGGGTCGCAAAATCCCTTCGAGCACAGCTCTTCCAAGGACGGCTCACAGGACTGGGGCACCACCGACACTAACATTGCACAAACCGTGCAAGTGATAGATTTCCTCGCATCCAGGTACGCCAAAAGCCCAAGCCTCCTCGCGGTTGAGCTAATGAACGAGCCGTTGGCGCCCGGCGTATCCCTGGAGAGCCTGAAAACGTACTATCGTGACGGGTACAACGCCGTCAGAAAGCACTCGCCGAAGGCCTACGTGATCATGTCCAACCGGCTGTCATCCCCGGACCCAACAGAGCTCCTAGGTCTTGCCGGCGGGTTACCCGGATCCGTCATCGATGTGCATTACTACGCGTTGTTCAACAGCATGTTTGATACTTTCACCGTGCAACAGAATATTGATTTCATCAAGACCAACTACTCCAGCGATCTCAACATTGTCACGAAGCAAAATGGTCCCCTCACCTTTGTAGGTAAGTGTAACTAATCCCTTTTGGTTCTGGAACATGGATTTTTATCCCCATTCCTATAGGACTTTAGTAAAAATATCTCATGTGACATGGATGATATGTTTTCTGCAGGAGAATGGGTGGCTGAGTGGAAGGTGCCCAATGCAGCGAAGCAAGAGTTCCAGATGTTTGCAAATGCACAAATGGATGTGTATGGGAAGGCAACTTTTGGATGGGCATATTGGACTCTCAAGAATGTGAACAACCACTGGAGTATGGAGTGGATGATCAACAATGGATACATCTCCTTGAAAAGCTAGTACATGTTTTTTTGTGTCATTACTCATGACTATTGAAATAAATTTGTAACGACTCATGAAATAAATTTCTAGAACAACGAATACATCTCTAGTAAAATGATTCAAGTCAAATAAATTAGTAGTATTTTGCCATTTGGAACGGATGTCTCCTATGTTGAAATATATATAGCCCACTTTTCTCTATATGCTTAGGGCTTGAGTGAACTGGTGGGTGCATGTAATTCAATATGGATCAGAGTCTATGATAATTCCAGCATTATGCAATCAGAACGGAATTCAATACACGCATATGCACGAACTAGGGGGATCTTTGAGTAACATCCAAAAACAAATTTCTTTGAAAATAAAATTATTGCTGAGAGATATGATGTTGGGAAAAGGCATATATTTTAGCACTCACAATTCTCTCTCTATTTTTGCCGCTTGAATAAGAACAGAGCAAGAACTCTGAATTTTTGTGTAGCGCACTGAATGTTGCTTTTCTCTCTTCCTTTTATTTCTCAACGTAAAGCAAACGTGTTGTACAGCTAGCTCTCCTACTAGATGGTGCCATCCCACGATCGAGAACCAGTCTAATATGCCCTATAAACGTGCCTCCGGATTGTACAAGTTACATCCTTGGACGGTACTAACAGAAAGACTGAAAAAATGCTAACTAACTGATCACCGCCGTTTCGACTAAATAGCGCTGCCATGGCAACACAAAATCGCTGCCATAGCAGCGAAACTAGACTACTGTTGTCATGCTAGTTTCTTTTTCAACATACTCCCCCCAAGATCTCAACCATCCCAATGCGAGGTCGCAGCTCAAGAAACCGTGTACGGTGAGTTGCTTGGTGAGGATATCCGGGAGCTGATCACCGGTGTTGATGTAGTCGACGAAGATCTTGCCGTCTTCAATGCACTCGCGGATGAAATGGACCGGACCTCAATGTGCTTGCTCCGGTCATGGAAAACCAGATTATTACAGAGCTGTGTTGCAGACTTGTTGTCCACCAGAATTGTGGCCACTCTGCCCCAACCACGGCCTCCCAGCAGATCAAATAGCAGCCGCATTCCTTGGCATGCCGCGGTTGTGGCGGTGATGTACTCCGCTTCACAGCTTTGATAGGCCCACCACCTTCTGCTTCTGAGACTGCGAGGTAAGTAACCAGGCCTCTGTCCCAAGATAAATGTCTCAATTTTATACTAACTTTAGTACAAAGTTGTATTAAGGTTAAGACATTTATTTTGGGACGGAGGGAGTATTTGTTTAGAGAAAAGGCTACCGCCGGGTAACCAGGTTTGCAACAAACTGCCAGGTAACCAGGTTTTGGAGAGAATTGTAGAAAACTACCATATTCATGTCATAAGGTTCTGCTTTGGTATCATTTGATCATTTCTCGGTAATTTGTTTGCAACAAACTCTAGCCGATTAATGACGTATGTACGAAACAACGTAGTTGAGGTCTCGCAGGCGGTCGACTCGTATGTTTACTTGACAGCCTTTTTTTCTTTTTGCACCCGGGGTATAGTAGCTCGTTTGTTTCCTGGTCGGACCGTGCATCGCGCGTTGTCACGTCATGACCGACCGATCGACTGGATCGCGCGCGCGTTCGGGCTCGGCGAAAAACGAATCAATGTCGAACTGCGCACCGGACAGGATTTCTATCTATATATACGTGCACGCGCGCTGTGACAGGATTTCTACCTATATACGCGTAAAGCTCGAATCTAGCGCGCGCGGACCGGGAATCTAGTCTAACTGGAAGCCTAGAACAACACAAACTAGTTCAGGCCAGCCATGGAGCCGGAGAGCAGAGTCCTGGATTACTGGTTCGGGGTCCGCGAGCGAGAAGGATTCGCCGGCTTCCGCGGCAGCAGCCGGCCGAGCCTGCTCATCGTCGACCGCTCCGGCGTATATTTCAAGCGCTACTACTAGGGTTTTCCCTAGCAGTGCCACATCGTCCCGGCAACCCTGCCGGCGATGGGTGAGCCAGCCTTGTCGGCGCATCCCATCCTCCTACCACCACTTTGAACGCCACCCCCTGTGACGCCTAACCACGTCTCCCTGCGCGACACCGCAAATGGTAAGACCGACCACCCACTCATCGGAGGGAGGCACCGGACCAGCCAACACCTGTTGCCGTTGAAGACGTCATGGAACGCCCACAAGAGACATCGGCAGACAAGCCGACACCAGAACCGCCTCTAACCATTGCCGGGACACAGCCCCCCAACCACCGTGGAATGTAGCAACATCGGTAGGATACCGGGCCGCCACAGGCACATTCCACGCTTCAGCCTCGACAGCCTTCGCCACCACCCCGCGACAACCACCACCTGTCATATCTGGAGTTAAGCCGGCAACACGCCCCGCCATAACCTCTCGTAGCCGAGAACCACCGGCCTAGGTGCCGATGCCGCGCACCCAGACCTGCACCGATGAGCTCACGTTCGCCGCAAGACCCAGCCGAGCGCCAGACCTGGGCGCGCGAGGACAACCACTGCCTCCAGCACGACGCACACCGCCGCCGCCCACGGCCCATCACGCCGCTACCAGAAGACCACGACCCCGCCGCTAGCGCTGGAGGAAGCGTCGCCGCACCCCGTGCAAGCGCCATGCCCGCGCCTGGCCACCCCGAGTGGGGGAAGATTAAAGGCCCCGCCACCGCCGAGGCTGGCCGGGCTTCGCCCACCAGCGCGCTGAGGCGATTGTGAGGAGGGGAGGGGGAGGAGAGGTTGACGGAGGCGGGGCGGCTAGGGTTTCCCCTCTGGTCGCCCGTGGGTGTGATGCTGAGGGAGAGGGGGGTGGGGTTGTGATTTGAAGATACTTTCGCATAAGTTGGATTTCGGGCTATCGGTTCCTGACCTCATTTGGAAGGTTACTCGACGTCTTTTTCTCTGGATTTAGACAAAAGTACAAAATCCTTCTCGAATCACATTGAGAAACATTGTAGCTGATTTAGACAACCAATATCTGGCCTGCCGTGGCTCTGTCCATTCAATGAAAATTTGGGACTCAAGAAATGCTACTTATTTTAGAGATGATTTTCGCCCTTCTCGGATCTGTTGAGAAACATTGTAGTTGATTTGTCTCTCTAGATTTATGGCTTCAAAAACATTGAACTTAGGGACAATGCTAGGCAATGGCTTTTATTCCTCTGCTCTAGATTATTCTCTATATGAGGCAATGTTGTAATATTCTCAGTAACCCTGTTTGAGTGGTAATATATTCCCGTGGGGAAGCTCTCCACCGTGACTGCTCAAAAAGAGAAATCCTTAATTTATTTCCAATATATTTTTGACACATTAAAAGATGATGCCCTCGCAACTTTTATACTCCCTCGTTTTCATAATGTAGTGCGCATAGATTTTTTGAAAAGTCAAACTTTGTAAACTTTGACCAAGTTTATAGACACTACTATTGATATTTACAATACCAAATATATAAAATATAAAATCACATTTTATAAAGAATCTAATGATGTATGTTTGACATTCTAGATATAAATATTTTTCTTCACAAACTTGATCAAAGTTCGTGAGCTTTGATTTAAAAAAAAAACTATATGCACTATATTATGAAACGGAGGGAGTATAATACTCTTGAGATTTCATATTAATGCACCTTATATGATAATAGGTATATACTCGTATAGGCTAGGACAGAAAAGTCCAAATCGGAAATGCTAACCAGCGTTAATAACAACAAGCAAAAAAGAAAAGGACAATTACCTGGTCCGATTTAGACAGAAGTTCGAAATCCGAGTCATGCTCTTACTACTGCCCTGGACAGTTCTCTATTTATATACATCACGCTGTGACCCGTAACTACGTACCTGCAAGCTAGACTAGCGCCAACCATGGAGCCGGAGAGCACCGTACTGGACTACTGGTTCGGAGTCCGCGAGCGACAAGGATTCGCCGGCTTCCGCGGCACCAGCCGGCCAAGCCTGCTCATCGTCGACCGCTCCGGCGTCTACTCCACGGCGAAGCGCCGCTACATCCGCAAGACGCGCCACCACAGCTACCGCGCGCTGGCCGCAGATCTCGCTCCGCTCGTTAAGGCCTACCGCTCCCTGCGGAAGCTTGGGCTAAACGACTGGCCGGAGTACGACGAGCGAGCCAGGAGAGAGATCGCGCGGTGGAAGCACGTGCTAATGGACGCCTACTGGGACGCCGCGCCGGACGAGCTTAGGGCGAGCGCCACGGAGCGGTACCTGAGGGCGCGATACAAGCACGGGATGGTCTACCCTTTCCCTGCGTTCGGGGTCACCGTCATGGGCTGCTCCAGTCTGGCGCGTCGGATAATGGTCGGGAGTTTCTACCTCAGTTTGCCGCTTCTGTTGCCGCTGATGGTCTTCTGCTTGTGTGCATGGTGTCTCGTCGCAACGACAGAGGGACTCGTCAAGGATAGGTGGACCCTCTCCCACTCGCAAATACACGATGTCTTGGAATATGAGTTGGAAAATTGACTATATATATATTACCTCCTCCGTCTCATAATATAAGAGCATTTTTGACACTAGTAAAAGTAGCAAACTATTATTTCAACATGTATCGTCCATCCATATGTATTTGTAAGGTCATGGTGAATATAAATTCTAATTTTAACCATAAGGAAACTTTAGAGTATTGTTTGAAACAAGTGAAGCACAGCAATCAGGGAAAGCAGTCTATTGTGTTTGTACATGACTTTACCTTCGCGAAGATGGCACCTGCGTGTTCTCTATTTTACATAGAGAAAAGTATACTTTTCGTCCCTCATTTCTTGGCAAAATCTAGATTTGATCCCTCAATTTCAAAACCGGATGAGTTGCACCCTTAACTCTTTAAACCGGACATGTTTCGTCCCTTGACTCAGCAAAAGCAGTTTTCATGCTAACTCTGCGTGGTTTTGACTGTTCAGCGCCCACGTGGCAATCTCTCTGCCTCTCTCATCCTATCTCCGGTCAGCATTTCGTCGAGCAGTTTCCGTGCGCCTGCGTCGCCACCGGCAGCGGAGACAAAGCGGCCGCACGGAGCGCCACGAACCACTGGCATGCTGGCGGGGACGGAGTGGAGCTCAAAGGCAGCAGCACGAGGTACCTGCGATGGCATGGACCGTCGAAACGCCTCCATGCTAGCTGGCGGCAGCCACATGCCCGCCTTCACGCCGACGCCCACAACGCGTCCCTCCGTCGCCATGGCGCATGCCCTCGCAACCTTGGCGGTGTACGTGCAGACGAAGCCAGCGAAGCACGGGTTTCTGCCACCTTCAGCGCCTACTTCACGCAGCTCGCCGGGGTAAACGGGTCACTGTGGTGCCAGGGTCCCCGCAACGGTCGGGCTCATCTCGGGCTGACTGGGGTCTGTCCCCTACGGTACGTACGCCACTGGTCTTGCCGGATCCCACGACAGGTACACCGATGGCCACGCCGACATCTCTGGCTGAGCGCACCATGCGTCATTCTGGCCAAACGAGACGCCATGGAGCTTGGTCGCGGCTCAATCGCCATTCCCTTCAACATGAACATGGACGATACATTTTTGTAGGCATGCATCAACTCGTGGCATGCGTACGTGTGCTACTCATATGTTCTCGCCAGAACGGATCGAAGCGATAAAGGTCCTGTCTCCTGTACGTGCGTGTCTAGGCGGGCGGGTAAATCATTCAGCTAGACGGTGAACAATCATCCAGAGCAACGTGCGACTGGGCCTGGTCGGTGAGCACCAGCCAGCGTCGCCGATGACCGTGCCGCACTCGCTTACGCCATGCTCACCGTACTTTGCAGTTCGCAAGCTTATGTAGCCTCCGTGCTTCACTCTGCCGCGCGAGCTGCGCCCTGCCATTAGTGGTCATGTTGGCCTCCGTGTCGTTGGCTGCTCCCCTGAATGCCACCGCGCCCTGCGCCGCCGTCGAGGTGGTGGAAGTGCAGGCGTACTGCAAGTGCTCGACAAAATGCCTATAAAAATTGGATGAGGAGGACAAAAGAGAGAGAGCAATATTGCCACATGGGAAACGACTGGTCAAAACCATGCTGACTCAGCATGGATACTGCTTCTTTGAGATCAAGGGACGAAACTTGACCGGTTTGAAGAGTTGAGAGTGCAACTTGTCCGGTTTCAAAGTTGAGGGATCAAATCTGAACTCTACCAAAAGTTGAGGGATGAAAAATATACTTTTCTCTTTTACATAAAGTTTTGAACGTGTGTCAAGTCCTTTAATTAGCAGGAGAACATGCTTATTTTCATAAGTTTACATACACTTCTGAATTATAGTATGACAAATATTGATGTAGATCTCAACGAGTGTTGTACTGGATTTTTGTAGCCCGAATTACTTTGTCGTTGGCTTGCCTACCACAGAAAAACTTAGTCATTGACTTATGTATACTACTAGGGGGAGGGGCGCGCCTCCTCTGCGTGGCTCTGCGCACCAACCTTGTTTTGCATTTGTCCACGGTTTAGTAACTTATTATATTGGCGGTGCATCAGTGCATGTCAGAGATGCTTAGAGCAGAAACAGGAGCAGCAAAGATGGTTATGGGACTGATAGCCGCATATGAACACAGATGCAGTAGTTTATAACCTAGATGATTGATTACAAATACAGCAGGTATTTCAAAAGCCAAGGCACTGACAACCAAAATAATATATTATCTTCAATACAAATCAAGATTAAGACACAAGGATTACTCAAGACAAAATCTTGAATCAACCCCCATTTCAAGAAAACAAAGTGGACTATGATGTTCATATTTACACAGAAGTGCAATGGAACTTTATCTGTAAGTGAAGCACCAACTTGATTGCAAAATTGATACTGAGCATATGATCAGATCGTTGATAAGAAAAGCCTCTTCTAATTCTGGAGAGCTGCATTTGTAGAACACAAAGTCCGCAAAGATTGACCACCTATGTAAGTTCATCCAGGAAAGAATGGCATCCATGCTCATGTCACAATTCATTTGGATATAATTGGGCATCTACATCAAGCAAATAAAGTAATCCATGACAGCAACGACATCTTCGAAATCTATACTGTAACACCTTCCAATTAAATGAAAAGTTCATCCCATTGCATCAAGGAAAATTATAGGAAACTTCCTGCGTAATGGAACTCCTATGTTAGTTGCTTCCTGATGAATAGCAAAATGAACATCTACATCTACATCATATTCAGCAATAATAGCCATTTATATGTAGTAGTTTAAGAGTTCAAATGATAAGCATATCTGCACATTTTCACACTTTTGGCAATGTATACTTGAATTAACCCCAAGCAAACTAAATTGAATTATAAATGATTCCTCTGTGAACTCCTTCTGGATTGAGGAGACTACAAGTTGTACAACAACCAGACCGAGATGCATGTATACCGGCGAGGAGGCAAGAATGGAGAAGCCCCAGTTGCTGGCGTGGCCGTCTATGGACTTGAAGTAGCAGGTGGCAGCGACAGAGCTGCGCACACCAGAGGCTGCAGCGGAGATTGATGACAAACGGCCCAACACCGCTGCTTGCTCTGAATTGTTGTTCCCTCTACTGCTGGACCGCAAACATAAAACCAGTCATAGGCAGGTCCCAATCTGCAAAGTACCAAACAAAGGTGCAAATCATTAAATCAATGAATTGGGTTCCTCCTAAAATAACTAAATAATCGAACGGCGAATAGATAATTGGCAAATACTACTACTACTAATACTTGAATCGAACGGCAAATAGATAATTGGCAAATACTACTACTACTAATACTTTAGTGTAGCTTACATACCCAAAATACAGAGCGACATGCTATAATGAAAACTTCTGGAAAACTAAACGATAGCTCATACAAAACACACAGCACCGACGTGGTGAGCTTCCCCTCTCCCCCATCTACCCTAGATCTGAAAATCCAACTGCATTTTGTGCGTTTTGGTTATACTCTGTTTCAGTTTGTACAGATCGCATTTTGGTTAAACTCATGTCCACCCTACATCACCGTAAAAACACTTAGAATGAACAAATGAAATGTGAACACAGATTGTATAAAAATGAGGAGAACGATAAGAATAAAGGCTGAAAACTATGACACAAAGCAAATAAACATGCCTAGCACAAGCACCAAAGGGAAGACCGCCAGGTGTGCCTGCATTGGTTTTGTATAGGTTAGCTGCAGTCGAGAGTATATGCAAGAAACCTATGATCTGGAGATATTCGACAACTCTCAATTTGCACATAACCTGAATAAGTTACAAAATGATCCACCGATAACTTTTCAGGATCAAGAAAATAAAAAAGTCCTCATAGCAAGATATCGATGATAATAAGCAACAAACATTGTTCAAAATTAACTGCAGAAAATATAATAATTAAACTATACAGTTGAAGCTCACATGTGAATATGGAGATCACCACAAACTGCTTTACGTAGCAAAGCACATACAAATTTCTCTGCGGTCTCATTCCAGTCAAGCAACACTTCTTCCTTCTCCCAGTCAGAAAGATGAAACGTCATGCTAAACCACCAGAGGGCCTTAGTTTCTGGATAAACTGGGTACTCCATTTCGTTTGGCATGTACTGGTAATATGACCTAAATACAAAGAAAAGAGTTAATTCAGACACAAACACAATTGTGTTTCGTTGTGTAGATCATTTACCTAGCAAAAAATATTTTACACCGTCATTCAACATCTTGCGGAAGAATTCAACAGCATGCCAGTCAAAAACGGCCTCTCCCTTAAGCTCAAGAACGGTGCTTTGCAAAAGATGAGAAAGTCCCTTGAGCCCAAACACGGTGCCTACTTCTCAAAAGATGAGAAACTATGAGCAAAGCTTCTTTCTCAAACTGCGAAATCTGAATGTTCCTGCAAAACGGTATACAGAAATTAAATACACACGGAACTTAGAGCGTTACTGCCATGAGCAAAGCTTCTTTCTCAAACTGCGAAAATCTGAATGTTCCTGCAAAACGGTATACAGAAATTAAATACACACGGAACTTAGTGAATTTGTTGGCAGGTCCATACTGGTACGACTGCCCGACATACAGCAACAGTACCATCAGACACTCATAACCTGTCCTGACAGCTCTAGAATCATGGTGTCCGCTATGATAATAAACACAACAAAGTACTCCACATATAGAGCCGCTAGATAACAGCAACGAAACTGCAGACCTTTCTAACGTACAGAAAAACGCACGAGACAAACAGATCGCTCCACATCCAAGCAAACACAACCATCTAAAACCTTGCTCGTAGTCAAGTGGTAGATCATGGTACTATAACAATATACATTGTTCAACTCGTAGCAAACAGCAGAGCATGCATCAGGAGCACTTCCATGCACTATACATAAAAATATCAAAACAATGTCACGGTTGCATGTGGTTGGATTAGAGCTGACCTTATTGTCCATACTTTCACTAGACCAGATGCACGTCTTGAACTGGTCCACATGCCACTCCACCTTGTTCCCTTTCTGGTTAGCACTCTCATTTTGTAAACCTGTGGAAAAAACATAGCAAAGGTTCAGAGAAATCACCCAATCCAAAGGGAACAAATAGTACAGGCTTTGTTCTAGCCCCTAATAACATATTAGTAGTTTAATACTATTTCTAACCACTGAAACAGAGGTAAATTAATTCGCCATACATCAGATCAGCTCGATCATGTGCGAATTGACCACAATATTTAAGAAATGGCCAGCCACAACACAGAGTCGTCCATTCAACTTAGAATTACAGAAGAAATAACCATGAAACGATCTAGCCGCCAATGAAGAAAGAAACAATCATTTTGTCTATGATCTGCTAAATGCTGTGATTTCTGAGAAAAGAAATGAAAATCTGAGGGCACCATATGGACGAAGCATAAAAGCAACCACCTGATGAGCGTGAAGGAAGTGACATAGCCACGAATCTGAAAACAGTACAGAAACGTTCCTGCATATACACACAAGCAAAGAGCATATACACACCATAGATGGATCAACCTCGGCGTACAGTGAAACAACTCCTGCCAATGCTTCTAGTGTGATACCTGCTAAACATCAGTGCCTGATACATTTGATTTGTAGCAAAAGCATCCAGGTTAAGTGAAAGTGAACCAAGCTTCAGAAAGACATGGACACTGAATAAAAGTTCACAGCATACAAGAGTGTCCAGAGATGGACAACTGGACAGATATTAAAACTGGCAACCAGTGCATCCCAAATGCAAGGGTGATTCAGCACTAAATTTATTTACATTAAGGTCACAGTAAACAAAACAAAATATTACCATGCTAGATTCAGGAGCCGGTAGTAGTCCTCTCCGAGCGGAGCCCCAAAAACAGCTGCTGCGCTTCAGGAGGGGGAAGAGCGCAAGTGGCCCGGGCGTGGCCATGAGAGACCTCGAAATTGAGCCTAGGTTGACCGGCGCCCGCCCACCTTCCCGGATTTTCCCTCTCCGCCACAAGTTTTGCCTCCATCGTCAACGAGAACGTCGTCACACAGCTTGCGCACCGGAGGGGGGAGTCATGGAGAAGAGGAGCGGCGGCTAGAAGGCGAGGAGGGATCATTGGGGAAGCGCAGCGGCGAAGATGGGTGGATCGGGGCGGCGCGGGTGGGAGGGACGAAGAGGAAGGGACGTTGCGTGCGAAGAGGCCGGGTGGATCAGAGGAAGGTGTTATCCAATACGCGTGTAAAAATAATCCTCTGTAAGTTTAAAAAATGTTCATTTTTTTCAAAAATCGTTTGGTTTTTACAAAATTTGTTTGGAATTCATGGTTTTTTTAATTCACAAACATTTTCCACATCCAATTTGTTTTGAAGTCATGAACATATTTTCGAATTCATGAAGTTCTTTTAATTCGTGAACATTTTTTGAATTTCCAGACATTTTTAAATTTGACACTATTTTTTGAAATTTCTAAACCATTTTCAATTCATAAAAAAAGTAAATTTCATCTTCCTTTTCTAAAATCTTGAGGCTTTTTTTAATTCACAACTTTTTTGTCTTATTATTTTTCAAATTAAAATTAAACTAAATGAACATGCACGCTCTCCACTAACTATAGCAGTTGCTACGAGCGATACGGTGGATCTTATAAACCTGTTAGAATGGCTGACCCACTTGCGGCGTTGAAGGCGAGAGGCTATATCCGTTCTCCAGTAGACGAGATATCCCAAATGCTATGTATCGCTCGTTGTGCGTGTTAAGCTAATCGCCCACTAAGGCTAGAAGATGGGTCGCGGCGTTCCCTATTTGGCGCCTGCTGCAGTCGCCGGTTCAGTTTTTTTCCACGGCGACTATTTATCGCATTAAGCGATCAGGGATGTCTCGCTGAAGCTTTTCGAGTAATCGGGCCGGCTCATGATTCGTGCAGAAAAAGAAAAATAATGTACGGCGTGAAGCGGGAATCGATCCCAGGTTTCCTTGGCGAGCGCTAGCTCTACTAGCCACTACAGCCAGATCTGGTTCGTGATAAAAATGAGATGCTATTCTAGTTCAGGCGAGTGAAGCCGGTTTCCCATTTTTGTTTTCACATTAGTTTCTTCTATTTTTTTTTCTTTTCTTTTTTCTTCTGTTTTTTTAATTTCTTTTCTCTTTTCTTTTTTTTTTCATTTTTCTTCTGTTTTTTCGATTTCATTTTTCTTCTCCACTTTTTGTTTAGTTTTCCTTTTCCATTTTTTTACTTTCTTTTGGTTTTTTTTCTCCTGGTTTTTTTTCTTTTCGGTTTTCCCTTCAAATGCTTGTTCAACATTTTGTCAAATACTTGTCAATATTTTTTTAAATACTTGTTCAACATTTTTAAAATACTTGTTCAACATTTTTTCAAATACTTGTACAACATTTTTTCGAATATGTGTTCAACATTTTTTCTAATGCTTGTTCAACATTTTTAAAATAATTGTTCAACACTTTTCAAATACTTTTTCAACATTTATTATACATGATCAACATTTTTTTAAATACTTGTCCACATTTTTTTTAAATACCTGTTCAATTTTTTTTTAATAAGTGATCAACATTTTTTGTATACACTTTCAACATTGTCCGAACGCTTTTTTTCAAATACTTGTTCAACTTTTAGTACTTATTTCAACATTCTTTAAATACCATGTCAACATTTTTTAAATACCCGTTCACATTTTTTAATACTTATGCAACATTTTCAAATACTTGTTCAACATTTTTTATACTTATTCAACATTTTAAAATACTTGTTCAACATTTTCGAAATACTCGTTCAACATTCTTTAATACTTATTCAGCATTTTTAAAACACTTTTTCAACATTGTGTATACTTGCTCAATATTTTAAAATTCTTGTTCAAATATTTTCAATACTCATTCAAAATTTTTAATACTTGTTCACATTTTTTTAAAACACTTGTTAAACATATTCGAAAATGTTGAGTAAGTATTAAAAATGTTGAACAAGTATTTAAAATGTTGAATAGGTTAAAAAATGTTGAACGAGTAATGAAAAATGATGAGTATTTGACAATGTTGAATAAGTATGAAAAGTGTTGAATAAGTATGAAAAATGTTGATCAAGTATTTGAACTTTTTTTGAATAACTATGAAAATGTTGAACAAGTTTTTGAAAAATGTTGAAATAACGTTCGGACAATGTTGAATGTGTATACAAAAAATGTTGATCACTTGTTACAAAAAATGTTTTTGACGTGTATGAAAATGTAGAGTGAAAAGGAAAACAAACATAAGAAAAAACAAAGGAAAAACAAAAAATGAAGAAGGAAAAAGGAAAAATGAAAAATGAAAAAAGAGGAAAAAAAACGAAGAAACAAATGCAAGAAGACTGGAAAAAATGGAGAATAAAAAAGAAAAGAAAGAAAACGAAGAAAATGGAGAAGAAAAATGAATAAGTATTAAAAACGGAGAAATGAAAAAAGTTCCTATCTTTTACCTCAACTAGGGTTCAACTCCTATGTAAATGCGAAGTGATAAGTGGCGTAGTGGCTAACAGCTTTATGCAGTATACAAACGACCCAAGTTCGAATCCTTTTTTCTATTTCTTCATTATTTCTTTATGGTGCGACTGGACCGGCCCGACAAGGGGATTCGATCCCGGGACGTCTAGTTTCCTCTGAGGGGCGATAACCAACCGGCCATCACACTACGTGATCAGATAGATGTTTCCTCTCTTTTCTTCTTTCACATAAGTTTTTCCATTCATTTATTTTCTCTGTCCCTTTTTTTTCTTTTTGTAATTTGCGAACGTTTCCTTCAAACAGATGAACTTATTCTTTGAAAATGCATGAACTTTTTTTCAATTCGATGAACTTTTCCAAATTTGATGAACTTTTTTCAAATTCTATCAACTTTTCTCAAATCCGATGAACTTTTTTTTGAATTCGATTAACTTTTATTTGAATATGTTGAACTTTTTTCCATTTTGATGAACTTTCTCCAAATTGGATGAACTTTTTCAAATTCTATGAACTTTTCTCATATCCGATGAACTTTTTTTCGAATTCGATGAACTTTTATTTGAATATGATGAATTTTTTTCCATTTCAATGAACTTTTTTTTGAAAATCGATCAACTTTTTTGAAATTTGTGTACTATATTCAGAATCGATGAACTACTCTTTCAAATTCGATGAATTTTTTTCAGAATTGATTAACTTCTTTCGAATTCCATGAACGTTTTTTTTAAATTGGACTTTTATTATGAATCTATGATTTTATTTATCTTTTTTAAGTTTTCTTTTCTGAAATGATTTATATGGTACAGAATTTATGATAATGTTGTTTTGTAGGGGTATTTATGTTAATGTTGTACTAGAGGAAGTATTAAATAGACATGTTTTTGGATTATATACAACTAAGCGGTCCTGGTGCAGTGATTACTGTGCCATTTCTTTCGGCTGTGTACTTGGCGCGTTGGTTTGAATCCCACATCCCGCAAATATTTTTCTACCATGTTCGTTTTTGGGCTGGGCTGCTAGGCGACGCGCGCGAGTGCCAGGAACGTTAAGCGGCGCAGAAAGCGCCCAATAGGACCTCCCATGTATCGCTCATTGTGAGTGTTAAGCTAATCGCCCACTAGCGCTGGAAGATGAGTCGGCTCATTAGTAACTGCAACGAAACGAGCGACGAACCGCTGGGAGAGACGACCCGTGAGAGCAACCTTCTAGAGGGTTCCTGGCAGCATTTGGATACATTTGTCGACGACTGGCACATTGACGGGATGGAGCGCCTACTAGATCTTATGGATATGCTTGTCGGCAAAATGTCCTCTTCACTGCCCAGCTACATCTTCCTCTGTAAATGATATGTAACTTGCTTGCCTAAACCGAACCAGCAACTTGTCGACAGGATCCCTCTGGAAGGAGTAGTGGGCAACATGGAGCGGCTAGATCCGACACTGGGTGTGACTGCGCCGGATTCCCATGGAGTTATCCATGTGACCTTGTCGTACGCAGACATGAATGGAGTATTTCACATGTACTAGAAAGGTGCAACAATGTTGGTGAAGAATGACAACTCAACGACACAGTCTGAACAATTGGCCAGGAAGATCAGCCGTGCAGCCCCGGGGTGGACGAAGACGTTCTTGAATCTCTTAAACTCTACGCCCTGATTGGGTTCTCGTTTCCTAGCGGTATACGTTTATAAAATATACGCGCCTTCAGCGGTTGTTTACATTTTCAGGTGAAAATCTTGAATGCCCGGTAGTATACACATGTTGTAGTAATTTTTATGAACTTTGTGTTAAACGGAAAGGACAATGAAAGTGTACAAAAATGATGGGCAAATATTAATACTTATACACTTTAAGTTCCAGACCACATTTGGAAGGTTACTCAACCGTTTTCTTTTCTTTTAATGCTTTTTTGGGTTTTTTGTTTCTTCTTTTCTTTTTTTTATATATTTTTCCTCTTATTATTTAAATTCCTAAATTTCAAAATTGTACAAAACTCCGATAATTATATGGAATTTCATAAATTGTTTGGTTTTCAAAAAATATTGAGGATTCAAATAAATGTTCATATTTTGCAAACAATGTTAGGAATTTTAAAAATAGTTAGCAATTAAAAATATATACATTTTTCAAAAATAATAAAAGCTAGAACATTTTTCACAATGTAAAATAATGTTCGTCAAGTCTAAAATTTGTTCACATTTTTCAAAAATTGTTTGCTCTTTTCAAATTTTGTTCGGAATTCATAAATTTTATCGAATTCACATTTTTCACATCCATGAATGGTTTTTGAATACGCAAACAATTTTTAAATTCATGAACATATTTTCAAATTCATGAAGTTTATTAAATATGTGAATATATTTTGAATTTGAAATCATTTTTGAATCCCAGTCTTTTTAAATTTGTAGACATTTTCTCAAATTGTTGAACAATTTTTATAGTCACGATCATTTTTTAGTTTCATCTTCTTTTTGTGAATTCCTGATGGTTTTTTGAATTCATGATTTTTTTTGAATTCATACTTTTTTATCTTATTATTTTTTCAAACTAAAATTAAATTGACTGAAAATAAAAATATGTAAGGAGAAAAAAATGGCGCGCACGCTCTCCGCTAATTCTGCTCGCGCTCGCTTGTCCATGCCGAGCTGCGTAAACAAAGTGAATTGTAGCAGTCGCTAGGAGCGATATGGTGGATCTTATAAGACGTCCACGAGTGGCAAATAGGGGTGCTTCAATAAGAATTTTCCCGCGCGACGTGCCGCCGGCCGTCAGGTCCGACGACCATGCGGCAGGAATGCTTGGATTGCGGCCACGTGAAGGCGTGGACGTTTTGCACGACTTACTTTTCCCATGCCGCTTGCTCTTGACTCATACCACAAATCTACCTCGTGCACTTGAGGTGAGACGACGAGGCTGAAAAAATTATGCCTGATACAAAAGATTCTCACCCACATGTTCCACCTCCCCTATCCGGTCCTAGCCGCTCTATTGAGCGATCGGATGTCAATTTTGAAGGAAATATGCCCTAGAGGCAATAATAAAGTTGTTATTTTATATTTTCTTATTCATGATAAAGGTTTATTATTCATGCTAGAATTATATTGATTGAAAACTTAAATACATGTGTGAATACATAAACAAATACCGTGTCACAAGTAAGTCTCTACTAGACTAGCTTGTTGATCAAAGATGGTTAAGATTTACTAACCATAGACATGTGTTGTCATTTGATAATGGGATCACATCATTAGATGAATGATGTGATGGACAAGACCCATCCGTTAGCTTAGCATATGATTGTTCAGTTTATTGCTATTGCTTTCTTGATGTCAAATACATATTCCTTCGACTATGAGATTATGCAACTCCCGGATACTGGAGGAATACCTTGTGTGCTATCAAACATCACAACGTAACTGGGTGATCATAAAGATGCTCTACAGGTATCTCCGAAGGTGATTGTTGAGTTGGCATAGATCGAGATTAGGATTTGTCACTCCGTGTATCGGAGAGGTATCTCTGGGCCCTCTCGGTAATACACATCATAAGAAGCCTTGCAAGCAAAGTGACTAAGGAGTTAGTTACAAGATGATGTATTACGGAATGAGTAAAGAGACTTTCCGGTAACGAGATTGAACTAGGTATGAAGATACCGACGATCGAATCTCGGGCAAGTAACATACCGATGGACAAAGGGAATTACGTATGTTGTTATAAGGTTCGACCGTTAAGATTTTCGTAGAATATGTAGGTGCCAATATGGGCATCCAGGTTTCGCTATTGGTTATTGACCGGAGAGGTGTCTCGGTCATGTCTACATAGTTCTCGAACCCGTAGGGTCCGCACGCTTAACGTTCGTTGACGATATAGTGTTATATGAGTTATATGATTTGGTGACCGAATATTGTTCAGAGTCCC
The DNA here is from genome assembly GCA_011799875.1 of Thinopyrum elongatum. Classification (NCBI taxonomy): domain Eukaryota; kingdom Viridiplantae; phylum Streptophyta; class Magnoliopsida; order Poales; family Poaceae; genus Thinopyrum; species Thinopyrum elongatum. The sequence continues at coordinate 77,367,130 of CM022301.1, forward strand.
GGATGATATCACGAACATGACGAGGAGCTCCGGAATGGTCCGGAGGTAAAGATTGATATATAGGACAATACTATTCGGATACCGGAAGAGTTCCGGAGTGCACCGGGTAATCATCGGATCACCGGAAGGGGTTTCGGACACCCCCGGAAGGTCTATGGGCCTAATGGGCCAAGGGGAGGGACACACCAGCCCACAAGGGGGCTGGTGCGCCCTCTCCCTGGCCGCCGGCCCTAGGGGAAGGAAAGGGGGAGGGTTGGCCCCTCCTGCCTTTCCCTCCTCATGTGAGAAAGGAAAGGGGGGCGTCACCTCCCCCTGCCTTCCTCCCGCACACATACATGGCAGGGGGGCGCGGATAGGGGCTGGAGCCCAAGTGGGATTCGGCCCCACTTAGGGCTCCTCCTGGCTGCCTCCCCTCTCCCCCCACCTATATATATGTGGGAGGGGGCGCCACACATAGCCCACGACAATCTCTTAGCCGTGTGCGGCGCCCCCCTCCATAGTTTCATCCCTCGGTCATATTTTCGTAGTGCTTAGGCGAAGCCCTGCGGAGATAGCATCACCACCACCGTCACCATGTCGTCGTGCTGCCGGAACTCATCCACTACTTCGCCGTCTTGCTGGATCAAGAAGGCGATGACGTCACCGAGCTGAACGTGTGCTGAACGCGGAGATGCCGTACGTTTGGTACTCGATCGGTTGGATCGCGAATAAGTTCGACTACATCAACCGCGTTAATAAACGCTTCCGCTTACGGTCTACGAGGGTACGTAGACACACTCTCCCCTCTCGTTGCTATGCATCTCCATGGATAGACCTTGCGTGTGCGTAGATATTTTTTGTTTTCCATGCAACGTTTCCCAACAAATTTGTGAGAAAATCAACATGAATAGGCAGTACGAGGCCACATCGGGCGTACTTGTATATATGAGTAAGTATCATGTTCTTACCATTTCGACTAAAGGGGGATTCCAACATAGCGTAAAACCTAGCCACATCCAGGCTTTTTATAGGCTTTGGGAATAAGCAGCTAATGTAGTAAAAATAAATGAACTAAAGTTAAACTCAACTGTAATGGTAAATAGCTAGTAGACAACAATAAGAAAAAACATACATTGATCGAGCGAGCACGCTAACTAGAAACTTGTTAGAATGACCGAGCCACTTATGGTGTTGAAGCCGAGAGGCTATATCCGGTTTGCAGTAGGTGAGATATGTAACACCCCCTATGTAATAAGCACTGTGACACTCTGCTGAGTATGCCAAGTCATCTTCATTTGCAGTGCCTAGTCATAGTGGTTATTCAAAACAATTCAAATACTTCTCTGAAAACCAACTCAAATTCAAAAATGCAAAATAAAGTTGCTCAAAACATGTTGGAAAAATGTTCACCTTATAGCAAATAATCCAAAACTACTTGCTGTTAAGGAACACAACATCACCATCAACCACAGCAGGGCCTAATCATTTAAATTAGAGTCAAAACAGCACCTAAATGCCCTATTCATTTTTGAATAAATTCAAATGGGCTCCAAAAATACCCAAACTTTTTGTGGCAGTGTGGAATATTTCCTTGAATTTGTGTGAACAAGTTTCACACTTGTACAAACTATTTTGGCAGCTCATTTAAATCAAAAACCCTCACTGGAAAAAAAGAAAACAGAAAATCAGAAAATAAAACTAAGAAGAGGCACTGTGCACTGGGCCTAAGTGCACAGTGCCCCGTAGCCAGCCCAACCGGCCATCTCACTCTCTCTCCCTCGCGCTGTCGCCTCCTCCATGGCTGCGCCGGCGCGCACCGGCGAGCAGCCGACAGCGCGGCGCCCACCGACGCTACAGGAGAGGCCGAGGGGATAAGGGAGCCCCATCCATCTCCCCTGGTCCTTCTCCACCATTTCCCCCTTCCTCCTCACACTCTCTCTCTCTCGGTTTCGTCGACGCCCGAGTGGAGCCGCCGTCGCGCCAGCGAGATCCCGCGGCCACAGGTGCTGCTCCGACTGCTCGAGCTGTCCAGGGGAACCGCCGTCGACCGCTCATTCGTCTGGTGCCATCAGGTGGAGATGGGAGGCAACGCTGACGCCGCACGACGCCGCCCCCTTCCGCCTCGGCTCCGGTGATCCTCCTCCGTCTCCGGCACCTCGGCTGCTACTAAACTTCCAAGGGCCATCGGCGTGCCGCACGGTGAGCTTCTCCGTCACCTGCTCCCCTTCATTAGCTTTTCCACGCGCCGTAGCTAGCTGCTGCCGTGCCCGAGCTCCGTTTGCCGCCGACGAGCTCGTGGCCGTGGCCAAGGCCCTTGTCGCATTCGCCTGAGGCCACCGCCGTGCTCCTGGAGCTCCCAGGAACACAACGAGCATGCGTGCGTGCCTCCCCGTGCCTCCTAGCTCCGTTTCCGCTAGCGTCCGTACTCCGGCGTCCGCTCCGCTGTTAGCCGCCGCCGTCTCCGGCTATTTTCGGTCGAACCGCTGCCACAGAACGATGCGCGAGCGAAAGCGCGTTCGAATGAACCTAACCGCGCGCGAAAAGGTGCTCCCTAGCGCGATTCCGACGCGCTCCGGCGAACTTCCGCCGCTGGAGAGGTCGCCGACGCGTCTCCGGCGGCTCCGCTGACCTGGCGCCGGTGGGCCCCGCCTTGTGCCACTAACTGGTGGGCCCAGGGGCCCCCTTTCACCAGTTGACTTCGGTCAACTGCTGACTGGGCGGTCCCGTGTCTATGACATGTGGGCCCCCTCTGTTATTTAGTTTAATTAAAACATTTTATAATTAAAAACTAATTAGTTAAGCTAATTACCCACTGACATATGGGGCCCACACCCCTAATTAACCCTGTTAGTTAATTTAACCCGCTATTAAGCTAACAGAGGCTGACATGTGGGTCCCACTGGACCCACATGTCAGGTTTGACCCTCGTCAGCGAGTCTGTTGACTGCTGACATCATCCTCTAGTCATGCTGACATCATAATTCATTTTAGATAATTCAGTTAAAATAAATAGATTCAGAAAATGCAAAAATCTTTGAAAATTCATAACAAATAAACCGTAGCTCAGATCGAAAAACTTTATACATGAAAGTTGCTCAGAACGACGAGACGAATCTAATCGTGTCGTCTGTTTCCATGTCGGAACCCCCTACGAAGGAGAACCCGTAACTTTGAGCCTGACTCCGGTAGATGAATAGTGCATATACACCGGTTAATAAATCCCACTTTAATCCAAAATAACTAAAATGACTTAGACATACTTTTACGCAACCCTGCACTGCATCCTAGGCATGGCATGCCCTGAGTTGCATTGTTTGCTGTATATTTATTTGTTTCCTCCCCCTCTTCTCTCTCGTTAGACCCCAACACCGACGTAGTCCCCAACGCAGACGCAGCTCCGGAGATTGACTACGCCCCTGACGACCAGACCCTTGCCGCAGAGCTTCCAGGCAAGCACCCCCCTTTTGAGCATATCGATATCGCCTATTCTCTTCTCTCTTATGCTTGCATTAGAAGTTACTGCTGCTACTGTTATCCTATTTCTGCTGCATAGCCTGTTTATTCTAACCTGCTATTGTTAAATACCTGCTTATCCTAAACTGTTTAGGATAGGTTGGGTAGAGACCCATCAGAGACCCCACTTTATCCCGACTGCCTCGCTGGATTATCAGAACACCCGATCAACGGGATCGAAGACCAGGCCACGGCACCGCACATCACTTCCCCCTTAGTTGCTCGACACTACTGGGTTACTACCGAGTGCCGAGGGTGATACCTCGTCAGCACTTCTGATGATAACCTTGTAGGTTAGTTAATCGGTCGTGGTTAGCGAGGGTGATTCCTCCTACACCACCCCCGATAACGACGTCGTCGTGCAACTTCTCCAGAGTGGACCTCGAGGGTGATTCCTCCTTCATTCACCTTGACGATAACATCAGGTGGAATTCCATCGAGGGTGATTCCTCAGGGTTCCTGTGACGACCCCGGCTTAATCGTGCACTAACCATACACGCAAATGCGCACGATCAAGCCTAAGGACTCACTTGAAGATATCACAACACAACTCTAAAACATAAATAAAGTCATACAAGCTTTATATTACAAGCCAGGGCCTCGAGGGCTCGAATACATAGCTCGATGGCATACAAGCGTCAGCGGAAGCATCAGATATCTGAGTACAGATATAATACAGAGAGAGAAATAGGCCTTCACGGAGGCGGGGCAAAATAAAATACTACGATCGAAAGGCGTAGGCCTCCTGCCCTGGACCCTCCGATCCTACTCCTGGTCGTCAAACGGCTCCTCGTAGTAGTAGTACTCGCCAGGCGGGTAGTAGTACTGGTCGTCGGCTGGGGCGTCTGGCTCAGGGGCTCCGTCGTCTGGTGGCATCAAATGGAATATGGGGAAAAAGAAATTAAAGCAAACGTGAGTACTCATCCGAAGTACTCAGCAAGCAAGGATCTACACTACATATGCAACATTTTCAAAGGAATGGCTGTATATGTGGACTGGGCTGCAGAAATGCCAGAATAGAGGGGGAAAGCCTAGTCCTATCGAAGACTAGCATCTTCAACAATCTTTGACAGTCTTGCAGCAATAGAAGAGATCAGATGAACATAATGTAAAGTAGTAGTAGTATCATCAACCTCGACCTGAGATCCTTTCACGACTCCCTGCGAGAAAGCAATCCCAGAGCCGTACTATCTAGTTCTCATCACATGTTCTAGTTGTACCGATCGGGATACAACTCCGAGTGTCCGTTACCGTAGGACAGGTTATCGATAGAAGTTTCTTCCCTGCAGGGGTGCACCAACTTACCCACCACGCTCGCTTAACTCCGGCCGGACACACTTTTCTGGGTCATGCCCGGCCTCGGCTAAGCAACACGCCGCAACCCGACCAATTACTTAACAAAGAGGTCAGCACGCCGGACTAAACTATGCCCCCAGGGGTCTTGGGCCATCGCCCCGGGAACTCCTGCACGTTACGTGCACCGCCGGTGAGCAGACCTAGCAACCCCTTATACAAGCGCGGTTGCGTTCCCAGTCCAACCCAGCGTGTGCCGCATCAGTCGCTGACGTCCATTAAGCTTCGGCTGAAGTATACGACGCAGAACGCCCATACTATGCCCACGTGATGGTTAGTGCTATCGGGCCAGAGGCCCCTCGGATCAAATATCCAAACTGTAGTGGATTAGGAGCGTGCGGAAACGAGCAGAGACTCACGATCGATGTGACCCCGTCGCCCCGTCTCGAGGACTTGCGGCAAGGGCTAAGAATGCCCGGCCACGCCTCGTGTTATCTCGCGGGCACCATCCAGGTCAACCCGACTCCTCATCACTTCGCATTAAGCTCGCGCGGGTACCCCTCAGGGCCGACCCGTCTTTAGTATCATGGTTCATAGTCAAGTCATAATATCCAAGGTAACTGTGTGTCTGACACCGAAGGGAACCCTGAGGAATCACCCTCGATGGAATTCCCGCTCGATGTTATCATCAAGGTGAACGAAGGAGGAATCACCCTCGAGGTCCACACTTGAGGTGTTGCACGACGACGTCGTTATCGGGGGTGGTGTAGGAGGAATCACCCTCGCTTACCACGACCGATTAACTAACCTACAAGGTTATCATCAAAAGTGCTGACGAGGTATCACCCTCGGCACTCGACGGTAACCCAGTAGTGTCGGCAACTAAAGGGGGAAGTGATGTGCGGTGCCGGGGCCTGGTCTTCAATCCCGATGGTCGGGTCTTCTAATATCCAGCAGGGCAGTCGGGATCAAGTGGGGGTCTCTGTCGTGTCTCTACCCAGCCTATACTAATCAGTCTAGGATAACCAGAAAGGTAGCAAGGCAGGTTACAATAATCAGGCTATGCAGCAGATATAGAAAAACAGTAGCAGTAGCAGCTCTAATGCAAGCATAAGAGAGAAGAGAATAGGCGATATAGGCATGCTCAAAATGGGGGTGCTTGCCTGTTTGCTCTGGGGCAAGGGCAAGGTCGCCTATGGTGTCGTCGGGGACGTAGTCGTACTCCTGAGCTGCGTCTGCCTCGGGAGCTACGTCAACGTCGGGGTCTACCAAGAGAGAAGAGGGGGAAGAAACAGGTAAACATAATGCAAACAAATGCAATACGGTGCGTGTGATGCTATGATGCAGTGCAGGGTTGCCTAAATATGCATCTAAGTCATTTTAGTTATTTTTAGAATTAATCTAGGATTTATTATCCGACGTGTGTGCATTATTCATCTGCCGGATTCGGGTCCGGAGTTACGAGTTCTTCTACGTAGGGGGTTCCGATGAAGAAACAGACGGCATGATCAGACTCGTCTCGTCGTTCTGAGCAACTTTCATGTTTTAACTTTTTCGATCTGAGCTACGGTTTAAAAGTTATTAATTTTCAAAGTTTATTTGAATTTCTGAAATTACTTAATTTACAGAAAATGAATTATGACATCAGCGGTCAACAGCGTCGCTGACCAGTCAAATATGACATGTGGGTCCAGTGGGACCCACATTTCAGTCTCTGTTAAGACTAACAGTGGATTATTTCAGTTAACAGAGTGATTAGAGAGGTGGGCCCCACATGTCAGTGAGACATTAGGCTAAACTAATTAATTTTATTTAATTAAATGCTTAATTAGGTTAATTAGCCGCCGGGGCCCACATGTCAGTGAGAGGGGGTGAACAGTGCCGCGTTGACTCTGGTCAACAAGGTCAAAGTGGGCCCCTGGACCCACTGGTCAGTGAGCCAGGGTGACCCACGTGGCAGCCACGTCGGCGGCCGGCGCCGGAGTTGCGCCGGCGACCAAAAACGCGGCGGCGTGTTGCTGGAGGGTGTCGGAATCGTGCTGTGGGGCTCGGTTCGAGCTGCGGTTGGGCGCGTTCGAAAGCTAGGAGACTCGCGCGTCGAATGGAGGCACTTGCCGGACCGGGGGATGGCCGGAATCACGCCGGCGACGAGCAAAGGCGGCAGCGCATTCAGGACCTCACCGGGAGTTAGGTTAGGAGGCACGGAGAGGCTCGTTCGCGAGCTCGTCGAACTCCTGAGAGCACTAGGAGCTCAATGGTGGCCTCAGGTGAGCGCAGCAAAGGCCATGGCCACGGCCACGAGCTCGCCGGTGGCGGGCAGAGCTCGGGTGCGGCGGCAACTAGCTACGGCGTGCGAGGAGGGCAACGAGGAGAGGCAGGAGGAGGAGGAGCTCACTGAGGGGCGCATGAAAGGCCCGGCGAGGTCACGGAGCGCAGGGGGCGGCGAATCGGGGCGGTGGTGCTCGCCAGAGCCGAAGGGGAAGAAGAGGTTGGGGAGGCATTGCGGTGGCCTCCGGCTTGCGTTCGTTGGCGTGGTTGACGTAGGCGAGGACGGCGCGTCTCCCTGGCACCTTGGTGCGGCGAGGGGCGGTCTGCGACCGCGTGCGCGACGGTGGAACGGCGTCGGCCGCGCTCGGTCGTCGGTGAGAGCGAGCGAGAGAGACGAGGGAGAGGGGGAAGAAGTGGATGAGGGTGGTGACGGGGCCGAGGGCGTCGCCCTTATCCCCTCGACGGCCCCTGTAGTGTCGCGGTGTCGGACAGCGGCCGGCGAGCACGTGCTCGTCCACAGCGGCGTCGACACGGGGAGGAGAGAGAGGAGGGAGTCGAGGGGAGGCGGATGGGCCGCACTGTAACCCATAGGCTTAAGTGCACAGTTCGCCCCGGCCTTTTCCCAATTTCTATTTTCTGCTTCTGCCTTTTCTTTATTCCATTTCTGTTGCAAAAGATTAAACCACTTGTGCACCTTTGTAAAATATGAGAGTTGCCCCAAATATTGCAATGCAATATTAGCTCTCACCAAAAAGTAGTTTGGACAGATTTGGAATCCATTTGTATTTGAAATGATTTTAAATGGATTTAAATATTCTGTTTTGGTGCTGTTTCATCTTGTTTGAGTCACTTGTCCAACTCCAATTATTTTGATGTTGATTTTAGAAATATTCCTGGATTATTTGCCATTTAATGAACATTTTCCCAACAGTGTTTGATCAACTTCATATTTCACTTATGAATTTGAGTTGATTTTCATATGTGAATTTGAATTGGATCATTAACCCATATGACTTGGCACTGCAAATGATCATGACTTGGCAATTTTAACAGAGTGTCACAGAGCTTATTACAAGGGGGGTGTTACAAGTTCTCCTCCTCTAAAAGAAATTCTCGTCCCGAGAATTTAGGAGGTAGAAGGAAAGAGTCCGGGATATTCTTCCCGAAGATGATCCTCGCGTTCCCAAGTGGCTTCATCTTCAGTGTGATTTGACCACTGCACTTTCAGGAACTTGGTCGTCTTCTGACGAGTTCGACGTTCAGATTCGTCGAGGATGCGGATCGGATGCTCCTTATAGGAAAGATCATCTTGTAGCTCGAGCATCTCATGATCCACTGCACGATGCGGGGATTCCTTGAAGCACTTACGAAGTTGCGACACGTGGAAGACATCATGAATATGGGAGAATTGCGGTGGCAACTCCAACTTATATGCCACCTGTCCACGTCTAGCCATGATGCGGAAAGGACCAATATAGCAAGGAGCTAGCTTGCCCTTGATTCCGAAACGACGTGTGCCCTTCATCGGAGTGACACGAAGATAAGCTTGATCACCAGGTTGATAGATCACACCCCATCGCTTGCGATCATAATTACTCTTCTGATGGTCTTGAGCTGCTTTGAGATTCTCCCGGAAAATTCTGACTTGTTCTTCGGCATGCTGAATAATGTCCGGTCCAACAAGAGGTCGTTCCCCAGTTTCTGACCAATTCAGAGGGGTTCGACATTTACGACCATAAAGAACCTCAAAGGGGGTCATTTTTAAGCTGGCTTGGTAGCTGTTGTTATAAGAGAACTCGGCATACGGAAGAGATTCCTCCCATTTCTTACCGAAGGATATAACACAAGCTCGAAGCATATCTTCAAGCACTTGATTAACGCGCTCAATTTGGCCTTGGGATTGGGGATGATAAGCTGAACTCCAGGTAATATGAGTTCCCATTGCTTTCTGGAAACTTTCCCAGAAATGGCCAGTGAAAATGCTGCCACGGTCTGAACTGATTTCCTTGGGAATACCATGGAGTGAAACAATTCTGGAGATATATAGCTCTGCTAACTGACTAGCAGTAATAGTCTCCTTAACTGGCAGAAAGTGTGCAACCTTGGAGAGTTGGTCGACGACGACAAGAATAGCATCGTGACCTTTCTGAGACTTGGGAAGACCAGTAATGAAGTCCATTTGCACTTTATCCCACTTCCATAGAGGAATAGGGAGCGGTTGCAAAATTCCAGCAGGTTTCTGATGTTCTGCCTTGACGCGACGACAAACGTCACACTCAGCAACATAACGAGCAATATCTTGCTTCATTCTAGACCACCAGTACATTTGACGAAGATCTCGATACATCTTGGTACTACCCGGATGGATAGATAGCGGTGTATCATGGGCCTCCTTCATGACTTTGTCAGTCATCAGCTCGAAGCGAGGTACTACAATGCGGTCTCGGAAGTACAAGGTTCCATCTTCAGCAATCGAGAAATCCCTGTACTTTTGAAGGTGAAGCTCTTTCTTCATTAGACCAATTTCGGCATCTTTAGCTTGCGCAATTTTGACAGCTTTCTCAAAATCTGGTTGTATCACAAGGTTATTAAGAGAACCTTGCGGGATGATGCAGAGATTCAGCTTGCGCAATTCTTCATACAGCTGGGGTTGAGCTTGTTTAACCATGAGGTTGTTGCAATAAGACTTGCGGCTCAAGGCATCAGCCATCACATTAGCTTTGCCAGGAGTGTAGGAAATACCACAGTCATAATCGATGATTGTTTCCAACCAACGCTGCTGACGAAGATTAAGTTCCGGTTGAGTGAATAAGTACTTCAAGCTCTGATGATCGGTGTAAATCTCACACCGATTACCAAGGAGGTAATGACGCCACTGCTTCAAAGCATAAATGATAGCAGCAAGTTCGAGGTCATGCACTGGGTAATTCTCTTCATGTGGACGCAGTTGTCGCGAAGCATAAGCAATTACTCTTCGCTCTTGCATTAGGACGCAACCTAGTCCTTGGCGAGAGACGTCGCAGAAGATCACAAAATCTTTGCGAGAGTTTGGAGGAGCAAGGACTGGAGCAGAAGTCAGCTTGTCCTTGAGGGTCTGGAAGCTTTCCTGACATTTGTCTGTCCACTCAAACTTAACGCCTTTGTGGAGCAGATTAGTCAGGGGCTTGGCAATCTTAGAGAAATTTTCGATGAAACGGCGACAATAACTTGCAAGCCCGAGGAAACTTCTGACTTGCTTAACATTCTTCGGAGGGGTCCAGTCAAGAATAGCCTGAACTCGTTCCGGGTTAACTGCGATACCATCCTTGGAAATGACATGTCCAAGGTAGGTTACCTCAGAAAGCCAGAATTCGCACTTAGAGTACTTGGCATATAATTGGTGCTCTCGAAGTCTCTCCAGAACAAGGCGAAGGTGCTCAGCATGTTCTTCTTTGTTCTTCGAATAAACCAGAATATCATCCAGATATACCACGATGAATTTGTCGAGGTAATCCATGAATATGTAATTCATTAAGCGGGAGAAGGTAGCTGGAGCGTTTGTTAAGCCAAACGACATGACGGTGTACTCGTATGAACCATAGCGAGTAACGAATGCAGTCTTCAGAATATCCTCTTCACGGACACGGATCTGGTGATAACCCAACCTCAAGTCGAGTTTAGAGAACACCGAAGATCCAGCGAGTTGGTCATATAAATCGTTGATCCGGGGAAGTGGATATTTATTCTGAATGGTTGCCTGGTTGATAGGACGATAATCTTGGACCAACCTATTCGTTCCATCTTTCTTCTTGACAAAAAGAGACAGTGCTCCCCAGGCAGAGGAACTAGGTCGAATGAAACCCTTCCTTAAGGATTTATCAATTTCTTCCTTGAGTTCAAGAAGATGGTGCGGAGGCATCTTGTAGGGACGCTTCGCAATAGGAGTGGTGCCATGCTTCAAGTCGATGACGAACTCGACAGCCCTACCAGGGGGTATTCCTGGAAGTTCTTCTGGAAAAACATCCGGGAAGTCACAGACAACTGGGTATTCTCGATCCCCTCAAGTGGAGAAGCGTTCAACGCGTTTAAGGCATAAATTTGAGCCTCAGTGTTCTGGGTAAGGTGAGCTTGATAGTTCACTATCTCATTCGATGGGTGCAAGAGGTGTACAACTTTAGTGGCACAGTTGATTGAGGCGTAATGAGCCTTCAACCAGTCCATACCCAAAATAAGATCAATCTTGGAAGATCTCAGGATTATGGGAAATGCGTGAAATTTCAACCGCTCGATCTCAATTGTGACTTGGGGGCTGAATAGGGTGGCTTGGCATTGACCCGCAGGAGTGTTCACTGCTAACGGTTGGTGCATCGTTTCACATTTAATGTCATGCATGAGTGCAAAATGTTCTGACATGAATGAATGCGATGCTCCTGAATCAAATAAAATAGAAGCTGGTACTGAATTAACGAGAAGTGTACCCATCACAGTATCTGGTTGAACTGGAGCTTCAGACATGTTGACGTGGTAGTACTGCCCACGACCATAAGAAGGTCTGGCATTATAGTTGCGCTGTTGAGGAATACCACGGCCAATTCCACGGCCAGCAGAAGGAAGAGCCAGTTGATTCTGATTCTGAGAACAATCTCTAGCACGGTGACCTGGCTTGCCACACTTAAAGCATAGTCCGCTGTCAGGACAAGGTGCTGGAGCTCGCAGAGGCTGCCTCGGTGGTGGAGGTGGCAGGCGTGGTGCAGCATAAGAGGGCCTGTTTGCAGGAGCTGCTGAACGGAACATGCCTTGGGGAAACCAGATGCGTCGCTTCTGGGAAGACGAGCCCGAAGATGAGCCCATTTCTCGGGTGCGTCTGAACGCTTTTTTATGCTTCTTAAGTCCAGTTTCAACCATAATAGCCTTATTCACCAAGGTGGCGAAATCAGAATAGTCTTGGACAAGGAGAGCCAACTGTATATCATGATGTAGTCCTTCACGGAACTTCTCTTGCCTGCGTTCATCAGTAGGAATGTCCTCTTCAGCGTAGCGAGATAAGTCTAGAAACTCACGCTGATAGACTTCCACAGTCTTGTTTCCTTGAACAAGGCTACGGAACTCAGCCTTCTTCCTAGCTATGACAGCTAGAGGAATGTAGCGGGCACGGAAAGCAATCTTGAACTCTGCCCAAGTGACGACAGTACCAGGTGGCAGAGTCTGTCGGTGAGTGGCCCACCATTGGGCTGCGGGACCCTTCAGAAGATAAGTCACAAAAGTGACATAGTTGACTTGGGCGATACCAGTAGACTCCATCTCATGAGAGATGTCACGCAGCCAGTCATCTGCATCTAGTGGGTTGACTGTGTTGCGGAAAAACGATGGACTGAGCCTCATAAATTCTGGCAGGGTGATGGAAGGTGGCTGCTGATTAGCATCAGGACGAGGGAATTGCTGCATAATACCCGTCATAAACTGGCGGTTGAGTTCAAACTGTTGCATCATTGCTGCCATGTAATCAGGTGGTGGCGGTGGTGGCGGCGGTGGCGGGTTGTTGTCAGCCATCCTGCTATTTCAACAGGGGTATTTCAGCAATAGCTTATGCAAGTGTTTAACAATAAACATGATGTAACTCGACATTATTGAAAGAGTGCAATAGATGCTAAAAGTAGTCATTAAGACATACAGATCCATACACAGTCGGTTACAATCGGGCAGCATAACGGCGCAAATTGAAAAGCTAGACACACTAGGCGGCACGCAGGCACGCGGTAAGGAAGTACACAATGTGACATAGCAAAGGCTACATCAGCGTCGGAGAAAACCACTGAAATGGGGTAACTGCAAGTGCGGACGACGAATGTTCGTCGCGACAGGATCCTGTGCTCCATGTGCACTCTGATGCAGAACCCGGTCTCGAACTGTAAGAAGAGGTCCACGTGTAGGCGTGTGACCTCCCACTGTAGGCCAATCAATACCTGGCGGCATCTCGGTCCTGCGTGGGTAAAGAATATACTCCGGATGTATCCCTGCACGAACAGCTGGTAGCAACTGTGTCATAGCCTCGTAGTAGCGTGCTCGAGTGGCAAACAACTCGACGGCAAGAGCCCGAACAGTGCGATCCAGAGCCTGAGTGCACTGAATCAGAATCTGCGGGTCGTAGCGTCGAGACTCGTACAGGGCAGAGATAGCTGTGTAGTATCCAGTAGCATCTCCAACAGGTGCATACGGAATGCACCGAAACACAGAGTCATCCAAGCTAGCATTGTGCTCTCCCCGGAGACGTGCGACAGCAGAGTAGGCGGCATCATGGACTGCCATCTCAATCGTCACGCCTAAGCCATGGAAAAGGTGTAGCTCAGTGTCTGAGTTGTTCTGCTGATCATAGATCCAAACTTCAGCATAGTACTGTTCCTGGTTGAACTCGCGGTAAACCTCATAGACCATGTACTCGGGATACCAGCGGTAACCCAGTCTAGTCAGGAGGGCGATCAGAACAGCTGGAAATCCAGGGGCATCACGAGCCCAAGTGCGAAGCACAAGCTGGGTCGTAGGCCGCGATGGAAACAGTCGATCCATCTGAAACAGAGAGGTTCAGGGTTGTCATAAGACAATGAGAATTATAACCGATCTCAGAAGGAAAGGTTAAACAAAACAATGGAAAGGAAAATGATTATCAGACTAATCAGATCAACGTTAGGGAAATCGCACTGAATCCAGCTCTCCGGGTGGATAGAATTAACGAGATCCTAAATGTCGGTGTTAGTAAAATTTTATTAAACCCGAATAGATGAGAGATTAGAATCCTAGAGTAAAGACGAGGAATAAAAGATCCTAATACCACCCAGTTGGCGACGTGGGCCCGTAAGCCACACAGCCAAGTTAGTAAAACAATTTTTGACCACTAGACTCAACTTCGGCCAAGGAAATGGGAAGGGGGATTCCTAGAGGCAGTCAGCTCTGATACCAACCTGTGACGACCCCGGCTTAATCGTGCACTAACCATACACGCAAATGCGCACGATCAAGCCTAAGGACTCACTTGAAGATATCACAACACAACTCTAAAACATAAATAAAGTCATACAAGCTTTATATTACAAGCCAGGGCCTCGAGGGCTCGAATACATAGCTCGATGGCATACAAGCATTAGCGGAAGCATCAGATATCTGAGTACAGATATAATACAGAGAGAGAAATAGGCCTTCACGGAGGCGGGGCAAAATAAAATACTACGATCGAAAGGCGTAGGCCTCCTGCCCTGGACCCTCCGATCCTACTCCTGGTCGTCAAACGCCTCCTCGTAGTAGTAGTACTCGCCAGGTGGGTAGTAGTACTCGTCGTCGGCTGGGGCGTCTGGCTCAGGGGCTCTGTCGTCTGGTGGCATCAAATGGAATATGGGGAAAAAGAAAGTAAAGCAAACGTGAATACTCATCCGAAGTACTTAGCAAGCAAGGATCTACACTACATATGCAACATTTTCAAAGGAATGGCTGTATATGTGGACTGGGCTGCAGAAATGCCAGAATAGAGGGGGAAAGCCTAGTCCTATCGAAGACTAGCATCTTCAACAATCTTTGACAGTCTTGCAGCAATAGAAGAGAGCAGATGAACATAATGTAAAGTAGTAGTAGTATCATCAACCTCGACCTGAGATCCTTTCACGACTCCCTGCGAGAAAGCAATCCCAGAGCCGTACTATCCAGTTCTCATCACATGTTCTAGTTGTACCGATCGGGATACAACTCCGAGTGTCCGTTACCGTAGGACAGGCTATCGATAGAAGTTTCTTCCCTGCAGGGGTGCACCAACTTACCCACCACGCTCGCTTAACTCCGTCCGGACACACTTTTCTGGGTCATGCCCGGCCTCGGCTAAGCAACACGCTGCAACCCGACCAATTACTTAACAGAGAGGTCAGCATGCCGGACTAACCTATGCCCCCAGGGGTCTTGGGCCATCGCCCCGGGAACTCCTGCACGTTACGTGCACCCCCGGTGAGCAGACCTAGCAACCCCTTATACAAGCGTGGTTGCGTTCCCAGTCCAACCCAGCGTGTGCCGCATCAGTCGCTGACGTCCATTAAGCTTCGGCTGAAGTATACGACGCAGAACGCCCATACTATGCCCACGTGATGGTTAGTGCTATCGGGCCAGAGGCCCCTCGGATCAAATATCCAAACCGTAGTGGATTAGGAGCGCGCGGAAACGAGCAGAGACTCACGATCGATGTGACCCCGTCGCCCCGTCTCGAGGACTTGCGGCAAGGGCTAAGAATGCCCGTCCACGCCTCGTGTTATCTCGCGGGCACCATCCAGGTCAACCCGACTCCTCATCACTTCGCATTAAGCTCGCGTGGGTACCCCTCAGGGCTGACCCGTCTTTAGTATCATGGTTCATAGTCAAGTCATAATATCCAAGGTAACTGTGTGTCTGACACCAAAGGGAACCCTGAGGAATCACCCTCGATGGAATTCCCGCTCGATGTTATCATCAAGGTGAACGAAGAAGGAATCACCCTCGAGGTCCACACTTGAGGTGTTGCACAACGACGTCGTTATCGGGGGTGGTGTAGGAGGAATCACCCTCGCTTACCACGACCGATTAACTAACCTACAAGGTTATCATCAGAAGTGCTGACGAGGTATCACCCTCGGCACTCGACGGTAACCCAGCAGTGTCGGCAACTAAAGGGGGAAGTGACGTGCAGTGCCGGGGCCTGGTCTTCAATCCCGATGGTCGGGTCTTCTGATATCCAGCAGGGCAGTCGGGATCAAGTGGGGGTCTCTGTCGTGTCTCTACCCAGCCTATACTAATCAGTCTAGGATAACCAGAAAGGTAGCAAGGCAGGTTACAATAATCAGGCTATGCAGCAGATATAGGAAAATAGTAGCAGTAGCAGCTCTAATGCAAGCATAAGAGAGAAGAGAATAGGCGATATAGGCATGCTCAAAATGGGGGTGCTTGCCTGTTTGCTCTGGGGCAAGGACAAGGTCGCCTGTGGTGTCGTCAGGGACGTAGTCGTACTCCTGAGCTGCATCTGCCTCGGGAGCTACGTCAACGTCGGGGTCTACCGAGAGAGAAGAGGGGGAAGAAACAGGTAAACATAATGCAAACAAATGCAATACGGTGCGTGTGATGCTATGATGCAGTGCAGGGTTGCCTAAATATGCATCTAAGTCATTTTAGTTATTTTTAGAATTAATCTGGGATTTATTATCCGACGTGTGTGCATTATTCATCTGCCAGATTCGGGTCTGGAGTTACGAGTTCTTCTACGTAGGGGGTTCCGATGAAGAAACAGACGGCACGATCAGACTCGTCTCGTCGTTCTGAGCAACTTTCATGTTTTAACTTTTTCGATCTGAGCTACGGTTTAAAAGTTATTAATTTTCAAAGTTTATTTGAATTTCTGAAATTACTTAATTTACAGAAAATGAATTATGACGTCAGCATGATGTCACTGTGATGTCAGCGGTCAACAGCGTCGCTGACCAGTCAAATATGACATGTGGGTCCAGTGGGACCCACATGTCAGTCTCTGTTAAGACTAACAATGGATTATTTCAGTTAACAGAGTGATTAGAGGGGTGGGCCCCACATGTCAGTGAGACATTAGGCTAAACTAATTAATTTTATTTAATTAAATGCTTAATTAGGTTAATTAGCCGCCGGGGCCCACATGTCAGTGAGAGGGGGTGAACAGTGCCGCGTTGACTCTGGTCAACGAGGTCAAAGTGGGCCCCTGGACCCACTGGTCAGTGAGCCAGGGTGACCCACGTGGCAGCCACGTCGGCGGCCGGCGCCGGAGTTGCGCCGGCGACCAAAAACGCGGCGGCGCGTCACCGGAGGGTGTCGGAATCGCGCTGTGGGGCTCGGTTCGAGCTGCGGTTGGGCGCGTTCGAAAGCTAGGAGACTCGCGCGTCGAATGGAGGCACTTGCCGGACCAGGGGATGGCCGGAATCACGCCGGCGACGAGCAAAGGCGGCAGCGCGTTCGGGACCTCACCGGGAGTTAGGTTAGGAGGCACGGAGAGGCTCGTTCGCGAGCTCGTCGAACTCCTGAGAGCACTAGGAGCTCAATGGTGGCCTCAGGTGAGCGCAGCAAAGGCCATGGCCACGGCCACGAGCTCACCGGCGGCGGGCAGAGCTCAGGTGCGGCGGCAACTAGCTACGGCGTGCGAGGAGGGCAACGAGGAGAGGCAGGAGGAGGAGGAGCTCACCGAGGGGCGCATGAAAGGCCCGACGAGGTCACGGAGCGCAGGGGGCGGCGAATCGAGGCGGTGGTGCTCGCCAGAGCCGAAGGGGAAGAAGAGGCTGGGGAGGCGTTGCGGTGGCCTCCGGCTTGCGTTTGTTGGCGTGGTCGACGTAGGCGAGGACGACGCGTCTCCCTAGCACCTTGGTGCGGCGAGGGGCGGTCTACGACCGCGTGCGCGACGGCGGAACGGCGTCGGCCGCGCTCGGTCGTCGGTGAGAGCGAGCGAGAGAGACGAGGGAGAGGGGGAAGAAGTGGATGAGGGTGGTGACGGAGCCGAGGGCGTCGCCCTTATCCCCTCGACGGCCCCTGTAGTGCCGCGGTGTCGGCCAGCGGCCGGCGAGCGCGTGCTCGTCCACGGCGGCGTCGACACGGGGAGGAGAGAGAGGAGGGAGTCGAGGGGAGGCGGATGGGCCGCACTGTAGCCCATAGGCTTAAGTGCACAGTTCGCCCCGGCCTTTTCCCAATTTCTATTTTCTGCTTCTGCCTTTTCTTTATTCCATTTCTGTTGCAAAAGATTAAACCACTTGTGCACCTTTGTAAAATATGAGAGTTGCCCCAAATATTGCAATGCAATATTAGCTCTCACCAAAAAGTAGTTTGGACAGATTTGGAATCCATTTGTATTTGAAATGATTTGATATGGATTTAAATATTCTGTTTTGGTGCTGTTTCATCTTGTTTGAGTCACTTGTCCAACTCCAATTATTTTGATGTTGATTTTAGAAATATTCCTGGATTATTTGCCATTTAATGAACATTTTCCCAACAGTGTTTGATCAACTTCATATTTCACTTATGAATTTGAGTTGATTTTCAGATGTGAATTTGAATTGGATCATTAACCCATATGACTTGGCACTGCAAATGATCATGACTTGGCAATTTTAACAGAGTGTCACAGAGCTTATTACAAGGGGGGTGTTACAGTTCCCCTTGGTGTTAGACACACGGTTACTATGGTTACTATGACTTTACACTGAACCATGTTACTAAAGACGGGTCGGCCCTGAGGGGTACCCGCGCGAGCATATTGCGAAGTGATGTGGAGACGGGTTGACCTGGAGGGTGCCCGAGAGATGAATACGAGGTGTGGCCGGGCATTCTTAGCCCTTGCCGCAAGTCCTCGAGACGGGGCGACGAGGTCACATCTTTCGTGAGTCTCTGCTCGTTACCGCACTACCAACACACTAACAGTTTGGATATTTGATCCGAGGGGCCTCTGGCCTGATAGCACTAACCATCACATGGGCATAGTATGGGCGTTCTGCATCGTATACTTCAGCCGAAGCTTAATAGATGTCAGCAACTGAGCGGCACACGCTGGGTTGGACTGGTAACGCAACCGCGCTTGTATTAAGGGGTTGCTAGGTCTGCTCACCGGCGGTGTACGCTATGTGCAGGAGCGTCCGGGGCGATGGCCCAAGACCCCTGGGGGCATAGGTTAGTCCGACGTGCTGACCTCTCTGTTAAGTATTCGGTCGGGTTGCGGCGTATTGTTTGGCCGAGGCCGGGTATGACCCAGTAAAGTGTGTCCGGCCGGAGTTAATCGAGCGTGGTGGGTAAGTTGGTGCACCCCTGCAGGGAAGAAACAATCTATCGATAGCCTATCCTACGGTAACGGACACTCGGAGTTGTATCCCGATCGGTACAACTAGAACCTGACACTTGAGATGATAACTGGATAGTATGGCTCTGGGATTGCTTTCTCGCAGGGAGTCGAGGAAGGATCTCTGGGCGAGGTTGATGACACTACTGTTACTTTACATTATGTTATTCTGCACTCTTCTAATGCTGCAAATCCGTTGAAGATGCTAGTCTTTGATAGGACTAGGCCTTCCTCTCTATTCTGGCATTTCTGCAGCCCAGTCCACATATATAGCCTCCTTTGATAATGTTGCATATGTAGTGTAGATCCTTGCTTGCTGAGTACTTCGGATGAGTACTCACGTTTGCTTTGCTTTCTTTTTCTCCCCATATCCATTTGTCGCAACCAGATGACGGAGCCCCTGAGCCAGCTGCCCCCGCCGACGGCTACTACTACTATTACCCTCCCGGCGAGTACTACTACGAGGAGCCGTCAGACGACCAGGAGTAGGTTCGGAGGGTCCTAGGCATGAGGCCTATGCCTTTTGATCATAGTATTTTATTTTGCCCCACCTTTCTAAAGGCCTATCTGTAACTCTGTTATATCTGTACCCAGATATCTGATGCTTCCGCTGACACTTGTATGCCATCGAGCTATGTATTCGAGCCCTCGAGGCCCTGGCTTGTAATATAAAGCTTGTATGACTTTATTTAGGTTTTAGAGTTGTGTTGTGATATCTTCAAGTGAGTCCTTAGGCTTGATCGTGTGCATTTGCGTGTATGATTATTGCACGATGAAGCCGGGGTCATCACAGGTTGGTATCAGAGCCGACTGCCTCTAGGAATCCCCCTTTCCAACTCCTTGGCCGAAGTTGAGTCTAGTAACTGAAAACCGTTTTACTAACTTGGCTGTGTGGCTTACGGGCCCACGTCGCCAACTGGGTGGTATTAGGATCTTTTACTCCTCGACCTTTACTCTAGGACTCTGATCTCTCTTCTATTCGGGTTAAAATTTTACTAACTCCAACTTTAGGTTCTCGTGATCACATCCACCCGGAGTTCTGAAATCCCCCCTCCTCTTCAAGAATTTGGGCCAGGTTCTGTTTATAGGATCCCTTTTATCGAGGGCACCCTGTGTTGTCACTTGCAGAGTCCTCGCTCCATCAGTCTTCTCCGATGCTGATATAGCCTTTGCTATGTCTCGTTGTGTACTTCTTTACCGCGTGCCTATGTGCCGCCTAGCATGTCCAGACTCTGAAATTGCGCCGTTATGCTGCCCATTGGTAACCGACTGTGTATGGATCTGTATGTCTTAAATGACTACTGTTAAGCATCCGTTACACTACTTAAATATCGTCGTGTTACATCATGTTTGTTGCTAAACACTCGCAAAAGCTATTGCTAAATTACCCCTATTGAATTGAGCAGGATGGCTGATAACAACCCACCACCGCCGCCACCGCCTGACTATATGGCAACTATGATGCAACAATTCGAACTCAACCGTTAGCTCATGACTGGGATTATGGATCAGTTCCGTCGTCCCAATGCCAACCAGCAACCAGCTTCAATCATGCTACCAGAGTTTGTGCGTCTCAACCCATCGGTATTCCGCAACACAGTTAATCCACTGGATACCAATGACTGGCTGCGTGACATCTTCTATGAAATGGAGTCAGCTGATGTTCCTCCTGTCAGCTATGTCACATTCGCGACATACTTCTTGAAGGGACCCGCAGCACAATGGTGGGCAACTCACAGACAGACCTTACCTCCTGGAACTATCGTCACCTGGGTGGAATTCAAGGCTGCTTTTCGTGCCTGGTATATTCCGCAAGGAGTTATAGATCGGAAGAAGGCCGAGTTCCATAGCATCGTTCAAGGCAACAAGACTGTAGAAGTCTACCAGCGAGAGTTCCTTGATTTGTCTCGCTATGCTGAAGAAGACATCCCCACTGATGCTCGTAGGTAGGAGAAGTTTCGTGAAGGGCTACACCATGACATTCAACTAGCCCTGCTCGTCCAAGATTTTCCTGACTTCACCACCTTGGTGAACAAGGCTATCATGGTCGAGACTGGTCTAAAGAAGCACAAGTAAGCAACCAGATGCACCCATGAAGTGGGCTCATCTTCGGGCTCGTCTTCTCAGAAGCGCCGTATCTGGATTCCTCAAAGCTTGTATCGTCCAACAGCTCCAGTGTACAGACTTGCTTATGCTGCACCTCGTCTGCCTCCTCCACCATCGAGGCAGCCTCTTCGAGCTGCACCACCTCGAGCTCCTACACCACGTCCAGACAGTGGACTCTGCTTCAAGTGTGGCCAGCCAGGTCACCGTGCCAGAGACTGTTCTCAGAGTCAGAATCAGCTAGTGCCTCTTCCTGCTGGCCATGGTAATGGTCATGGAATTTCTCAGCCTCGCAACAACAATGTCAGGCCTTCTTATGGTCGTGGACAGAACTATCATGTCAACATGGCTGAAGCTCAGGATCAACCTGAAACCTTGATGGGTACACTTCTTGTTAATTCAGTACCAGCATCTATTTTATTTGATTCAGGAGCATCGCATTCATTCATGTCAGAACATTTTGCACTCTTGCATGACGTTAAATGTGAAACGCTACACCATCCGTTAGTAGTAAACACTCCCGCGGGTCGGTGCCAAGCCACCATATTCAGCCCCGAAGTCACTGTTGTGATTGAAGAGAGGAATTTTCAGGCCTTCCCCATAATTCTGAATAATTCCAACATTGATCTTATTCTGGGAATGGATTGGTTGAAGGCTCACTACGCCTCAATCAATTGTGCCACTAAAGTTGTTCATCTCCAACACCCATCAAATGAGCTAGTGAATTATCATGCTCATATCACTCAGAATGCCGAGGCCCAAATTTATGCCTTGAATGCGTTGAACGCTTCTCTGCTTGAGGGGATCGAAAACATTCCAGTCGTCTGTGACTTCCAAGATGTTTTTCCAGAAGAACTTCCAGGAATACCCCCTGCTAGAGCTGTCGAGTTTGTTATCGACTTGAAGCCTGGCACCACAACTATTGCGAAGCATCCTTACAAGATGCCTCCGCACCACCTTCTCGAGCTTAAGGAAGAAATCGACAAGTCTCTTAAGAAGGGTTTCATCTGCCCTAGTTCCTCTGCCTGGGGAGCACCGTCTCTCTTCGTCAAGAAGAAAGATGGTACGAATAGGCTGGTCCAAGATTACCGTCCTATCAACCAGGCAACCATTCAGAATAAATATCCGCTTCCTCGGATCAATGATTTATATGATTAACTTGCTGGATCATCGGTGTTTTCTAAACTCGACTTGAGGTTGGGTTATCACCAGATCCGTGTCCGTGAAGAGGATATTCCGAAGACTGCCTTTGTTACTTGTTATGGCTCCTATGAATACACCGTCATGTCATTTAGCCTAACTAATGCTCCAGCTACGTTCTCCCGCCTGATGAATTACATCTTCATGGATTACCTCGATAAGTTTGTCGTGGTATATCTGGATGATATTCTGGTATATTCGAAGAATAAGGAAGAACATGCCGAACATCTCCGCCTTGTTCTAGAAAGGCTTCGAGAACACAAGTTGTATGCCAAGTACTCCAAATGCGAATTCTGGCTTTCTGAAGTAACCTACCTTGGACATGTGATCTCCAAGGATGGTATCGCCGTTAACCCGAAGCGTGTTCAGGCTATTCTTGACTGGACTCCTCCGAAGAATGCCAAGCAAGTGAGAAGTTTTCTTGGCCTTGCAAGTTATTGCCGCCGATTCGTCGAGAACTTTTCCAAGATTGCCAAGCCCCTGACTAACCTGCTCCACAAAGGCGTTAAGTTTGAGTGGATAGACAAATGTCAGGAGAGTTTCCAAACCCTCAAGGACAAGCTGACTTCTGCTCTAGTGCTTGCTCCTCCCGGTTCTCGCAAAGACTTTGTAATTTATTGCGATGCCACTAGTCAAGGATTAGGCTGTGTCCTAATGCAATAACGAAAGGTAATTGCATATGCCTCGCGACAATTGCGTTCGCATGAAGAAAACTATCTAGTGCATGATCTCGAACTCGCTGCTGTGATATATGCATTGAAGCAGTGGCGACATTACCTTCTTGGTAACCGGTGTGAGATCTATACCGATCATCAGAGTCTGAAGTATTTGTTCACTCAACCGGATCTTAATCTCCGTCAACAGCGATGGTTGGAAACAATCACGGATTATGACTGTGGTATTTCTTATACCCCTGGCAAGGCTAATGTGATGGCTGATGCCTTGAGCCGCAAGTCCTATTGCAACAACCTCATGGTTAAGCAAGCTCAACCCCATCTTTATGAAGAACTGCGCAAGTTGAACCTCCATATCGTTCCGCAGGGTTCTCTTAATAACCTTGTGGTACAGCCAGATCTTGAGAAAGCTGTAAAGATTGCGCAAGCCAAAGATGCCGAAGTAGATCTAATGAAGAAAGAGCTTCACCTTGAGAAGTACAGGGATTTCTCGGTTGCTGAAGATGGAACGTTGTATTTCAGAGACCGCATTGTGGTACCCCGCTTTGAACTTATGACTGACAAAGTCATGAAGGAGGCACATGATACACCGCTGTCTATCCATCCGGGTAGCACCAAGATGTATCGCGATCTTCGACAGAGGTACTGGTGGTCCAGAATGAAGCAGGACATTGCTCGATACATTGCTGAATGTGACGTTTGCCGTCGCATCAAAGCAGAACATCAGAAGTCTGCTGGAATTCTGCAACCGCTCCCTATTCCTCTGTGGAAATGGGATAAAGTGCAAATGGATTTCATTACTAGCCTTCCCAAGTCTCAGAAGGGTCACGATGCTATTCTTGTCATCGTCGACCAACTTTCCAAAGTTGCACATTTTCTGCCTGTCAAGGAGACTATCACTGCTAGTCAGTTAGCAGAGTTATACATCTCCAGAATTGTATCACTCCACGGCATTCCGAAGGAGATCAGTTCGGACCGTGGCGGTCTTTTCACATCCAAATTCTGGGAAAGTTTCCAAGAAGCTATGGGAACTCACATTACCTGGAGTTCAGCATATCATCCACAATCCCAAGTCCAAGTTGAGCGAGTTAATCAAGTGCTTGAAGATATGCTTCGGGCTTGTGTTATATCGTTTAGTAAGAAGTGGGAAGAATCTCTCCCGTTTGCCGAATTCTCTTATAATAACAGCTATCAAGCCAGCTTGAAAATGGCCCCCTTCAAAGTTCTTTATGGACGAAAGTGTCGAACCCCTCTGAATTGGTCAGAAACTGGGGAACGACCACTCGTGGGACCGAACATTATTCAACACGCCGAAGAACAAGTCCGCATTGTCCGAGAAAATCTCAAGGCCGCTTAGGACCGCCAGAAGAGCAACTATGATCGCAAACGATGGGGCTTGACCTATCAACCAGGTGATCAAGCTTATCTTTGTGTCACTCCTATGAAGGGCACTCGTCGTTTCGGAATCAAGGGCAAGCTAGCTCCACGCTACATCGGCCCCTTTCGCATTGTTGCCGACGTGGACAAGTGGCATATAAATTGGAGTTGCCACCACAATTCTCTCATATCCATGATGTCTTCCATGTGTCACAACTTCGTAAATGCTTCAAGGAATCTCCGCACTGTGCAGTGGATCATGAAATGCTCGAATTAAAAGATGATCTTTCTTATAAGGAGCATCCGATCCACATTCTCGATGAAGCTGAACGTCGAACCCATCAGAAGACAACCAAGTTCCTGAAAGTGCAGTGGTCGAATCACACTGAAGATGAAGCCACTTGGGAACGCGAGGATCATCTTCGGGAAGAATATCCCGACCTCTTTCCTTCTACCTCCTAAATTCTCGGGACGAGAATTTCTTTTAGAGGAGGAGAATTTGTAACACCCCCTATGTAATAAGCACTGTGACACTCTGCTGAGTATGCCAAGCCATCTTCATTTGCAGTGCCTAGTCATAGTGGTTATTCAAAACAATTCAAATACTTCTCTGAAAACCAACTCAAATTCAAAAATGCAAAATAAAGTTGCTCAAAACATGTTGGAAAAATGTTCACCTTATAGCAAATAATCCAAAACTATTTGCTGTTAAGGAACACAACATCACCATCAACCACAACAGGGCCTAATCATTTAAATTAGAGTCAAAATAGCACCTAAATGCCCTATTCATTTTTGAATAAATTCAAATGGGCTCCAAAAATACCCAATCTTTTTGTGGCAGTGTGGAATATTTCCTTGAATTTGTGTGAACAAGTTTCACACTTGTACAAACTCTTTTGGCAGCTCATTTAAATCAAAAATCCTCACTGGACAAAAAGAAAACAGAAAACAAGAAAATAAAAATAAGAAGAGGCACTATGCACTGGGCCTAAGTGCACAGTGCCCCGTAGCCAGCCTGTAACATCCCCAGGTTACCCCACTCTGGTTAAGCTACTTAACCTGCCAAGTCATCATGATCACTCTAATAAAATTTCATTAGAAAATATTTCAACTTCAAATTCAAATTACAAATGGGAGTCAAATAAATATTTCTTCAAATGGCAAAACTAAAATGACCATAATGTTGCAAATATTCCCAAGGCATTTATAAAATTGAAACCAACTTCATATAAATTCCCAAAATGCCCCTGGACATTACAACAGTAGTCCAGCAGCACTTAACCTGTCCTTTTCAATTTCTAAAAATATCTAACCTATTCCTTTGGCCTCCAAACTTTTTGTGGCAGTGTCTAAAATCACCAGGGAATTATTGGGACCTTTCCCATATTTGCCCTAAGTGATTAGGATGCCTAAATGAGTTCTTCCCCCTCTCTGTTTATTAATAAAAATAAAAAAAAACAGAAAAGTAGAAAGGCCGAAGCCACTTACCTGGCAGGCCCAGTTCAGCGCCGCGTCTGCCAGCCCTGCCGGCCCTTCTCTCTCTCCATCGTCTCCCTCCTCCCCGTGTCGACCCCGCCGTGGTCGCGCTCGCTCGCTCCGGTCGCCGCCTGACAGCGCGACGCCCACCGACGATACAGTAGCCGTCGAGGGATAAGGACCCCCATCCACTTTCCCTAGCTCCTCCTCGTCATTTTCCCCCTCCTCTTCAGTCCTCCCCATCGATCTGGAGAGGAGCCCGAGCGTGCTCGCCGCCGTGCCTCACCGATTGCCGCGGCCACCGACGCCTGCTCCACTCTCCGAGGTGTCCAGAGGATTCGCCGGGGTCGACTACTTCGTCTGGTGCCCGCAGTCGGAGCGGGGAGGCACTGCATCCACCGAACACCGCTGCCCCCTTTTCTTCTCTGTCTCCGGTGCCCGCCGGCGACCTCGAGTCCTCTGCTGCTACTAAACCCCTCGCCGAGCCACCGTGAGCTCCTACGTAAGCTTCTCCCTCCTCACTCTCCTTCCTGAGCTTGTTCCTGAGCTCTAATCACCGTCGCCATCATCGCCTGAGCCCTGTTCCGCCGGCGAGCTCGTAGCCGTCGCGCTTGGCCTCGGCAAGCCTAGCCATGGCCTCCATCAAGTTCCTGGAGGCCTGTAGAGCTCGCCAGCGCCGTCTGTTAGCTCGAACGCCACCCGTAGCATAGGTTTCGTCGATGCCCGACTCCGGCCGTCCGCCTCGCTCAACGCCGGCGACGTTTTGGCCACCCTCGCGCCCGCGTGCTAGTGTAGACGGACGCGGCACTGGTAGCTCGTTCGAACGAGCCCGGAAACGGCCGATTTGGTGCACCGTGCGAGGAATCCGAGCTCACCGGAGCTCTCTGCTGCTCCCGGCGCTCGCCGGAGCCCTCTCTGGCGGATGCGCTGAGCTGGCCACGGTGGGCCCCGCCCGTAGCCGCTGACCAGTGGGTCCTGGGGCCACCGTTGACCAGTTGACCTGGTCAACTATGGTGACGTGGCTCCCACAGCCACTGACACACGAGCCCCACTGCCTAAAAACGTTTTTAAAAATAATAATAATAATAAATAAAACTGTTAATTAAAATCTGTTAATTAAATTAGTAATTAGAATAGTCACTGACAACTGGGGCCCACACCCTTAATTATCTTTGTTAGATTAGTTTAAAATACTGTTAGTCACAGAGAGGCTGACAGGTGGGCCCCACCTGTCAGTTTGACCAGTCAGCCGACTGCTGATGCAGTGCTGACATCATGCTGATGTCAGCAGGCACTATTCTGGATAATGTTGAGTTTATTAAATAAAAATAATTCCAGAAAATCAATTAAGCTATGAAAATCAATAACTTTTAAACCGTAACTCGGATTGAAAAAATTAGAACATGAAAGTTGCTCAGAACGACGAGACGCATCCGAATACGCAGACCGTTCGTCTGTCACGCGTCCCTAGCATAGTGAACCTGCAACCGTCCTCCTCCGTTTCATCTGTCCGGAAAGGCCAGACTTTGGGAAATCATTCCCGGATGATCTCCTCCTTCACCGTTGTCGTGTAGCACTACGTTAGGCCACCTCTAGCCTTGCGTATCGTATTGTCATGCATATGTTGCCATTTATTTATATTGTTTCCTCTCCCCCTTTCTTCTCGGTAGACCCCGACGTTGACGTAGCTCCCGAGGCAGACGCAGCTCCGGAGTACGACTGCGTCCCTGACGAGACCACTGAAGACCTTGCCCTTGCCCCGAGCAAACAGGCAAGCACCCCCATTTTGAGCATGCCTATATAGCCTATTCTCTTCTCTCTTATGCTTGCATTAGAACTGCTACTGCTACTGTTTTCCTATATCTGCTGCATAGCCTGATTATTGTACCCTGCCTTGTTACCTTTCTGGTTATCCTAGACTGATTAGTATAGGCTGGGTAGAGACACGACAGAGACCCCCACTTGATCCCGACTGCCCTGCTGGATATCAGAAGACCCGATCATCGGGATTGAAGACTAGACCCTGGCACAGCACATCACTTCCCCCTTAGTTGCCGACACTACTGGGTTACCGTCAAGTGCCGAGGGTGATACCTCGTCAGCACTTCTGATGTTAACCTTGTAGGTTAGTTACTCGGTCGTGGTAAGCAAGGGTGATTCCTCCTACACCACC
This sequence comes from Thinopyrum elongatum, assembly GCA_011799875.1. Lineage (NCBI taxonomy): Eukaryota > Viridiplantae > Streptophyta > Magnoliopsida > Poales > Poaceae > Thinopyrum > Thinopyrum elongatum. The sequence continues at coordinate 77,395,016 of CM022301.1, forward strand.
CCCGATAACAGCGTCGTCGTGCAACTTCTCAAGTGTGGACCTCGAGGGTGATTCCTCCTTCGTTCACCTTGACTTTATCATCAGGTGGAATTCCATCGAGGGTGATTCCTCAGGGTTCCCCCTTGGTGTTGGACACATGGATACCATTGATACTGTGACTTGCACTAAACCATGTTACTAAAGACGGGTCGGCCCTGAGGGGTACCCGGGCGAGCTTAATGCGAAGTGATGTGGAGTCGGGTTGACCTGGATGGTGCCCGTGAGATAACACGAGGCGTGGCCGGGCATTCTTAGCCCTTGCCGCAAGTCCTCGAGACGGGGCGACGGGGTCACATCGATCGTGAGTCTCTGCTCGTTTCCGCGCGCTCCTAATCCACTACGGTTTGGATATTTGATCCGAGGGGCCTCTGGCCTGATAGCACTAACCATCACGTGGGCATAGTATGGGCGTTCTGCGTCGTATACTTCAGCCGAAGCTTAATGGACGTCAGCGACTGATGCGGCACACGCTGGGTTGGACTGGGAACGCAACCGCGCTTGTATAAGGGGTTGCTAAGTCTGCTCACCGGCGGTGCACGTAACGTGCAGGAGTTCCCGGGGCGATGGCCCAAGACCCCTGGGGGCATAGGTTAGTCCGGCGTGCTGACCTCTCTGTTAAGTATTTGGTCGGGTTGCGGCGTGTTGCTTAGCCGAGGCCGGGCATGACCCAGAAAAGTGTGTCCGGCCAGAGTTAAGCGAGCGTGGTGGGTAAGTTGGTGCACCCCTGTAGGGAAGAAACGTCTATCGATAGCCTGTCCTATGGTAACGGACACTCGGAGTTGTATCCCGATCGGTACAACTAGAACATGTGATGAGAACTGGATAGTACGGCTCTGGGATTGCTTTCTCGCAGGGAGTCGGGAAAGGATCTCAGGTCGAGGTTGATGATACTACTACTACTACTTTACATTATGTTCATCTGCTCTCTCCTGATGCTGCAAGACTGTCGAAGATTGTTGAAGATGCTAGTCTTCGATAGGACTAGGCTTCCCCCTCTATTCTGGCATTTCTGCAGCCCAGTCCACATATACAGCCATTCCTTTGACAATGTTGCATATGTAGTGTAGATCCTTGCTTGCTGAGTACTTCGGATGAGTACTCACGTTTGCTTTATTTTCTTTTTCCCCCATATTCCATTTGATGCCACCAGACGACGGAGCCCCTGAGCCAGACGCCCCAGCCGACGACCAGTACTACTACCCGCCTGGCGAGTACTACTACTATGAGGAGCCGTTTGACGACCAGGAGTAGGATCGGAGGGTCCAGGGCAGGAGGCCTACGCCTTTCGATCGTAGTATTTTATTTTACCCCGCCTCTGTGAAGGCTTATCTCTCTCTCTTTGTAATATATCTGTACTCAGATATCTGACGCTTCCGCTGACGCTTGTATGCCATCGAGCTATGTATTCGAGCGCTCGAGGCCCTGGCTTGTAATATTAAGCTTGTATGACTTTATTTATGTTTTAGAGTTGTGTTGTGATATCTTCAAGTGAGTCCTTAGGCTTGATCGTGCGCATTTGCGTGTATGGTTAGTGCACGATTAAGCCGGGGTCGTCACAGGTTGGTATCAGAGCCGACTGCCTCTAGGTATCCCCCTTCCCAATTCCTTGGCCGAAGTTGAGTCTAGAGGTCCAAAACTGTTTTACTAACTTGGCTGTGTGGCTTACGGGCCCACGTCGCCAACTGGGTGGTATTAGGATCTTTTATTCCTCGTATATACTCTGGGACTCTGATCTCTCTTCTATTCGGGTTAAATGATTTTACTAACACCGACACTTAGGATCTTGTAACCACTTCCTCCCGGAGAGCCCCCTCATTCCATAAGATGGCGTGTCATCATCAGAAGACTTCGAAGTTACTTCCCAAAGTTTTCCGAGACTCTTTAACCGTTGCTTTTGCAGTTTACTAACACTGATAATCTCCGTGGTTAATTACACATCCTTGCCGTTATATCATCATGACCAGTCACTCACGTATGTGTGAGGTACCCCGTAATACTCCTCGTTAAACCGGGAATCCTTTGAGCCTACTGCTGTGCGGCTTCCTTCGCACTGCGAATAAGTCCACACCTTTACCGGGGAACCGTTCATCACCAGATGTTCATACGTTTCCTAAATACTTTGAAATGCTATCTGATCTCCCGAGAATCCTTTGCAGCCTATCGCTCTTGATTATCCTTGCCGACCTGAATTATGGTTAAATCCATATGTCTGCCTATATTCATTGGTATCCTTTGATACCGTCATTTTGGTCTTATTGATTCAACATGAGTGCGAAGGCACGCAATCATCAGTTGATCGTTCTAAATTATCCTTCCGGTTCAGACCTTGTTCTGAACATGAGCTGGTTCTTGACCAATCAAGTATTGATTGATTGTTCAACTAAACCTGTACAAATCACTAGTCCCTCTGCCCAGGTGAACTAATTGTCACTCCTGACTTTGGAATTCGTGAACCCCCCGAATTTTAAACCTGGATTGTTCAAGTGCTTCCTTAATTAGATGTACTTGCCTCCCGTCCTTTCTCGGAGGACTCTCAGGTGGAACCAGCCGTTAAAACCTTACCCCATTAGTTCTCACGGATTACTTGATTCCTTTTGTGGACAGTTATCCGACCGATTCCTTTCTATACTAAGAACCATATCGGTTCCTTCCCCGATGACATTGCCTTTGGCACTAAAGTATTCTCTACTTCTTGCCGTCTGTATATCCGCCCAGCTTGCATGGCCCGGAGAGGTAGTGTATTCCTTCTCCTTATTGACTTGGGACTGACTTCTGACCAGGACATGTCCCGTAAACATGTTTGGAGATCTCTCCAAGACGGAATACCAAAGTTGTCCATCTAGTTCTGTCCAACCTACTCATTTTTTTCGATCAAAACTTCTGCTCCTGACTCTTCGTTTGAACCATTACTCCTTTGTACTTAAGCGTCGGATTATTCCGATGTTTCTATAATCTGTTCCCGTTACCTGTTTCCTTCTTCTGGTTGAGTGCCGGTACTCACAATCACATCCTTTGCGGCCTGCCAGTTCCTTTGGTGGGTTATTATTTGATAGTGTCCTCCCTCTTCCACAACCTTGACAGTTCCCCCTCTGATACATGATGCCTTCGGTAAATGGTATCATCCGCTTTGACTTCGATACTTTGCTTTCGAATTCATATCCCTTGCTTTGATTGATGGTTGTATAAATTCGTAAAATGCCCCGATAGGTTCTATCTATGCTTCTGCCATCTGCGAGAACGCAGAAACTTTTGTGAGTCATACTCTTCTGGTGCTTCACCAGATAAATCTTCAGCACTACAATTTCTTCGAAAACGAGAAGTCAATGAAAGGTTATGCATTGAAGAAGTGGGGGTCGACCTTGAACCTTTCTGTTCATGCCCATGGACCCGATGTAGAACTTATCATGGAAGCTGCTCGTAAAAATAATTATTTCCTGGGTATAAGTTCATCTTGTATCTATGAATTGATCCTTTGCAACCGTGGTTCCCACCATATTTCCTTCTTGATTCCATTTCCCGAACAAGTTAAAATACTTGTCTTCCGCACATCATTTCCGCCGTCCAACATCTACTCCGATTTACCTTCCGGTGTTACCCCTAGTACTTGATACTGGGAAGTTTAATACCCCATCACAACATTCCTAGCCTGATCGACTATATTTTTTATCGTGCCAACTTTCAACTGTGCTACCTGGTCCTTATGCCCGGAGCAACTTCCGACGATGAGCGAAGCTTACGTCGATCTCCCTCATCTTATCATTTCACCTCAAATAACAAGTTTGATTTCGAGCTTGTGTCGCATCAGTGGTTCCAATAAATTTTCGTTTCATCATTCCTTTTGCTTGATGTCATCGCTGACCGATTACATCTTCTTATAACCTCTCGACAAATGTGTCATGATCATCATCAACATATCGAGCTCTTTCAGGATATCGATCGAATTCATGGTGAGAATTATCATCCTTGCTCTTCGATGATTTGTGTTATCATCGATGTCATGCTTGACTTTCGACCAACACAAACCTGGTTGTGTTTGGTTATTCCTTACGTCCCGAGATACCCTTGTAAATGTTTCTCGGTACCTCTTGAGATCTTCGAACCCAATCTATTACTTGACACCATATCATTGCTGCAACGAAGCATGACTGTGGACTTCCGAATATCAACAAGAACATTGGAGGCACATTGCCAAATGCTTCTTGACCTATTATCCGGACACCATTGTGCGGGTAACATCTTGATTTCTCCCTCGCCCTTTATCTAAATGGTTTTGTACCGGCTGAACTGTTCAGGTATATCGTGTTCTACTTTTCCCTAGAATGGATATACCCCTAATTCTTGTGTATAGGCACATCTATCCTTTTCATTGGTCTGTTGAATCCGATAATTTGATTTTCCTTTTCATTGTTTTGTTTAACCTTTCCTGTGTTCTATATAATGTAAGCAGAAATGAATCCCTGCTTATAAAACACCTCGGTCAACAGCTTTGACCGTGTGATCCTGTTACTATTGTTGATAACATTCCGGTAACCCCCGATGGACGAGAACCTCGCCTATTGGTCTGCCTCGTTTCAACGAGCAGGAAAATGGTTCTCTTCGTCCCTCGCCCTTCGTACCGATGTTGTCGCCGACATAACTGACAGACTATTCTCTGACATACCTTGTTGTCGTGACCGGTAAGATGTCACCATTCTCCCTACTTTGATCGACACCCCTCCACAGTTCCATAGGATCGTGATGCTGAAGCATCCTTTGCCCTTGACCATGTGTATTATCCCGAGTCACCCCTCGAGAGATGATCTGCCCTCGATACCCTGAACCCACGTTCACACTTTGTTCAGGTATCGATTGAATGTCCATTCGATTAATACTTCTTATTGAACCTTCATACTTTGCTCTCGATGTTTCCTAAGTTTCAACTCGAGAGAAACTTTTGCCGCATTCCCTGAATTGTCCATCAGCTAATCGATCCTATAAGGATCAGTTCTCTCGAAGTTACTCCTTATTTCCCAACTTAAATCTCGGGACGAGATTTCTTGTAGTGGAGGAGACTTGTAACATCCCCAGGTTACCCCACTCTGGTTAAGCTACTTAACCTGCCATGTCATCACGATCACTCTAATAAAATTTCATTAGAAAATATTTCAACTTCAAATTCAAATTACAAATGGGAGTCAAATAAATATTTCTTCAAATGGCAAAACTAAAATGACCATAATGTTGCAAATATTCCCAAGGCATTTATAAAATTGAAACCAACTTCATATAAATTCCCAAAATGCCCCTGGACATTACAACAGTAGTCCAGCAGCACTTAACCTGTCCTTTTCAATTTCTAAAAATATCTAACCTATTCCTTTGGCCTCCAAACTTTTTGTGGCAGTGTCTAAAATCACCAGGGAATTATTGGGACCTTTCCCATATTTTCCCTAAGTGATTAGGATGCCTAAATGAGTTCTTCCCCCTCTCTGTTTATTAATAAAAAAAACAGAAAAGTAGAAAGGCCGAAGCCACTTACCTGGCAGGCCCAGTTCAGCGCCGCGTCTGCCAGCCCAGCCGGCCCTTCTCTCTCTCCATCGTCTCCCTCCTCCCCGTGTCGACACCGCCGTGGTCGCGCTCACTCGCTCCGGTCGCCGCCTGATAGCGCGACGCCCACCGACGATACAGTAGCCGTCGAGGGATAAGGACCCCCATCCACTTTCCCTAGCTCCTCCTCGTCATTTTCCCCCCTCCTCTTCAGTCCTCCCCATCGATCTGGAGAGGAGCCCGAGCATGCTCGCCGCCGTGCCTCACCGATTGCCGCGGCCACCGACGCCTGCTCCACTCTCCAAGGTGTCCAGAGGATTCGCCGGGGTCGACTCCTTCGTCTGGTGCCCGCAGTCGGAGCGGGGAGGTACTGCATCCACCGAACACCGCTGCCCCCTTTTCTTCTCTGTCTCCGGTGCCCGCCGGCGACCTCGAGTCCTCTGCTGCTACTAAACCCCTCACCGAGCCACCGTGAGCTCCTACGTAAGCTTCTTCCTCCTCTCTCTCCTTCCTGAGCTTGTTCCCGAGCTCTAATCACCGTCGCCATCATCGCCTGAGCCCTGCTCCGCCGGCGAGCTCGTAGCCGTCGCGCTCGGCCTCAGCAAGCCTAGCCATGGCCTCCATCAAGTTCCTGGAGGCCCGTAGAGCTCGCTAGCGCCGTTTGTTAGCTCGAATGCCACCCGTAGCATAGGTTTCGTCGATGCCTGACTCCGGCCATCCGCCTCGCTCAACGCCGGCGACGTTCTGGCCACTCCCGCGCCCGCGTGCTAGTGTAGATGGACGCGGCACTGGTAGCTCGTTCGAACGAGCCCGGAAACGGCCGATTTGGTGCACCGTGCGAGGAATCCGAGCTCGCCGGAGCTCTCTGCTGCTCCCGGCGCTCGCCGGAGCCCTCTCCGGCGGCTGCGCTGAGCTGGCCACGGTGGGCCCCGCCCGTAGCCGCTGACCAGTGGGTCCTGGGGCCACCGTTGACCAGTTGACCTGGTCAACTGTGGTGACGTGGCTCCCACAGCCACTGACACGCGAGCCCCACTGCCTAAAAACGTTTAAAAATAATAATAATAAATAAAACTGTTAATTAAAATCTGTTAATTAAATTAGTAATTAGAATAGTCACTGACAACTGGGGCCCACACCCTTAATTATCTCTGTTAGATTAGTTTAAAATACTATTAGACACAGAGAGGCTGACAGGTGGGCCCCACCTGTCAGTTTGACCAGTCAGCCGACTGCTGACACAGTGCTGACGTCATGCTGACGTCAGCAGGCACTATTCTGGATAATGTTGAGTTTATTAAATAAAAATAATTCCAGAAAATCAATTAAGCTATGAAAATCAATAACTTTTAAACCGTAACTTGGATTGAAAAAGTTAGAACATGAAAGTTGCTCAGAACGACGAGACGCATCCGAATACGCAGACCGTTCGTCTGTCACGCGTCCCTAGCATAGTGAACCTGCAACCGTCCTCCTCCATTTCATCTGTCCGGAAAGGCCAGACTTTGGGAAATCATTCCCAGATGATCTCCTCCTTCACCGTTGTCGTGTAGCACTACGTTAGGCCACCTCTAGCCTTGCGTATCGTATTGTCATGCATATGTTGCCATGTATTTATATTGTTTCCTCTCCCCCTTTCTTCTCGGTAGACCCCAACATTGACGTAGCTCCCGAGGCAGACGCAGCTCCGGAGTACGACTACGTCCCCGACGATACCACTGAAGACCTTGCCCTTGCCCCGAGCAAACAGGCAAGCACCCCCATTTTGAGCATGCCTATATCGCCTATTCTCTTCTCTCTTATGCTTGCATTAGAACTGCTACTGCTACTGTTTTCCTATATCTGCTGCATAGCCTGATTATTGTACCCTGCCTTTTTACCTTTCTGGTTATCCTAGACTGATTAGTATAGGCTGGGTAGAGACACGACAGAGACCCCCACTTGATCCCGACTGCCCTGCTGGATATCAAAAGACCCGATCATCGGGATTGAAGACTAGACCCTGGCACCGCACATCACTTCCCCCTTAGTTGGCGACACTACTGGGTTACCATCAAGTGCCGAGGGTGATACCTCGTCAGCACTTCTGATGTTAACCTTGTAGGTTAGTTACTCGGTCGTGGTAAGCGAGGGTGATTCCTCCTACACCACCCCCGATAACAGCGTCGTCGTGCAACTTCTCATGTGTGGACCTCGAGGGTGATTCCTCCTTCGTTCACCTTGACTTTAACATCAGGTGGAATTCCATCGAGGGTGATTCCTCAGGGTTCCCCCTTGGTGTTGGACACATGGATACCATTGATACTGTGACTTGCACTAAACCATGTTACTAAAGACGGGTCGGCCCTGAGGGGTACCCGCGCAAGCTTAATGCGAAGTGATATGGAGTCGGGTTGACCTGGATGGTGCCCGCGAGATAACACGAGGCGTGGCTGGGCATTCTTAGCCCTTGCCGCAAGTCCTCGAGACGGGGCGACGGGGTCACATCGATCGTGAGTCTCTGCTCGTTTCCGCGCGCTCCTAATCCACTACGGTTTGGATATTTGATCCGAGGGGCCTCTGGCCTGATAGCACTAACCATCACGTGGGCATAGTATGGGCGTTCTGCGTCGTATACATCAGCCGAAGCTTAATGGACGTCAGCGACTGATGCGGCACACGCTGGGTTGGACTGGGAACGCAACCGCGCTTGTATAAGGGGTTGCTAGGTCTGCTCATCGGCGGTGCACGTAACGTGCAGGAGTTCCCGGGGCAATGGCCCAAGACCCCTGGGGGCATAGGTTAGTCCGGCGTGCTGACCTCTCTGTTAAGTATTTGGTCGGGTTGCGGCTTGTTGCTTAGCCGAGGCCGGGCATGACCCAGAAAAGTGTGTCCGGCCGGAGTTAAGCGAGCGTGGTGGGTAAGTTGGTGCACCCCTGCAGGGAAGAAACTTCTATCGATAGCTTGTCCTACGGTAACGGACACTCGGAGTTGTATCCCGATCAGTACAACTAGAACATGTGATGAGAACTAGATAGTACGGCTCTGGGATTGCTTTCTCGCAAGGAGTCGGGAAAGGATCTCAGGTCGAGGTTGATGATACTACTACTACTACTTTACATTATGTTCATCTCTTCTCTCCTGATGCTGCAAGACTGTCGAAGATTATTGAAGATGCTAGTCTTCGATAGGACTAGGCTTCCCCCTCTATTCTGGCATTTCTGCAGCCCAGTCCACATATACAGCCATTCCTTTGACAATGTTGCATATGTAGTGTAGATCCTTGCTTGCTGAGTACTTCGGATGAGTACTCATGTTTGCTTTATTTTCTTTTTCCCCCATATTCCATTTGATGCCACCAGACTACGGAGCCCCTGAGCCAGACGCCCCAGCCGACGACCAGTACTACTACCCGCCTGGCGAGTACTACTACTACGAGGAACCGTTTGACGACCAGGAGTAGGATCGGAGGGTCCAGGGCAGGAGGCCTACGCCTTTCAATCGTAGTATTTTATTTTACCCCGCCTCTGTGAAGGCTTATCTCTCTCTCTTTGTAATATATCTGTACTCAGATATCTGACGCTTCCGCTGACGCTTGTATGCCATCGAGCAATGTATTCGAGCCCTCGAGGCCCTGGCTTGTAATATTAAGCTTGTATGACTTTATTTATGTTTTAGAGTTGTGTTGTGATATCTTCAAGTGAGTCCTTAGGCTTGATCGTGCGCATTTGCGTGTATGGTTAGTGCACGATTAAGCCGGGGTCGTCACACAGCCCAACCGGCCATCTCACTCTCTCTCCCTCGCGCTGTCGCCTCCTCCATGGCTGCGCCGGTGCGCACCGGTGAGCTGCCGACAGCGCGGCGCCCACCGACGCTACAGGAGAGGCCGAGGGGATAAGCGAGCCCCGTCCATCTCCCCTGGTCCTCCTCCACCATTTCCCCCTTCCTCCTCGCTCTCTCTCTCTCTCGGTTTCGTCGACGCCCGAGTGGAGCCGCTGTCGCGCCAGCGAGATCCCGCGGCCACCGGTGCCGCTCCGACTGCTCGAGCTGTCCAGGGGAATCGCCGTCGACCGCTCATTCGCCTGTTGCCATCAGGTGGAGATGGGAAGCAACGCTGATGCCGCACGACGCCGCTCCCTTCCGCCTCGGCTTCGGTGATCCTCCTCCGTCTTCGGCGCCTCGGCTGCTACTAAACTTCCAAGGGCCATCGGCGTGCCGCGCGGTGAGCTTCTCCGTCACCTGCTCCCCTTCATTAGCTTCTCAACGCGCCGTAGCTAGCTGCTGCCGTGCCCGAGCTCCGTTCGCCACCGACGAGCTCGTGGCCGTGGCCAAGGCCCTTGTCGCATTCGCCTGAGGCCACCACCGTGCTCCTGGAGCTCCCAGGAGCCCAACGAGCACGCGTGCATGCCACCCCGTGCCTCCTAGCTCCGTTTCCGCTAGCGCCCACACTCCGGCGTCCGCTCCGCCGTTAGCCGCCGCCGTCTCCGGCTGTTTCCAGTCGAACCGCCGCCACAGAATGATGCACGAGCGAAAGCGCGTTCGAATGAACCTAACCGCGTGCGAAAAGGTGCTCCCTAGCGCGATTCCGACGCGCTCCGGCGAAATTCCGCTGCTGGAGAGGTCACCGGCGCGTCTCCGGCGGCTCCGCTGACCTAGCGCCGGTGGGCCCCGCCTTGTGCCACTAACTGGTGGGCCCAGGGGCCCCCTTTGACTAGTTGACTTCGGTCAACTGCTGACTGGGCTTTTCCATGTCTATGACATGTGGGGCCCCTCTGTTATTTAGTTTAATTAAAACATTTTATAATTAAAAACTAATTAGTTAAGCTAATTACCCACTGACGTATGGGGCCCACACCCCTAATTAACACTGTTAGTTAATTTAACCCACTATTAAGCTAACAGAGGCTGACATGTGGGTCCCACTGGACCCACATGTCAGGTTTGACCCTGGTCAGCGAGTCTGTTGACTGCTGACGTCATCCTCTAGTCATGCTGATGTCATAATTCATTTTAGATAATTCTGTTAAAATAAATAGATTCAGAAAATGCAAAAATCTTTGAAAATTCATAACAAATAAACCGTAGCTCAGATCGAAAAACTTTATACATGAAAGTTGCTCAGAACGACGAGACGAATCTGATCGTGTCGTCTGTTTCCATGTCGGAACCCCCTACGTAGGAGAACCCGTAACTTTGAGCCTGACTCCGGTAGATGAATAGTGCATATACACCGGTTAATAAATCCCACTTTAATCCAAAATAACTAAAATGACTTAGACATACTTTTAGGCAACCCTGCACTGCATCCTAGGCATGGCATGCCCTGAGTTGCATTGTTTGCTATGTATTTATTTGTTTCCTCCCCCTCTTCTCTCTCGTTAGACCCTAACACCGACGTAGTCCCCGAGGCAGACGCAGCTCCGGAGATTGACTACGCCCCTGACGACCAGACCCTTGCCACAAAGCTTCCAGAAAAGCACCCCCTTTTGAGCATATCGATATCGCCTATTCTCTTCTCTCTTATGCTTGCATTAGAAGTTACTGCTGCTACTGTTATCCTATTTCTGCTGCATAGCCTGTTTATTGTAACCTGCTATTGTTACCTACCTGCTTATTCTAAACTGTTTAGTATAGGTTGGGTAGAGACCCATCAGAGACCCCACTTTATCCCGACTGCCCCGCTGGATTATCAGAAGACCCGATCAACGGGATCGAAGACAAGGCCACGGCACCGCACATCACTTCCCCCTTAGTTGCTCGACACTACTGGGTTACTACTGAGTGCCGAGGGTGATACCTCGTCAGCACTTCTGATGATAACCTTGTAGGTTAGTTAATCAGTCGTGGTCAGCGAGGGAGATTCCTCCTACACCACCCCCGATAAAGACGTCGTCGTGCAACTTCTCAAGAGTGGACCTCGAGGGTGATTCCTCCTTTGTTCACCTTGACGATAACATCAGGTGGAATTCCATCGAGAGTGATTCCTCAGGGTTCCCCTTGGTGTTAGACACACGGTTACTATGGTTACTATGACTTTACACTGAATCATGTTACTAAAGATGGGTCGGCCCTGAGGGGTACCCGAGCGAGCATATTGCGAAGTGATGTGCAGACGGGTTGACCTGGAGGGTGCCCGAGAGATGAATAGGAGGCGTGGCCGGGCATTCTTAGCCCTTGCCGCAAGTCCTCGAGACGGGGCGACGGGGTCACATCTTTCGTGAGTCTCTTCTCGTTACCGCACTACCAACACACTAACGGTTTGGACATTTGATCCGAGGGGCCTCTGGCCTGATAGCACTAACCATCACGTGGGCATAGTATGGGCGTTCTGCGTCGTATACTTCAGCCGAAGCTTAATAGACATCAGCAACTGAGCGGCACACGCTGGGTTGGACTGGTAACGCAACCGCGCTTGTATTAAGGGGTTGCTAGGTCTGCTCACCGGCGATGTACGCAACGTGCAGGAGCATCCGGGGCGATGGCCCAAGACCCCTGGGGGCATAGGTTAGTCCGGCGTGCTGACCTCTCTGTTAAGTATTCGGTCAAGTTGCGGCGTATCGTTTGGCCAAGGCCGGGCATGACCCAGTAAAGTGTGTCCGACCGGAGTTAATCGAGCGTGGTGGGTAAGTTGGTGCACCCCTGCAGGGAAGAAACAATCTATCGATAGCCTGTCCTATGGTAACGGACACTCGGAGTTGTATCCCGATCGGTACAACTAGAACCTGACACTTGAGATGATAACTGGATAGTATGGCTCTGGGATTGCTTTCTCGCAGGGAGTCGAGGAAGGATCTCTGGGCGAGGTTGATGGCACTACTTTTACTTTACATTTTGTTATTCTGCACTCTTCTAATGCTGCAAGTCCGTTGAAGATGCTTGAAGATGCTAGTCTTCGATAGGACTAGGCCTTCCTCTCTATTCTGGCATTTCTGCAGCCCAGTCCACATATACAGCCTCCTTTGATAATGTTGCATATGTAGTGTAGATCCTTGCTTGCTGAGTACTTCGGATGAGTACTCATGTTTGCTTTGTTTTCTTTTTCTCCCCATATCCATTTGTCGCAACCAGATGACGGAGCCCCTAAGCCAGCTGCCCCCACCGATGGCTACTACTACTACTACCCTCCCGGCGAGTACTACTATGAGGAGCCGTCCGACGACCAGGAGTAGGTTCGGAGGGTCCTAGGTAGGAGGCCTACGCCTTTCGATCGTAGTATTTTATTTTGCCCCGCCTTTCTAAAGGCCTATCTGTAACTCTGTTATATCTGTACCCAGATATCTGATGCTTCCGCTGACACTTGTATGCCATCGAGCTATGTATTCGAGCCCTCGAGGCCCTGGCTTGTAATATAAAGCTTGTATGACTTTATTTAGGTTTTAGAGTTGTGTTGTGATATCTTCAAGTGAGTCCTTAGGCTTGATCATGTGCATTTGCGTGTATGATTAGTGCACGATTAAGCCGGGGTCGTCACAAGATATCCCTAATGCTATCTATCGATCGTTGTGAGCATAGAGCTAAGTAATCGCCCATTAGGGTTGGAAGATGGCCCGACCCATTAGTAACCGGAGTGAAGCGAGTGTCGAACAGCTAGGAGAATTGACTACCGGTTTTAGCAACCATTTGGAAGGTTCCTGACCGCATTTTCAGAAAAGGCTTTCGCCCCGCTTTATATATAAAGCACGAACAAACTTACAACCAGAGATACAACACACCACCACACACACCACACACACCCAAGGCAAGATACATATGTGCAAAGAAACAACCAACACTCCCAAGACAATGCCAAGTACACAACAGATACACGTTAGGCCTCACTCAGAGGTCGAGGTAGCACTCAACCAGGGACAAGCCACCGAGAAGAGGCTAAGCTGTAAGACGTCGATCCATGAGCCCCAGGGCGGTACCATGAAGAAGGATACGCCACCGGAGTGCCGCCACCACCCGATCCAAATGATCAAGATTTTCATCCGGGGCACATTGATAGAAACAAAGCAAGCACAACAGAGCTTTCAAGAAGATGCGACATTCAAGGACGCCGCCTCCGTCGGCCTGGGCATGCCAGGCAAGGTTTTCACCTAGGAAGTACACTCCGCCCCGAACAGGTTGCGATCGGTCCCGAGGAAAGGGCTGCATCATAGCCACCGAGCGACAAGCACCAGCCGCCATGCCTCCTATGCGACCATGGAGACTAGCCCACACCTAAGTCGTGGCCTCAGCCCACGAGCACCGCTGCTCCCACCACCAGGGCTGCTGGCCCAGAGTCTAGACGTCCAAGATGCCATCCACGGGTCCATGCCAAGCCCAGCCGACATGCCCCAACCATAGACAAAGACGGGCAACCGTCAAGACGAAAGTCGACCGGGACCGTGAGCCACTAGGACGGGGGAGCAATGAGGCAGGAGCGGACCACATCGTCCCGGCAACCATGCCGGTGATGGGTGAGCCAACCTTGTCGGCGCCGCCCATCCTCCTACCACCACTTCGAACACCACCCCCTGTTACGCCTAACCACGTCTCCCTGCACGACACCGCAAACAGTAAGACCGACCACCCACTCATCGGCGGGAGGCATCGGACCAGCCAACACCTGTTGCCATTGAAGACGTCATGGAACGCCCACAAGAGCCATCGGCGGACAAGCCGACACCAGAACCGCCTCTAACCGTTGCCGGGACGCAGCCCCCCAACCACTGTGGAATGTAGCAACACCGGTAGGATACCGGGCCGCCACAGGCACATTCCACGCTTCAGCCTCGACAGCCTTCGCCACCACCCCGCGACAACCACCACCTGTCAGATCTGGAGTTAAGCCGGCAACACGCCCCACCATAACCTCTTGTAGCCGAGAACCACCGGCCTAGGTGCCGATGCCGCGCACCCGGACCTGCGCCGATGAGCTCACGTCCCCCGCCAGACCCAGCCGAGCACCAGACCTGGTCGCGAGGACAACCACTGCCTCCAGCACGACGCAGACCGCCGCCGCCCACGGCCCATCACGCCGCTACCAGAAGACCATGACCCCGCCACTAGCCCTGGAGGAAGCTTCGCCGCACCCCGTGCAAGTGCCACGCCCGCGCCTAGCCACCCCGAGTGGGGGAAGATTAAAGGCCCCGCCGCCGAGGCTGGCCGGGCTTCGCCCGCCAGCGCGCTGAGGCAATTGTGAGGAGGGGAGGGGGAGGATAGGTTGACGGAGGCGGGGCGGCTAGGGTTTCCCCTCTGGTCGCCCGCGGGTGCGATGCTGAGGGAGAGGGGGGGGGGAGGGGTTGGGATTTGAAGATACTTTCGCATAAGTTGGATTTCAGGCTATCGGTTCCTGACTGCATTTGGAAGGTTACTCGATCGTCTTTTTCTCTGGATTTAGACAAAAGTACAAAATCCTTCTCGAATCATGTTGAGAAACATTGTAGCTGATTTAGACAACCAATATCTGGCCTGCCGTGGCTCTGTCCATTCTATGGAAATTTGGGACTCAAGAAATGCTACTTATTTTAGAGATGATTTTCGCCCTTCTCGGATCTGTTGAGAAACATTGTAGTTGATTTCTCTCTCTAGATTTATGGCTTCAAAAACATTGAACTTAGGGACAATTCTAGGCAATGGCTTTTATTCCTCTGCTCTAGATTATTCTCTACATGAGGCAATGTTGTAACATTCTCAGTAACCCTGTTTGATTGGTAATATATTCCCGTGGGGAAGCTCTCCACCGTGACTGTTCAAAAAGAGAAATCCTTAATTAATTTCCCATATATTTTTGACACATTAAAAGATGATGCCCTCGCAACTTTTATACTCCCTCATTTTCATAATGTAGTGCGGGTAGATTTTTTGAAAAGTCAAACTTTGCAAACTTTGACCAAGTTTATAGACACTACTATTGATATTTATAATACCAAATATATAAAATATAAAATCACATTTTATAAAGAATCTAATGATGTATGTTTGACATTTTAGATATAAATATTTTTCTTCACAAACTTGATAAACTTGATCAAAGTTCGTGAGGTTTGATTTAAAAAAAACTATATGCACTATATTATGAAATGGAGGGAGTATAATACTCTTGAGATTTCATATTAATGCACTTTATATGATAATAGGTATATACTCATATAGGCTAGGACAGAAAAGTCCAAATCGGAAATGCTAACCAGTGTTAATAACAACAAGCAAAAAAGAAAAGGAAAATTACCTGGTCCGATTTAGACAGAAGTTCGAAATCCGAGTCATGCTCTTACTACTGCCCTGGACAGTTCTCTATTTATATACACTAGATGACTCGTTGCGCCAATGGCGCAAAGGCCGAGAGGGAGCCAAGTATTGTGAGAATATTTAGACACCCAAGTCGAAAACCAAATGTGGCCAACACTCCCGCATCCTCTGCTTGAAAGCCGCCTTTTCTCACCAGATCTAACATAGATACATGATTCTTCAAGAGCAAATTTCAGAGAAAATATAAAGCATGGAAGGCTTTAAGTTGTACTATTGAGAACATACCACCATATCTTCATTTAGTTTCTTTGGAAATCTAAAGGTCTAAGAGGACGGTACATATGAGAAGCTGTGAATCCACAACAAAAAACTAAACTAACTTCCAAACAAACATTTCAAGTTTGGAAGCCACAAAGAAGCAGCCCAGATCTCTTGTAGTGCAGGTACATGTCCTTAATCCTGCATCCACAGCCCATAATTTTTCAACACCTAAATCCACGAAATCCAACCGAAGGAAATCATGGCAGAAACATGTGCCGTGGCTTACGTCTCCGAGAAGGACTTCTTGGCATTCTTGTGCAGGTTGGACACAGCAATCCTCGCTGCGAGCTGCAGAAGAACCACACAAGCACCTTCCTTCACCTTGCCCTTGGGGAGGAGGGGGGCAACACTTGCAGCGCCGCGACAAGGCCTCATTAGATAAACCTTTACTCTTGTAATCTACGTTGGTGAATCCATTAATACCTTTCTTTACCATATGCTCATTGAACCTTCAAAACAATATAAGTGGTCGACCTATCAAGACTAAACGTTTCAACTGACCAAAAAGAGAAATCAAAGCTAGCAGAAAAACAGATGATAGACATCCAAGAAAGAAACTTGTATTTACAGCCATGTCAATTGTTGCTTCAAAAGGCCAGTATTTCTCTGGAACTTCTTTCACCGCAAGCCCAATGCTTTTTCACACGACTGCACGGCAATGTACTTGGGTCAAAAGCAGGCCCAATAGAGTGCAATGAACATATCAAAGTCAAAGATGCCAACATATACGTAGGAAAACATGAAGTAATGATCTTGGATTAAATTTCATCCTAAAACCTGAACACGCACGTTGAATGTACCAAGTTGACAGTACGTTGCCAACTGCCCATTTAATAGGTAAAAACAAATTAGGTGAACGCTCACACTTATCTTACTACTTTATATTTCATCCTGACAATTAATAAAATCAAGCATCATCACTTTTATTGCCTCTTGCAGCAGGTTCATTCATCAGAATGTTACACACTGTATTTGTGTCTTATTTACTTATTAAGAAACTGTTCTCTTATCAAATTCTACAATTCTTTTGGTGATGTGAATTTTCAGGCCCCCACTGACTGTAACTACAACAGAACACAATTTTCTCTTAGAGAAGAAGCATACAGAAACAATCATAGTTCAACAAAAATCTGTCGAAGCTACTGAAGATCTGCATACTCTGCTTCGGCCGTTTTAATAGCAGGTAAAACTTTAGTTGTCAGGAGACCTTCATAGTGAGTGTTCTCCAGGTTCACATATTCAGTGGAAGAAACTACCATCAGTATATACATGCTACAGAAGATTGAGTGATCACTATTTGGAAGTACTTATAACTAACTGGTGGCCTTGGATGGAACTAAATCGAAATAGCAAAAATAGTTGAATAGCAATAAATTTAAGTACGTACCTACCAGAAGCAAAGGTTGCTATTCTCCTTCGGAATTAACTACAGTCTGTGTCTCCTGAGAAACATGCATTTTATCTGACAAAGCACACACCAACTAAACATGTGTTAGCATAACAATATTCAGTTGTTGAACCCTCTGTGCATTGCGTCGACAACAGATGGAATCGAAAAATACATCGTTGTAGTGACAACAAAAACTGCAGTCTAGTGTAGCATCTTAAGGAAAAACAAGCAATGTTAAGAATAAATGGAAATAGGCAGGAGAGTTATTCTATTTTGGTGGCATTCTGTAATGCATCAGAAATAGTTCTTAAAATCTACCAATTCTAAAAATAAGTACCAATGCGCAGAGAAATGGCACAATCAATTGCCTAATTCTCAAACATATCAAGGTCAGTCAATTGTCACACGGTCTTTGTCTCCAACCTGTGGGTCAACTTCAGCAGCCGTCTACCGAGGCAGATTGGTGTGCTCAATACAAGCGACACAGCCTGTAAATTAAACATAAAGAGGTGTCAAGAGCTAATATCTTTTGTTTATAGCACAACTACTAAAACCATTATGCCAACAAAATTAAGAACAAAAAACAAGTCGATGTTCTGGTCTTAAATGAAAATACTCTAGATATCAGAAAGACCGATAAAAGACTGGTCGCGGAGAGGAATTAGGGATCAATCAATCTGCCTGTGTGGTTGAGCTAGCTTAGTATGTACAGATAGATGGGATCAGGGAGAACCGGGGAGGCAGGGAAGGAGAAGAAGAAGAGCGCAGAAGAGATGGATTCCATCAACAGGGAGGGCCGCTGTGGGGGAGGGGGACGCGATGGGAGGGAAGGCACGGGATGGATCTCACCGGTGCCGTCGGGGAGAGGAAAGAGGAGGGCGCGGGAGGGAGCTCACCTGCGCCGCCGCCGACCGCCTCTGGACGCCGCCTCGGCGTGGGGGTGGGGTTGTGGAGGGCTCACGCGTGGGGGGAGTGGAGAGGTGGATCTGCTCCTGCCGCCGTGCGTGAAGAAGAGGTCGGAGCCCACCGTGGCTGCCTGCGCGCCCACGCGCCTTGGATCCGGCGGGCGCGCCACCGCCTGGTCCTCCTCCTCCTCCTCACGCATCTTCCCCCTCCCTCTCCTCGCTCACCTCACGCCTCACGACCAGCGCGCTGGCGCCAACGGGGAGAGGAGAGGAGACTATGCACAATGAACATGGTACAGAAACAATCACAATGATGACTAAATAAATTGCTCTATCGATGGAATCCACAAACACCTTGGCAATAAAAATTATATTGTATATCGAATAGGAAAGCTAATCCAAACACAACCTTCAACAAAAAATCTGCAACGCGAGAATGGTCCAAGACAGAAGGCATGTGTGTTACTAACCTACCGCATAAAGGTGTCGTCATAATGGCTATATGCAGAATTTGACAAGGTTATAGCTTCCACTCCTTGGACTCTGAAAAAAAGAATGATAAATATGATGAACACATAATAACATAACATTGAAGTTGTAATGTTCAATCAACACACTGCAGCCATCTGCATATGCGTAAACCACTGCTGCTCCACAAACCTATATTACCTGGGATAATTATTCTGTTCTATCATCAGTGAAAACATGCCTATGAGGCATCCTTTCTTCCCTCCATTGTTTTGGTGATATTTCTCATCTTCACCCTACTGCCATTTGGATCTTTATTTTATACTTCACACCCAAAAAATGAGTCTTTGGGGGAGTAAGTTGACCATGTCTTCTAGAATAACTATTCCAATTAAAATGCAATTATTTTTGTGGGACCATTGCAACACATGCCATGAAATGGAGCTGCATATAACCAGCCACGACACTTCCCAAGTTTTTTTTAATGAAAAATGCATATGTCTTGCAAATTAGTAACCAATTTCATAACATCATATGAAAAGAAAAAAATAAGGAATATGAAATGCTTTCACGATTTCATACAAAACTCTACACTGAACTACGCATTGTGTTGTGAAGCTACTTTGTCGAGTTCAGCGAAAGCGCCAGTATGCCAAACCAAGAGATCTCTGAAACAAACTAATACATCAACAGGTTTTGAGTAATCAACAGCTCCGTACCCAGCAAGAGCTCTCTGAATTTTAGTAAGTGAAAATCATTAACTAAATAAGCTCTTTTTCAAGGTCATGCGATAAGAAAATGGGCTGAATGACCATCATAGCAACATGTAGAAGCAGCAAAAATATAGGCTTGGTGTGTAACTGATCATGAATGCCAACGAACAATATAGCCTGCAGTTCTTTCCTCCTTATCATGTTGGAGCAAAGCCCATAATAGCATATTACTATAAATTGTGAATAATAAGCTCACAAAAAAGTATATTCGTCCAGGGAAATCAAATGGGCGTTGCCTGCACATTCGTTTGGTAATTAGAGCATCTATCCTTCAACTGTAAAATACTGATAGGAATATGCTAGAATAAATGAGTGAACAGAAAAATAAGGAAAAATGTATGAAGGAACTGGATGAATAGAAATTTGCAAACTATATGCATCACGAGGTCCAGCATCGGCTGCTGGTATACTTAGCTTGAAAATACCATGTCTAATACGTTTTCCTTCAACCATGATGATCGATGGAGGATCATAATGGTAATGCTTGCCAATATTTTGTCTCAGCCTGCAAGATGCCAAGAACATGGACAACATGTCATTTCAGAACTCAGACCCTAGTTGCATTTTCTGATCATCATTCCAAAGTAGGAATTTATATGTGTGGGTGGAAAACTGCATGTAAAAGACACATACCTGCCTAGAGGTCAGTACTCTGCAGTTGTGCACGGATCTGCGACGATGAGAGCGGGGACCCCTCGCTACTCCAGTCATCCTGCACCAGGGCTGCAAAATGCAGGTTCCATAGCACGTCCTCGACTAAAGGCCTCAGCGTTGGCTCCTTGGTCAGGCACCGCAGGCAGATCTCCATGACGGTCCTCATCGACTCGTCGGAGCACCCCTTGCTCACGGATGGGTCGACGAAGTCCCTCCTCTTCCTCAGCACTTCTGCCGTCAGCGCTGATTGCAACTGGTGGGCAATGAATGGTAAGTTGGGTTTAGACTTTATTTAGAAATGAGGCATTGTCAAGTGTACATGGTTAACAAGAAATGGAAGCATACCTGTTCTTTCATTATCTCTACCTCGAACTGATAGGGCCTGCCAGAGACAACCTTCAGTGGTATCACACCAAAATCAAATATGTCAATCTTATCACCATTAGGAACCCTGCAAATTATCAGTTTTCATGATGAATGAAAATAGGGAGCCAGGCTCCTCAATTCGAAAAAGGAAGTCACTGAAAAATGGGATAAATAATTCTATGATGTTTCAAGTACCTATCAAATGGACACACTTGCTTCTAGCTCCTCCCCACATTCGTCAAAAACAACATTGTTAGTCCAAACCTAACTCAGTACTGAGTAGCTCTTGACTCAGCAAAATCTAGTAGTATCTATATACCTCTGATTTCATGGTCACAGATAGGTTGGGGATGTTGTAGCTGCCGATTTTGGCCACCTGATTTAGAAGAATGTTTCTGATTTAACCTTTTTTATGCTTCTGAATTAAAGTCGGGAGTTTATGCATCACATACTGGTACAGAGAAGGGCGGGAAGAGAGATAGGTCAGGGGTAGAGAGAGGCCACGGAGAGGAGCCGGGGAGTACCTGCAGTTGGAGGGGAGAGTGGCCACGCCGGCGAGGAGCTTTAGTAGGAGACTTGAACGCCGCCTGCACAGGGTTCACCAAGAAACACCAAAATTTAGGGAAACATCTCTTTCGAAATATATAAGAGTTTTCAAAATGCGACCATAAATTCTCTGTGTACAATTTACTGTGTTAGACCTGAATGCCTCAAAGGTAAATAAAGAACAAAATCTTAAGCACAGCCACAGGTTTCTATCACCTTCCCAAAACCAAGCATCTGAAGTTATATTAATCTGCAAGCCTGGATTTCCATATACTTTATTGTGGTGATAACAACCATATCAAAGATGAACACGAATCCTCATATTCGATGAAAAATATCATTACAGCTAGCTCATACAGAGGCATGACCAACATCTTCTGTTCATATGACTAACACCATGTACTGGTCTATCAGACCACAAGGTAAAAACAAACACTTTTGAGACCTTCATTTACAAATGTAGCTTTTGTCAGTAGGTAATAGGAGTACAAAATCATGCCATGTTCTCTATTACACAAAAAAATCAAACATCAAAATGCAGGAACAAACCTGACTATATTCAAGAGAGAGAGAATTCACCTGTTCTTCTTTATCAAATCCTTCGTCAAAATTCTTCTTCTACTCATCACAAGTAACCAGAAATTGACAAATTGAATTAGATTATCCGATAATCGGAAAATCAAAGGAGTAAAAAACTGGGAGAGGAAGATGCCCAGGACGCAAATGAGCAACCTAGATTGGAGAGGAGGAGGGGAGCAGAGAAGACGAGGAGGAGGGGCACGGCTGCTACCTGTCGACATGTGCGGCTCCGGAGGGTCGTTCACCTCCAGCCTTCGCGTACGCTGCCGTGGCCCTGGCCAGATCGATTGAAGAAACTCGGATGCCCGCCATCTGCCCAATCGACGAGCACCCCCAGCCTCTCTTGTCTGCAAGAGCCCGTTGCGCCCTTCTCCTCCATGGAGGTCGAGAACTGGCTCCCCCGTTGCTGCACCTCGAGCGTCGGGGAGGTCGATGGCGAGGGTGCGCTAGGCCATGGCGGTAGGGAGCCCCGACGGAGCGGCTGCGGTTGGTGCGGGAGGCAAGCGAGCGGGCGCTGGGCGCGTGGAGGAGGGAGATGGATAGGAGAGGGAGATGGAGAGGAGGGCTGGCGGCGGAGGTGGCCGGAGGCGAGCGCGCGCGTGGACGAGCAGGGAGGGAGGAGGAGGGAGGTTGAGGAGGCGGGGGGACGAGGGTTAGGTCGCTCTCGCGCGGGGGCGGGCGACGGCTAAGGTTTCTCCACGGCAGCGGCTCTGATTTATCCCCCTGCATGTGAAATTACTAAAATGCCCTTGACAGGGCACGAAATTTACAGGCGGTGGCAGCAGCACTGTTCATAGTGATTTAGGGGCGACGTGGCTGGCTTCATCCTGCCTACGACTTCTTGAGGGTTTATATGTTCAATCACGCTGTGACCCGTAACTACGCACGTGCAAGCTAGACTAGCGCGCGCGGATAGAAAATCTAGCTGGAACGAACTAGGCCAACCATGGAGCCGGAGAGCACCGTACTGGATTACTGGTTCGGAGTCCGCGAGCGACAAGGATTCGCCGGCTTCCGCGGCACCAGCCGGCCGAGCCTGCTCATCGTCGACCGCTCCGGCGTCTACTCCACGGCGAAGCGCCGCTACATCCGCAAGACGCGCCACCACAGCTACCGCGCGCTGGCCGCAGATCTCGCTCCGCTCGTCAAGGCCTACCGCTCCCTGCGGAAGCTTGGGCTAAACGACTGGCCGGAGTACGACGAGCGAGCCAGGAGAGAGATCGCGCGGTGGAAGCACGTGCTAATGGACGCCTACTGGGACGCCGCGCCGGACGAGCTTAGGGCGAGCGCCACGGAGCGGTACCTGAGGGCGCGATACAAGCACGGGATGGTCTACCCTTTCCTCGCGTTCGGGGTCACCGTCATGGGCTGCTCCAGTCTGGCGCGGCGGATGCTGCTCGGGAGTTCCAACCTCAGCTCGCCGCTCCTGTGGCTGCTGATGCTGGCCTTCTGCCTAGGTGCATGGTGTCTGGTAGTAACGACAGAGGGACTGGTGACCGATAGGTGGACCCTCTCCCGCTCACAAATACACGACGTCTTGGAATATGAGTTGGCAAAGTGATCTACAGTACATATATTAGCAGTTTATTTCAGTTTGTATTATCCATGTGCGTACTCTACATTTGTAAGACTTGGTGAAAATATTTCTGAATTAGACATTTTTTTGCATACTACTGGCAAGACATCGATAACTAAAGTGGGGCATATGCCCAGACATTTCATAATTCAGAAAATCTAACTTCGATATGATGGGACCACCTCGTAACAGCCCTCCTCGCTTTCTTTTTTAGAAAAGGAGGATGACCCCCGGCCTCTGCATCTAGGTGATGCATACGGCCACTTTATTTATTATTATCACAAGACCTTACAAAGCCATACAACAGCAAGACTAAAGCCACCGTCTAAGCAACAACTGTCGCTACACCTATCCAATTGATAAAGGGGCGCAGATAATCTGGGCCTAATACCAAACAGACATCGCAGGCAAACCTAAACATCTAAGACCTGAGGTCCCAACCAGGACGCCTGCCGGGTATGGGGCACCTATCAGTCCGGCGCCTCCTCAACCAGGACGCCTGCCGGGTATGAGGCCGCCGCAGCCACCTGCCACCAAACCATCTTCAGAGCTGAACTGTTGCATGTACCGTGCCAGGTCTCTCTGCCATCGACGCCACCACGACGCCCGACAGCGTCGTCCTCCTGTGCGAGTCCATCCTCCCACAGCGAACTCCGAATCTGCACTGCGCCACGCCATCAAGATCCGTCGCCATCAGTGTGTAGGATGAAGCACCGCTCCACCAAAGAATCCGTCCTCTGGTCCCTCGATCACGTGTGTACCTCCAAGAATGACGCCCCCAAGGGAGGAACGACACCAGAGCGCCGCCGTCATCCGATCTAGGGTTTCCCCCGGAGGTAGCAGAGAGTGGCCTTGAACTTCTCCACGGCGATGCCTTCAAGAAGGGAACGACGCAGATAGCGCCGCCACCGCCGGCCTTAGCAGAAGCCGAAGGCAAGTTTTCACCCAGATCAGTTCGAAGGGATCCAACTCTCGTGCACGGGCCGCCGTCACCGCCAGCACCACCAGGCAGACCCTGGAGTACCAGCAGATCAGCGAGCCGTCGGCACCACCGCATCCAGATCGCCGGCCACGCCGGGCCGCCGCCATCCCCCGCGCCGTCCGGGTCAGAGACGGAGCCGCCGACCGCGCACAGGGACCGCCGCCGCCTGCACACGCCGGAGCGCCGGCAAGAGCCCAGCGCCCGCCACCGCTTGCCGAAGCCAACCGCCGCCCGAGCACTGGCGCCACCGTGGAGCCATCAGATCGGGGAGGAAGACGTCGCGCGCCGACTACCCTCGCGGACCCCGCCGCACGCCCGAGCGCCGGCGCCGCCGCGGCGCCATCAGATCGGGAGGAGGAGGAGCCCGTGCCTCGCCGCCCCGCGCAGACCACGCCGCCGCCATCGCCGCAGCGCCACCAAGGGGGGCCCCGCAGATCCGCCGGCGGCCCGACCTGCCGCCGAGCCGAGCGCCGCCGCGAGGGCTGGCCGTCCCGCGCCGCCCAGGAGCCTCGCGAGGAAGGAGAGAGCCCCGCCGCCGCCGACTCACGCGCGGGCTTTGCCCGACGGAGTCCCCTGGCGGTGGCGAGGGAGAAGGAAGGCGAGAAAGGGGAGCGGCGGCGGCGATCTAGGGTTCCGCCTGGGCCGCTCGCGGGAGCGGCACGGGGGCCTCCACTTCCACATGCATGTACCCTGCAATCCGAATTAATGCCAAACAAATCAACGGATTAATTAATATGTTCCCCAAACCAAAGGTTAGAAGGGATAAAGAGAGATTGATGGAATAGTTGGTTGTATTGCTTGATCCTCGTGGGCATATATATAGGAGTACATGATCTTGGAGTACAAGGCAAGGTAGAATAATATCCTACGCTATCCTAGCTTTCCTAATAATCACGATACTCAACATCCCTTCGTAGTCGCAACGGTAGCGACGCAGACGGTAAGACTGGAGAAGAATCCGAAGGTAAGCCGAACAGACCCCCCCCCCCCCAGTCGTAACGGTTGACGCATCGTGGAAGTCATGGCTGGAGTGAAAACCGACGAGGTTGCTCAAGTAAGACGGTAGCCCTTTGTGCCGTTTATCGTGGTAGCCGAGAGTGTAGGTGATATAGCCGTGGTCGAGGTAGCCATCCAAAGAATGCCGTGATCGATGTCGAGTCGGGGTGGCCGGTGTCGAAGAAAAACGAATCGATGCCGAAGTCGAACTGCCTTGGAAAGTTTTCTATCTATATATACATGCACGCGCGCTACCTACGTACGTGCAAGTTACGTAGAATCTAGCCACAACAACACAAACTAGTCCAGGCCAGCCATGGAGCCGGAGAGCACCGTTCTGGAGTACTGGTTCGGGGTCCGCGAGCGACAAGGATTCGCCGGCTTCCGCGGCAGCAGCCGGCCGAGCGTGCTCATCGTCGACCGCTCCGGCGTCTACTCCACGGCGAAGCGCCGCTACATCCGCAAGACGCGCCACCACAGCTACCGTGCGCTGGCCGCCGATCTCGCTCCGCTCGTCAAGGCCTACCGCTCCCTGCGAAAGCTCGGGCTAAACGACTGGCCCGACCACGACGAGCGAGCCAGGAGAGAGATCGTGCGGTGTATTACCTCCTCCGTCTCATAATACAAGAACATTTTTTAAACTAGTGGAAGTAGCAAACTATTATTTCAACTATTATTTCAACATGTATCGTCCATTCATCCTACTCCTCATAAGGAGCCGCGTGTTGTTTATTTATATGCATCATCAAAAGCCCCCTGTTCGTGACGTACACGGTGAAGCTGAGCGCTAGGATACAACAGTACAGGAAGAGAACGAGAGGGATACGAAAGGGAATAGAGATAAAGGAGTTTGCGAAACTGAAACTACCCTATATTTAAGTTTCTCTTGAACTCCTCAAATGGCCTTGCTGGAAGAGCTTTGGTGAAGCCGTCTTCCAATTGATCCTTGGATGGAATAAAACGTATCTCCAGCTTCTTTTCTGCAACTCTTTCTCGTACAAAGTGAAAGTCTATCTCAATGTGTTTGGTTCTAGCATGAAAAACAGGGTTAGCAGAAAGATAGGTAGCGCCGAGATTATCACACCATAAACATGAAGTGCGTTGTTGCTTTATTTCCAGTTCTTCAAGCAAAGATTCCACCCAAATGATCGCAGCAGTAGCATTAGCCAGTGACTTATATTCAGCTTCTGTGCTTGATCTTGACACAGTTGCATGTTTTCTAGCACCCCAAGAAATAAGATTAGAGCCAAAAAAGACTGCAAAACCTCCAGTTGATTTTTTGTCATCACTACAGCCTGCCCAATCAGCATCAGAAAAAGCACTGACAAGAGTAGAGTTAGAACGTCTGAATTGAAGTCCCAATGCTACTGTGTGCTTGATATACCTTATAATTCTTTTGCAGTTGTCCAGTGAGTGGAGGTAGGAGCATGCAGATATTGGCAAACCTTATTAACAACAAACGAAATATCTGGTCGTGTCAGAGTCAAGTACTGCAGGCCTCCAATAGCACTTCTATATTTGGTGCTTTCTTCTTCCTTAAGTGGCTCCCCTTCATATGCTGAAAGTTGTTCTGAAGAGGACAATGGTGTGGGTGAAGGCTTGCAATCCTTCATTCCCATGCGAGCTAGAAGTTCAGTGGCATATTTTCCCTGATTCAACACTATGCCATCTTTGACCTTCTTAACTTCGATGCCCAGGAAGAAATGTAAGTCACCAAGATCTTTCAAGGCAAATTCTGACCTTAAATCATGTAGAAGAGCACTCGTGGCATTCTGTGAAGAACTTGCAACTATAATGTCATCAACATATATGAGCACGAAAATGATAGTATTTGCCTTGTTGTAAATAAAGAGAGATGTGTCAGCTTTAGATGAAATGAACCCAAGATGCTTCAGTTGTGAACTTAACCTTGAGTACCATGCTCTAGGCGCTTGCTTCAGACCATAAAAAGCTTTGTCCAGCTTGCACACATAGTGAGGTGTTTGTTTATTTTCATATCCTGGTGGTTGCCTTATATAGACCTCCTCTTTCAGAACACCATGCAAAAACGCGTTCTGTACATCTAGCTGTCTCAGACTCCATCCTCTGGATACAACAATAGCTAGCACAAGTCTTATAGTTGCAGCTTTTACAACAGGGCTAAATGTATCCTCATAGTCAATGTCATAGCATTGTTTAAAACCTTTTGCAACTAGACGTGCTTTGTATCTTTCAATGGAGTCATCTGCCTTCTTTTTGATTCTATATACCCATTTGCAATCAATGATATTTTTACCTCTCTGATTTGGTACCAGGTGCCATGTGTTATTATTCATGAGTGCAGCATATTCTTCATCCATCGCCGTTTTCCATCTAGGATCTCCAAGTGCATCATCCAACCTTGTTGGTTGACCTGAAATACACATCATGCCATACGGTATAGTACCATCTGTTCTTATTTTTGGATTTCTAATACCTTTTTGTAGCCGGGTCATAACCCTTGAAGTGGTAGTAGGCTGTACAGGAGGATACACGATCTGACTAGTCACAGAAGATCCAGCGGGTTCCTCCAACTATGATGACCGAGTCGATACAGAAGATCCTGTGGTCATTCGTGTGGCTGCGTCCGAGCTGAAGTTGCTGGAGACCACAGGGCTGGTCGCCGCAGAAGATCCCGATGGCTGCATCGGGCTGGTGCGCCTGTTGTGGTTGGCTGCATGCGTGTGGACTGCGGGACGCCACCGCATGCGCGGCACCCGTGGGCTGGCTCGCCGAGCCAGGATCCCCCTGGCTGCTGCCAGGCGCGTGATCCCACGCTGACGCACGCGCTCGATCCGAGCAGGGCAGGCGTGCAGGAGTAGCAGGCGCCGCCACATCTTCCTCGAGGTCCGCGCCAGCTGCTTCTTCTCCATTTGCATGAAATAATGCTTCATTTTGGGCCTGATTTTCATGATTTTGATCATTTTGTTCACCGTTTTCTTCAGGTACCTGCACAGGCATAAGACCAGGAGTAGAACTAGCAGAATTATTATTATATTGGTTAGTACAATTGTTGTCGCCCCCATGATCAAAATCCTGAAGATTTGATGGAAGGAGAAGGATTTCTTTGCGGAGAAGAGCACCGGCATTTGGATGAAGTGACTCAAATGGGAAAACTGACTCGTCGAAGACAACATCTCTAGATATGTAGACCCTTCCAGTAGAAACATCAAGACATTTGACCCCTTTGTGCATGGGGCTATAGCCTAAAAAGACACATTTTTTGGAACGAAACGCAAGTTTGCGTGTATTATATGGTCTAAGATTTGGCCAACATGCACAACTAAAGATACGAAGAGATGTATAGTCCGAAGTGACACCAAAAAGTCGTGTGATGGGATTTTCAAATTTGATGACTTTACTGGGACAAATATTGATGAGATACGTAGTAGTCAAAAACGCTTCATCCCAAAATTTGAGAGGCATGGATGCATTAGCTAGCAGTGCTAGTCCTACTTCAATAACTTGGCGATGCTTTCGTTCAGCAGAACCATTCTGTTGGTGAGCATGGGGACAAGAAACATGATGTGAAATTCCAATCTTTTGGAAAAAAAGAATTAAGTTTCTCATACTCACCACCCCAGTCTGTTTGCATAGCAAGAATTTTGGAGTCCAGTTGACGTTCAACAAGATTTTAGAAATTGCTAAAGACTTGGAATACATCCACCAGTAGAAAAACGACTTTACGTGAGCCCCATTAGTCCCGGTTTGATAACGGCCCGGTACTAATGTGACCAATAGTCCCGGTTCCAACGGCTAGGGGCCATGCATCATTAGTCCCGGTTCGTGGCGTGCCTCTAGTCCCGGTTCGTGTCACGAACCGCCCCATGAACACATTTAGCCCCGGTTCGTGACACGAACCGGGACTAGAGGTGAACCTTTAGTCCCGGTTTGTATAACCAACCGGTGCTAAAGATATCACTATATATAGTGCTTCGTCCAGCCCGAGCCGAAGCTCTCTGTTTTTCCCCTCCTCTCTATTTTCTTTCCCTCTTGCTCGAGCTCACCTCCATTTTTGCCAAAATTTGTCAAGATTTGAAGGCACCCCATCAATCCAAGTGTTCACAAAGGTTAGCAACTTTGTCCTTTCATCTCTCATTGCTAGATTAGCTCTTGCAATGCTCTATAAGTATAGTGATTTGTGGGTTTTAGTTTGGGAGTAATTATATGTGGTAGTTTATTTGATTTATATGCAATTTGAGGTCAAATTAACTTCTTAGTTTGCATATGTAGGTGTGTTTTTCTTAGTGCCTTCCCGTCCCCATCCTAACCACCGTCGATCGCCCGCACCGTCCCGTCGCCGGCACCACCTTGGTGAGCCTCTTGTTCTTATCCTTTTTTATAAAAAGAAAGTCATGTTTGTGTGATTTAGATAGTTACTTGTATAATTTTATTACCCGTACGTTGTTTGTTATACATAGTGGCATGGTTTTGATATCCGTCCCCGTCGGCCCTCGTCCGGTTTATGATTCGGATGTGGTATATTCTCTTTTATAACTATTTGTTGCATTTCATGTTTATGACAATTATGCCAATCAAGTTGACATAGATATTTTTATTTAGGAGGTATGTAAACCGGAAATTGCAACCAACCCGCTTGTCGAGAAGTTAAATTTAGTTGAAAAAGAAAATGAGTATTTGAAAGAAAAATTGAAAAGAATTGAAGAAGAGAAGATGAAACTGGAGTTGTATGTTGCCGATGTCGTCGATGATCACAAGATCAAGATGGATGCAATGCTCTTGAAGATTAGAAAGATTAGAAAATATGCCATTGATAATGAGGCTTGGTATCATTATGCTGTTGGATCAATTGTTACCTTAGTTGCGATCTTGATCGCATTTGTTGTTGCATTTAAATGCTTTAGCTAGAGAGTTTGTATGTTGTTTTATGAGAATAAGTGTGTATGAACTTTATGTATGAACTTGTATTAATTTGGTATTTTCGGTGTTGTGTAATGAAGATGAGCCGGCAATGGATGTACGATGACCGATGCTCTCCCCAGTTCATTAATGGCGTGCATACTTTTCTGCTTGCGGCTGAGGCAAACAAGCAGCCGGATGGTTTTATATATTGTCCATGTGTTGTCTGTAAGAATGATCAAAATTACTCTAACTCAAGAACCATTCACATCCGCCTGTTTACGTTCGGTTTCATGTCCGGCTATAACTGTTGGACCAAGCACGGAGAAAGAGGGGTTCTAATGGAAGAGAATGAAGAAGAAGAGGATGATGACAGCTATCCTGGCCATGGGTTCCCTGAATACGATGGTACTACAATGAGAGAAGAAGCTGAGCCGGCAATGAGGGAAGAAGCTGAAGAAGAGGCATTAGATGAGCCCGCTGATGATCTTGGTAGGGCCATTGCCTATGCAAATAGAAACTGCGCAAGTCAAAACGAGAAGTTGAAGTTGCAATGCATGTTAGAGGATCACAAGAAATTGTTGTACCCAAATTGCGAAGATGACAAGAAAAAGCTGGGTACCACACTGGAATTGCTGCAATGGAGGCAGAGAATGGTGTATCTGACAAGGGATTTGAAAAGTTGCTGATAATGTTAAACAAGATGCTTCCAAAGGACAACGAATTGCCTGACAGTACGTACGAAGCAAAGAAGGCTGCCTGCCCTCTAGGATTAGAGGTGCAGAAGATACATGCATGCCCTAATGACTGCATCCTCTACCACGGTGAGTATGAGGATTTGAATGCATGCCCGGTATGCGGTGCATTGCGCTATAAGATCAGCCGCGATAACCCTGGTGATGTTGAGGGCGAGCGCGCCAGGAAGAAGATTCCTGCCAAGGTGATGTGGTATGCTCCTATAATACCATGGTTGAAACATTTGTTCCAAAACAAAGAGCATGCCAAGTTGATGCGATGGCACAAAGAAGACCGTAAGAAAGACGGGAAGCTGAGAGTACCCGCTGACGGGTCGCAGTGGAGAAAAATGGAGAGAAAGTGGGAGGACTTTGCAGATGACGCAAGGAACGTATGGTTTGGTTTAAGTGCAGATGGCATTAATCCTTTTGGGGAGCAGAGCAGCAATCATAGCACCTGGCTTGTGACTCTATGTATCTATAACCTTCCTCCTTGGTTGTGCATGAAGCGGAAGTTCATTATGATGCCAGTGCTCATCCAAGGCCCTAAGCAACCCAGCAACGACATTGATGTGTACCTAAGGCCATTAGTTGAAGAATTTTTATAGCTGTGAAATGGAAAAGGTGTACGTGTGTGGGATGAGCACAAATAGGAGGAATTTGACCTACATGCGTTGCTGTTTGTAACCATCAATGATTTACCTGCACTCAGTAACCTTTCAGGACAGACAAACAAGGGATACCACACATGCACGCACTATTTATATGATACCAACAGTATATATTTGGATAAATGCAAGAAGATGTTGTACCTGGGACATCGTCGATTTCTTCGGAGCAGACATCCCTTAAGAAAGAAAGGCAAACATTTCAAAGGTGAGGCAGATCAGCGAAACAAGCCTCGCCACCGTACCGGTGATGATATACTTGATATGGTCAAGGATTTAAAAGTAATCTTTGGAAAGGGTCCTGGCGGACAATCTGTTCTGAATGACGTTGACGGACGCGCACCCATGTGGAAGAAGAAATCTATATTTTGGGACATACCCTATTGGAAAGACCTAGAGGTCCGCTCTGCAATCGACGTGATACACGTGACGAAGAATCTTTGCGTGAACCTGCTAGGCTTCTTGGGCGTGTATGGGAAGACAAAAGATACACCGGAGGCACGGGAGAACCAGCATCGTATGCATGGAAAAGATGTCATGCATCAAAAGCAGTATCAGGGTCATGCCAGCTACTCTCTTACCAAAAAAGAGAAGGAAATCTTCTTTGAATGCCTGCTCAGTATGAAGGTCCCGTCTGGCTTCTCGTCAAATATAAAGGGAATAATAAATATGGCAGAGAAAAGTTCCAGAACCTAAAGTCTCATGACTGCCACGTGATTATGACGCAACTGCTTCCGGTTGCATTGAGGGGGCTTCTACCGGAAAACGTTCGATTAGCCATTGTGAAGCTATGTGCATTCCTCAATGCAATCTCTCAGAAGGTAGTCAATCCAGAAATCATACCAAGGTTACAGAATGATTTGGTGCAATGTCTTGTCAGTTTCGAGTTGGTGTTCCCACCATCCTTCTTCAATATCATGATGCACGTCGTAGTTCACCTAGTCGTAGAGATTGCCATTCTGGGTCCTGTATTTCTACACAATATGTTCCCCTTTGAGAGGTTCATGGGAGTCTTAAAGAAATATGTTCATAACCGTGCTAGGCCAGAAGGAAGCATCTCCAAGGGCCATGAAAATGTGGAGGTCATTGAGTTTTGTGTTGACTTTATTCCTGACCTTAAGCCGATTGGTGTTCCTAAATCGCGGCATGAGGGCAGACTGGGTGGAAAAGGCACGCTAGGAAGGGACCAAGTAATATGTATGGACGGGCATTCTTGGGCGCAAGCACACTACACAGTTCTACAAAATTCTGCCTTGGTGGCTCCGTATGTCGAGGAACACAAGAATATTCTATGCTCCAAACACCCGGGGCAGTCTGACGACTGGATTACACGTGAACAAACGGGGACTTTCGCCGGTTGGTTGCAGATACATCTCATGCATGACGACACTGTTGCAGATGATCTGTACTTGCTGTCCCAGTTACCATCTTCGACTATATTGACTTTCAAAGGGTACGAGATAAATGGGAATACATTTTACACGATCGCCCAAGATAAAAAGAGCACCAACCAAAACAGTGGTGTCCTCTTTGATGCAGCAAACACCAATAGGCCAAAGGACACATATTATGGTTACATAGAGGAGATGTGGGAACTTGACTATGGACGTGGTTTGAAGGTCCCTTTGTTTCGGTGCAAATGGATCAATCTGACAGGAGGCGGGGTAAAGGAAGACCCGCAGTCGGGAATGACAACAGTGGATCTCAACAATCTTGCGTACGCAGACGAACCATTCGTCCTAGCGAATGATGTGGCGCAGGTTTTCTATGTGAAGGACATGTCTACCAAGCCAAGAAAAAGAAAAGATAAGGAAGCGAATACATCATACGATGAGCCAAAGCGCCACATAGTTCTTTCAGGGAAAAGAAACATCGTGGGAGTGGAGGACAAGACAGACATGTCAGAAGATTATGAAAAGTTTCATGAAATTGCTCCCTTCACAGTGAATATTGACCCGAGCATCCTGTTAAATGATGAAGATTGTCCATGGTTACGGCGCAAAGGGACACACGTGAAAAAAAATTATACCCCAAGATCCCACTCTAGGATGTGACCACCGTCATCACTTTCTTCTCTAGTGAGTTTCCGGACTTATATATCGGGAAAGTCCCACT
Organism: Thinopyrum elongatum; assembly: GCA_011799875.1. Taxonomy (NCBI): domain Eukaryota; kingdom Viridiplantae; phylum Streptophyta; class Magnoliopsida; order Poales; family Poaceae; genus Thinopyrum; species Thinopyrum elongatum. The sequence continues at coordinate 77,428,723 of CM022301.1, forward strand.
TCGGACAAACCGAAGGGAATCTTTGTAATAGTTAGGGTACTTATGTGTTTTGGCATTTGAAACGCAAAGAAATATTATGTCCAAACAAATTATTTCATGCATTATGTAGGACTTCATTTGCTATTTTTTTGAGCTAAATGACCCTGAAATTGAAAAGCACTACAAATGAACTCTGAAAAGGTCGAAAGTTGGCATGGTATCATCATTTCACCCACATAGCATGTGCTAAAAAGTTGAGAGGGTTACGACAAAAACTGGATGCACTTCATGTACAAATTGGATAATCTCTTTCGAAGTATGAGGGTTTCGGACGAAAACTCATCTGTTACAAAGGCATTTCATTTTTTTAAACTTATATCAACTCCAGACTTTTTGTGCATTCAGTATGCACCATTCAAAGCTACGTCATCAATTTTCAACCCTTTCTGACTTCATTTACTATTTTTCATGCATTTACTGATTTTTTGAGCTAAATGACCCTGAAATTGAAAAGCACTACAAATGAACTCTGAAAAGGTTGAAAGTTGGCATGGTATCATCATTTCATCCATATAGCATGTGCTAAAAAATTGAGAGGGTTACGGCAAAAACTGGATGCACTTCGTGTACAAACTGGACAATCTCTTTCGAAGTATCAGGGTTTCGGACGAAAAGTCAACTGTTACAAAGGCATTTCATTTTTTAAAATAGCCTAAGAATTACCAAATTGAATATAATGATAAAACACACTAATATTAAACAACAGAAACAAGAATCACTGAAAAATCTATTTTTAAAGTAAAGTTATTCACAAACTCGTGATTCACACAAATTTCAAATAATTTAAATTTAAACTATCCAAATTTCAAATAATTTCAGCCCCGACGCCGTCTCGCCTCCCCCGACGCCGGAGCTCGTCGCCGCCCCCGACGCCGGCCGCCCGCGCCTCCTCCCCGATCCCCGACGCCGGACGCGCCCTCCTCCCCGAGCCCCGGCGCCTCCCGCGCCCTCCTCCCCGAGCTCCGCGCCGCGCCGCCTGCCCCGACGCCATCGCCGCCCCCGACGCGCCACCCATGCCGCCCGCGCCCGCCAGCCTCGACCTCGATCGCCCGCTGTGAGCTCGCGCCGCCCCCTCCAGTGATTTTTTTTCACTAGTTTTTTTATACAATGTATGCATGTATGTTTTGATGTTTTATTTAGATGTTTTAGATGTTTTAGATTATTATTAATTAGTATACAATGTATGTATATATGTATGTATGTTTTAGATGTTTTAGATGATTATTTTTTCACTATATGTATGTATGTTTTAGTTTTTTTCACTAGTTTTTTTATACAATGTATGTATATATATATATGTATATGTAGATGAACAGTGAAAATTGCATAGATTTTCTGTTTTTTATACTTATATAAAAAAGTTGCATAGGAAAAAGTTGCATAAAAAAGTTGACCATGTATTAATAAAATTTTAATGTTAATATATATCTTAATGTTGTATTTGCAAAAGTTTGCATAGAAACGGTGGAATTACAAAAATCACAATCAAGCATTTAAAAATGTTAAATTTGCATAGAATTTGTTCTCGGCGTCTACGATGCCTGGCCCGCATCCTCGTCGTCGGATTGGTGGCGTCGACCTGCTTCAGAGGCGCCATGTCCGGGACTGGGCTCCGCCGGGCTGGCATTGGGAGGTGCTACCTTCAGGGGCGCGCAGCTTGGTGAGGAACCAGGGTCCCGTCGTCGACCCAGAGCTTCTTTGGTGGCGGTCGCGTGGGCCACATTCGGTGCGGAGGCTGGTGTCCCCCGCGGAGGTGGTACGTCACCGTGTCAGGGAGAAGGACGAGCACGTCCGTCGCTACATGGTTGCGTTGGACGTCAGGTTCTCCAATACCTGGCAAGTTCTTCAGGGATCTCACCCAAGCTATGATCATGTGATCGTTCCTTCTCTTTGGGTGTCCACCGCCCACGCCCCAGGAACCGCAAGTGAACTAGATTCTTCGATAATATTCGAACTGTATTAGCTAGTGATGTTATATATATGATAATATTCGAGATGTATTAGTGATAATACTCGAGATGTATTCGAGATTATATTCGATAATATTCGAGACGATGTATTCGAGATTATATTCGATAATATTCGAGACGATGTATTCGAGATTATATTGTTCGATAATATTCGAGATTATATTCGATGATGCATATTATCTGGATTAATTATTCGAGATGTATTAGTGATATTATTCGAGATGCATATTATCTACTATATATGATTCAGTTTTTCCTTATTGATTGCATTCTAATTTGAATACTAAATTGTTTTATCTTTCTTCTGGATTAGTTAATATAAGCTATGGACAATACCGGCAGAGACGGAGAAGAGACCCTGTTCGACATCATGCGCTCCCCGAGCCCAGATGAGAATGAACCTGAAGATGACGGCTCGCAATATCTGAACAATTCCGGTGAGGGCATGATATTTGATCAAGATGAACGAATAGATGAAGTCCACAACAATGATGACGAAGGAAATGTTCTTCAAATAACAAAGACCGGCGAGGTATATTTATTATATAAGGCATCCGGTGATCATTACATGTATTAACTGATTTGTATATATATTAACGATCGATCTTTCTTCTTTTAGCTCTTCGGATCGAGCAAATATTCTACAAGCAGCAGGGCAGTTCAAGCCCCGCCAAAAGGTTGCAAGCTGGCGTAAAGTACAACATCGATGCCATCAAACAAAATGGCGAACCGCTTGAACCTAAGAAGAATGTGAACAAGTTCACTCGTCAATGCAGAGTTATTGTCAGGGACCAAATCCCGATCTCCGTTCAACAATGGAAAAAGCCAGCAAAGGGAGATCAAGGAGTTACTTTTGTCAACGAAAGAGCAAAAGATCTGCTTTGGGAATCGCTCATGTCACATTTCACCCTACCAGTTCATTTGACAGATGCAGATCGGGAGAAAGTCAGGAAGAGTACTCTTAAGAAGATGGTGATACGTCTCCAACGTATCTATAATTTTTTATTATTCCATGCTATTATATTATCTGTTTTGGATGTTTTATATGCATTAATATGCTATTTTATATTATTTTTGGGACTAACTTATTAACCTAGAGCCCAGTGCCAGTTTCTGTTTTTTCCTTGTTTTAGAGTTTCGCAGAAAAGGAATATCAAACGGAGTCCAAACGGAATAAAACTTTCGCGATGATTTTTCTTGGACCAGAAGACACCCAGAAGACTTGGAGTCCAAGCCAGAAGACCCACGAGGCGGCGGCAAGGGTGGAGGGCACGCCCTAGGGGGGGCTCCCCCCTACCTTGTGGCCCCCTCGGGAGTCCCTGACCTACTTCTTCTTCCTATATATTCACATATATTCCCAAACCATCAGAGGGAGCCATGAAAATACTTTTCCACCGCCGCAACCTTCTGTTCCCGTGAGATCCCATCTTGGGGCCTTTTTTGGCATCCTTCCGGAGGGGGATTCGATCACGGAGGGCATCTACATCAACCCTATTGCCCTTCCGATGAAGCTTGAGTAGTTTACCTCAGACCTACGGGTCCATAGCTAGTAGCTAGATGGCTTCTTCTCTCTCTTTGATTCTCAATACCATGTTCTTCTCGATGTTCTTGGAGATCTATCCGATGTAATCTTCTTTTGCGGTGTGTTTGTCGAGATCCGATGAATTGTGGATTTATGATTAGTTTATCTATGAATATTATTTGAATCTTCTCTGAATTCTTATATGCATGATTTGATATCTTTGTAACTCTCTTCGAACTATCGGTTTGGTTTGGCCAACTAGATTGGTTATTCTGGCAATGGGAGAGGTGCTTAGCTTTGGATTCAATCTTGCGGTGTCCTCACCCAGTGACATAGTAGGGGTAGCGAGGCACGTATTGTATTGTTGCGATCGAGGATAAAAAGATGGGGTTTACATCATATTGCTTGAGTTTATTCCTCTACATCATGTCATCTTACTTAAGGCGTTACTCCATTCTTTATGAACTTAATACTCTAGATGCATGCTAGATAGCGGTCGATGTGTGGAGTAATAGTAGTAGATGCAGGCAGGAGTCGGTCTACTTGACACGGACGTGATGCCTATATGCATAATCATTGCCTTGGATATCGTCATAACTTTGCGCTTTTCTATCAATTGCTCGAGAGTAATTTGTTCACCCACCGTATTATTTGCCTTCAAGAGAGAAGCCTCTAGTGAAACCTATGGCCCCGATGTCTATTTTCCATCATACTTGTTTCTGATCTACTATTTTGCAATCTTTTATTTTTCAGATCTATAAACCAAAAAACCCAAAAATATTTAGTCATCTTTTATTCAGTTTTATCTATCTCTATCAGATCTCACCTTTGCAAGTGACCGTGAAGGGATTGACAACCCCTTTATCGCGTTGGGTGCAAGTGTTTGATTGTTTGTGTAGGTGCATCTATTGGGGACTTGCGCGTTTCTCCTACTGGATTGATACCTTGGTTCTTAACTGAGGGAAATACTTATCTCTACTGTGCTGCATCACCCTTTCCTCTTCAAGGGAAAAACCAACGCAAGCTCAAGAAGTAGCAGGAAGAATTTCTGGCGCCGTTGCCGGGGAGATCTACGTCAAGCCTACCAAGTACCCATCATAAACTCTCATCTCTTGCATTACATTATTTGTCATTTGCCTCTCATTTTCCTCTCCCCCACGTCTAAAACGATTTTCAGAAAAACACAAAAAGATTTACCTTTTTATTCGCCCTTCTTCCGTTCGTCTTTTCGTTTGCCTTTTGTTTGCTCGTGTGTTAGATCTGTTTCTTGCCACCATGTCTGAATCTGGGGAGGTTATCGTTGAAAAGGATAGTAGTAATGATAAGGGAAACCTTGATAATTTTGCTAATATTGATCCTCATGAAGAATCTACTATCTTGCACACTAAAAAACTTCGTATATGTAGCGGCAATATTATTGGAAAAGGGGTTATTCAAGATTTCTTTACTTGTGCCTGTGCGCTACCCACCCTAGGTGGATCTATTCTCCATAAAACTAATAGTCTCGCGGATGCAATAACTTTGCTTGTAATTGAACTTGAAAGACAATTCGTTCATGTGCATCCATGCATACAAATGATTTTCCTAGAGTTCTCTAATATTGAGCATTCATCTGTTAAACGCGCCGTTACTATATTTCTAGCTCATGAGTTTAGATTCATTATGAAGGAAGCTAGTGAAATTTTTGCGCATTATAAAATAGATGGTGGTTGTCCTCCCATAGAGGGGATTCTCTTTAATCAAGAAGAAATAATGCGATTGCGATCTCTCAATCATGCTGCTTATAATGAAAATTTGAGAAAAAGGGTCCCTACCGATGTTTTAGTTGATAAGATTTCTGAACTTAATGATAATTTTGCTATACAAAACAACGGATTAGGTTTCTCTCTAGGAAATAAGCTCATGAATTTTTGCCAAAAGAACGCTTACAATGATGAGTTGATTATACAATACAAGGGGCTGAAGGAGGAACCAATTCCTCCCGAGCTTGATCTTAGGGATCCTTATCCTATTAAATTTAGCCCTTTTGATTACTTTTTCTTACCACAAAGAAAACTTTCTGCTAAACGAAGGGAGTATGAGATGAGCATTGGTGATATGCCTTATTATTATTACGGAAATACCTAGATCTATTGCGTTATGCCTAGCTAGGGGCGTTAAACAATAGCGCTTGTTGGGAGGCAACCCAATTTTGTTTTTATGTTTTTTGTTTTGCTCCTATTTTGAATAAAATGCACATTATTACCTCTGTAGTAATTGTATTTTGGTGTTTTAATTAGTGTTTGAGCCAAGTAAGACCTTTGGGATGGCTTGCGGTGATAGTTGATTTGATCTTGCTGAAAAACAGAAACTTTTGCACCCAGTAAAATAATTTTAGAAAATCACAAAAATGTGATTTTAATCCGAAATTTTTACACAAGATTTATATACAAATTTCCCAGGTTTTCCTAATTTTTCAAAAATTTTGGAGTTACAGAAGTATTCAAAATTTCCAGATTGCTACAGACTGTTCAGTTTTTGACAGATTCTGTTTTCTATGTGTTGTTTGCTTATTTTGATGAATCCATGGGTAGTATCGGGGGGTATGAACCATGGAGAAGTTGGAATACAGTAGATATTACACCAATATAAATAAATAATGAGTTCACAACAGTACCAAAAGTGGTGATTTTATTTTCTTATACTAACGGATCTCATGACTTTTCTGTTGAGTTTTGTGTTGTGAAGTTTTCAAGTTTTGGGTAAAGATTTGATGGACTCTGGAATAAGGAGTGGCAAGAGACTAAGCTTGGGGATGCCCAAGGCACCCCAAGGTAATATTCAAGGACAACCAAGAGCCTAAGCTTGGGGATGCCCCGGAAGGCATCCCCTCTTTCGTCTTCGTCTATCGGTAAATTTACTTGAGGCTATATTTTTATTCACCACATGATATGTGTTTTGCTTGGAGCGTCTTGTATGATTTGAGTCTTTGATTTTAGCTTGCCACAATCATCCTTGCTGTACACACCTTTTGATAGGGACATGTTTAAATTGTGAATTTATTAGAATACTCTATGTGCTTCACTTATATTTTTTGAGCTACGCAATTTTGCTCTAGTGCTTCACTTATATCTTTTTAGAGCATGGCGGTGGCTTTATTTTATAGAAATTGTTGAACTCTCTTGCTTCACTTATATTATTTTGAGAGTCTCTCTAAACAGCATGGTAATTTGCTTTGGTTATGAATTTAGTCCTAATATGATGGGCATCCAAGAAAGATATAATAAAAACTTTCATATAAAGTGCATTGAATACTATGTGAAGTTTGATTCCTTATGATTGTTTTGAGATATAAAGATTGTTATATTAGAGTCATGCTAGTGAGTAATTGTGGATTGGTAGAAATACTTGTGTTAAAGTTTGTGATTCCCGTAGCATGCACGTATGGTGAACCGTTATGTGATGAAGTCGGAGCATGATTTATTTATTGATTGTCTTCCTTATGAGTGGTGGTCGGGGACGAGCGATGGTCTTTTTCTACCAATCTATCCCCCTAGGAGCATGCGTTTAATACTTTGTTTTGATAGCTAATAGACTTTTGCAATAAGTATGTGAGTTCTTTATGACTAATGATGAGTCCATGGATTATACGCACTCTCACCCTTCCACCATTGCTAGCCTCTCTAGTACCGCCCAACTTTCGCCGGTGCATTACACCCACCATATACCTTCCTCAAAACAGCCACCATATCTACTTATTATGGCATTTCCATAGCCATTCCGAGATATATTGCCATGCAACTTCCACCGTTCCGTTTATTATGACACGCTTCATCATTGTCATATTGCTTTCCATGATCATGTAGTTGACATCGTATTTGTAGCAAGGCCACCGTTCATAGTTTTTGTACATGTCACTCTTGAGTCATTGCACATCCCGGTACACCGCCGGAGGCATTCATATAGAGTCATATTTTGTTCTAAGTATCGAGTTGTAATTCTTGAGTTGTAAGTAAATAAAAGTGTGATGATCATCATTTTCAGGGCATTGTCCCATGTGAGGAAAGGATGATGGAGGCTATGATTCCCCCACAAGTCAGGATAAGACTCCGGACGAAAAATAAAATAAAAAAAGAGAAAAAAAAGAGAGGCAAAAGAGCCCAAAATAAAAAAAATGAGAGAAAAGAGAGAAGGGGCAATGTTACTATCCTTTTTCCACACTTGTGCTTCAAAGTAGCACCATGATCTTCATGATAGAGAGTCTCCTATGTTGTCACTTTCATATACTAGTGGGAAATTTTCATTATAGAACTTGGCTTGTATATTCCAATGATGGGCTTCCTCAAATAGCCCTAGGTCTTCGTGAGCAAGCGAGTTGGATGCACACCCACTTAGTTTATTTTTGAGCTTTCATACACTTATAGCTCTAGTGCATCTGTTGCATGGCAATCCCTACTCACTCACATTGATATCTATTGATGGGCATCTCCATAGCCCGTTGATACGCCTACTTGATGTGAGACTATCTCCTTCTTTTTGTCTTCTCCCCAACCACCATATTCTATTCCACCTATAGTGCTATATCCATGGCTCACGCTCATGTATTGCGTGAAAATTGAAAAAGTTTGAGAACATCAAAAGTATGAAACAATTTCTTGGCTTGTCATCGGGGTTGTGCATGATTTAATACTTTGTGTGATGAAGATGGAGCATAGCCAGACTATATGATTTTGTAGGGATAACTTTCTTTGGCCATGTTATTTTGAGAAGACATGATTGCTTGATTAGTATGCTTAAAGTATTATTGTTTTATGTCAATATTAAACTTTTGTTTTGAATCTTATGGATCTGAATATTCATGCCACAATAAAGAAAATTACATGGATAAATATGTTAGGTAGCATTCTACATCAAAAATTCTGTTTTTATCATTTACCTACTCGAGGACGAGCAGGAATTAAGCTTGGGGAAGCTTGATACGTCTCCAATGTATCTATAACTTTCTATTGTTCCATGCTATTATATTATCTGTTTTGGATGTTTTATATGCATTAATATGCTATTTTATATTATTTTTGGGACTAACTTATTAACCTAGAGCCCAGTGCCAGTTTTTATTTTTTTCTTGTTTTAGAGTTTCGCAAAAAAGGAATATCAAACAGAGTCCAAACGGAATAAAACTTTCGCGATGGTTTTTCTTGGACCAGAAGACACCCAGAAGACTTGGAGTCCAAGCCAGAAGACCCACGAGGCGGCGGCAAGGGTGGAGGGCGCGCCCCCCTACCTTGTGACCCCCTCGGGAGTCCCCGGACCTACTTCTTCTTCCGATATATTCACATATATTCCCAAACCATCAGAGGGAGCCACGAAAATACTTTTCCACTGCCGCAACCTTCTATTCCCGTGAGATCCCATCACGGGGCCTTTTCCGGCATCCTACCGGAGGGGGGTTCGATCATGGAGGGCATCTACATCAACCCTATTGTCCTTCTGATGAAGCGTGAGTAGTTTACCTCAGACCTACGGGTCCATAGCTAGTAGCTAGATGGCTTCTTCTCTCTCTTTGATTCTCAATACCATGTTCTCCTTGATGTTCTTTGAGATCTATCCGATGTAATCTTGTTTTGCGGTGTGTTTGTCGAGATCCGATGAATTGTGGATTTATGATCAGTTTATCTATGAATATTATTTGAATCTTCTCTAAATTCTTCTATGCATGATTTGATATCTTTGTAACTTTGTTTGAACTATCGGTTTGGTTTGGCCAACTAGATTGGTTTTTCTTGCAATGGGAGAGGTGCTTAGCTTTGGGTTCAATTTTGTGGTGTCCTCACCCAGTGACATAGTAGGGGTAGCGAGGCACGTATTGTATTGTTGCCATCGAGGATAAAAAGATGGGGTTTACATCATATTTCTTGAGTTTATTCCTCTACATCATGTCATCTTACCTAAGGCGTTACTCCGTTCTTTATGAACTTAATACTCTAGATGCATGCTGGATAGCGGTCGATGTGTGGAGTAATAGTAGTAGATGCAGGCAGGAGTCGGTCTACTTGACACGGACGTGATGCCTATATGCATAATCATTGCCTTAGATATCGTCATAACTTTGCGCTTTTCTATCAATTGCTTGACAATAATTTGTCCACCCATCGTATTATTTGCCGTCAAGAAAGAAGCCTCTAGTGAAACCTATGGCCCCCAGGTCTATTTTCCATCATACTTGTTTCCGATCTACTATTTGTAATATTTTATTTTTCAGATCTATAAACCAAAAAACCCAAAAATATTTAGCCATCTTTTATTCAGTTTTATCTATCTCTATCAGATCTCACCTTTGCAAGTGACCGTGAAGGGATTGACAACCCCTTTATCGCGTTGGGTGCAAGTGTTTGATTGTTTGTGTAGGCGCATCTATTGGGGACTTGCGCATTTCTCCAACTGGATTGATACCTTGGTTCTTAACTGAGGGAAATACTTATCTCTACTATGCTGCATCACCCTTTCCTCTTCAAGGGAAAAACCAACGCAAGCTCAAGAAGTAGCAGATGGCGATAGCATTCAACAACCACAAGAAAACAATATGGGCTGGGTATGTCAAAGTAGGAAAGCAGACTCCAGAATTCAAGGGAACACTGGAGAAGGCAAGAGATCACTGGGACGCTTTCGTGAAGTTCAAGGAATCGGAAGCAGCTCAGGAACGGTCGAGAATAAACAAGATTAATGCTGCGAAAAAAAGTGGCACCATACTCTGGGGCCAGGTGGCTACGAGGTCGGCTGACCTAAGTGGGATCTCGCTGAGCAATAGACGATTGCAGCAGGGGTCACTCCAGTTACATTGAGTTGGCCCGAAAGGTGCAGGACTTGGTTTTATGCGCATGGAGGGAAGTTGGACCCAGAGATAGGGCTGGTTATGGAGCAGTGATACGTCCATTTTGCATCATGTTTTCCTACTATTATTTATATTGTTTTTAGATATAATAATGCTTTTTGGAGTAATTCTAATGCCTTTTCTCTCATAATATGCAAGGTTCACACAAAGAGGGAGAATACCGGCAGCTGGAATTCTGGACCTGAAAAAGCTACGTGAGGCCACCTATTCTGCACAACTCCAAATAAGCTGAAACTTCACGGAGAATTTTTATGGAATATATAAGAATTATTGGAGCCAATAAGTAACAGAGGGGGCCCACCAGGTGGGCACAACCCACCTAGGCGCGCCAGGGAGCCCAGGCGCGCCCTGGTGGATTGTGCTCCCCTCGGCCCACCTCCGGTGCCCATCTTCTGGTATATAAGTCATTTTGACCTAGAAAAAAATTAGGAGAGGACTTTCGGGACGAAGCGCCGCCGTCTTGAGGCGGAACTTGGGTAGGAGCACTTTTGCCCTTCGGCGGAGCGATTTCGCTGGGAGGACTTCCCTCCCAGAGGGGGGAATCATCATCATCATCTTCACCAACAACTCTCCCATCTTGGGGAGGGCAATCTCCATCAAGATCTTCAACAGCACCATCCCCTCTCAAATCCTAGTTCATCTCTTGTGTTCAATCTTTATACCGGAAACTTAGATTGGTGCTTGTGGGTGACTAGTAGTGTTGATTACATCTCGTAGTTGATTACTATATGGTTTATTTGGTGGAAGATTATATGTTCAGATCCATTATGCTATTTAATACCCCTCTGATCTTGAGCATGATTATCATTTGTGAGTAGTTACTTTTGTTCTTGAGGTCACGGGAGAAATCTTGTTGCAAGTAATCATGTGAACTTGATATGTGTTCGATATTTTGATGATATTTATGTTGTGATTCCCTTAGTGGTGTCATGTGAACGTCGACCACATGGCACTTCACCTTATTAGGGCCTAAGGGAATGCATTGTGGAGTAGTTATTAGATGATGGGTTGCGAGAGTGACAGAAGCTTAAACCCTAGTTTATGCACTATTCCGTAAGGGACTGATTTGGATCCAAAAGTTTAATGCTATGGTTAGATTTACTCTTAATACTTTTCTCGTAGTTGCGGATGCTTGCGAGGGGGTTAATCATAAGTAGGAGGTTTGTTCAAGTAAGAACAGCACCTAAGCACCGATCCATCCACATATCAAATTATCAAAGTAGCGAACACAAATCAAACCAACATGATGAATGTGACTAGATGAAATTCCCGTGTACCCTCAAGAACGCTTTGCTTATCATAAGAGACTGTTTTGGCCTATCCTTTGCCTCAAAAGGATTGGGCTACCTTGCTGCACTTTTTTTTACCGTTACCGTTGCTTGCTTGTTACAAATTACCTTGCTATCAAACTACTCGTTACTTATAATTTTAGTGCTTGCAGAGAATACCTTGCTGAAAACTACTTGTCATTTCCTTCTGCTCCTCGTTGGGTTCGACACTCTTACTTATCAAAAGGACTACGATTGATCCCCTATACTTGTGGGTCATCAAGGCTCTTTTCTGGCGCCGTTGCCGGGGTGTGAAGCTCTCTTGGTAAGGAAAAATTATTACTACGTACTGAAATTTATTGTCACTTGTTACTATGGAGAACAATCCTTTGAGGGGTTTGTTCGGGGTATCTTCACCTCGACCGGAACCATAATTAGTTACCCCTCAACCTACTGCACCTACTGAAAATATCGGTTATGAAATTCCTTCGGGTATGATAGAACAACTGCTAGCTAATCCTTATGCAGGAGATGGAACTGAACATCCTGATATGCACTTAATATATGTGGATGAAATTTATGGATTATTTAAGCTTGCAGGTTTACCCAGAGATGAAGCTAAGAAGAAGGTTTTCCCTTTATCTTTGAAGGGAAAAAGCTTTGGCATGGTATAGGCTATGCGATGATATTGGATCTTGGACTTGGAATCGATTGAAATTGGAATTTCACCAAAAAAATTATCCTATGCATCTAGTTCATCGTGATCGGAATTATATATATAATTTTTGGCCTCGTGAAGGAGAAAGTATCGCTCTAGCTTGGGGGAGGCTTAAGTCAATGTTATATTCATGCCCCAATCATGAGCTCTCAAGAGAAATTATCATTCAGAATTTTTATGCTCGGCTTTCTCGTGATGATCAATCCATGCTTGATACTTCTTGTACCGGTTCCTTTATGAAGAAGACTATTGAATTCAGGTGGGACCTTTTAGAAAGAATTAAATGCAACTCTGAAGATAGGGAACTCGACGAAGGTAAAGAGTCAGGTATTAAGCTTAAGTATGATTGTGTTAAATCTTTTATGAATACAGATGCTTTTCAAAAGTTTAGCACTAAATATGGACTTGACTCTGAGATAGTAGCCTCCTTTTGTGAATCATTTGCTACTCATGTTGATCTCCCTAAGGAGAAGTGGTTTAAATATCACCCACCTATTAAAGAAGAAATTAATGAACCAGTAATAGCTAAAGATGAAACTATTATTTACAATGTTGATCCAGTTGTTCCTACTGCTTATATTGAAAAACCACCTTTCCCTGTTAGGATAAAGGAGCATGCTAAAGTTTCAACTGTGGTCAATAAGTGTTATATTAGAGCACCCAAGCCTGCTGAACAAATCAAAGTATAACCTAGTGTTGCTATGGTTAAAGATCTCCTGGTAGAAAATTTAGATGGGCATGTTATCTACTTCTGTGATGAAGCTGCTAGAATTGCCAAACCTGATGAAAAAGATAAACATAGACCTATTGTTGGCATGCCTGTTGTCTCAGTTAAAATAGGAGATCACTGTTATCATGGTTTATGTGACATAGGTGCTAGCGTGAGTGCTATTCCTTTTACCTTATATCAAGAGATTATGAATGATATAGCACCAGCTGAAATAGAAGACATAGATGTTACTATTAAACTTGCTAATAGAGACACCATCACACCACTTGGGATTGTTAGAGATGTTGAAGTCTTGTGTGGGAAAATAAAATATCCTATTGATTTTCTACTTCTTGGTTCCCCACAAGATGACTTTTGTCCCATTATCTTTGGTAGACCTTTCTTGAACACCGTTAATGCTAAAATAGATTGTGAGAAACAAACTGTTGGTGTTAGTTTTGGTGATGAGTCTCATGAATTTAATTTTTCTAAGTTTAGTAGAAAACATCATAAAAAAGAATTGCCTAGTAAGGATGAAATAATTGGTCTTGCTTCTATTGATGTGCCTCCTACTGATCCACTAGAACAATATTTGCTAGACCATGAAAATGATATGCATATGCATGAAAGAAATGAAATAGATAAAAATTTCTTTGAACAACGTTAACGACCTCTGCTTAAACACAATTTGCCTATTGAAACTCTAGGAGGTTCTCCTCCACCTAAAGGTGATCCTGTGTTTGAATTAAACCAATTACCAGACACTTTGAAATATGCTTATCTTGATGAGAAAAAGATATATCCTGTTATTATTAGTGCTAACCTTTCAGAACATGAAGAAGAAAGATTATTGAAGGTTCTGAAGAAGCATCGAGCTGCTATTGGATATACTCTAGATGATTTAAAGGGCATTAGTCCCACTCTCTGTCAGCATAAAATTAATATGGAACCTGATGCTAAACCCGTTGTTGATCACCAACGACGATTGAATCCCAAAATGAAAGAAGTGGTAAGAACTGAAATATTGAAGCTTCTGGAAGCAGGTATAATCTATCCTATAGCTGATAGTAGATGGGTAAGTCATGTTCATTGTGTCCCTAAGAAGGGAGGTATTATTGTTGTTCCTAATGATAAAAATGAACTTATTCCACAAAGAATTATCACTGGCTACAGAATGGTAATTGATTTTAGAAAATTAAATAAAGCTACTAGAAGGGATCACTACCCTCTAGATTTTATTGATCAAATGCCTGAAAGACTATCTAAACACACACACTTTTGTTTCGTTGATGGATACTCTGGATTTTCTCAAATACCTATGTCACAACCTGATCAAGAGAAAACCACCTTCACTTGTCCTTTCGGAACTTATGCTTATAGACATATGCCGTTTGGTTTATGTAATGCACCTGCTACCTTTCAAAGATGTATGACTGCTATATTCTCTGATTTTTGTGAAAAGATTGTTGAGGTTTTCATGGATGATTTTCCCGTTTACAGAACTTCTTTTGATGATTGCTTAAGCAACCTTGATCGAGTTTTGCAGAGATGCGAGCAAACTAATCTTGTCTTGAATTGGGAGAAGTGCCACTTTATGGTTAATGAAGGTATTGTCTTGGGACATAAAATTTCTGAACGAGGTATTGAGGTGGATAAAGCTAAAGTTGATGCAATCGAGAAAATGCCATGTCCTAAAGATATCAAAGGTATTCGTAGTTTCCTCGGTCATGCTGGTTTCTATAGGAGATTTATTAAAGACTTCTCTAAAATTTCTAGGCCTCTTACAAATCTTTTGCAAAAGGATGTTCCATTTGTTTTTGATGATGATTGTGTAGAAGCCTTTGAAACACTTAAGAAAGCCTTAATCTCTGCACCTATTGTTCAACCACCTGATTGGAACTTGCCCTTTGAGATTATGTGTGACGCTAGTGATTATGCTGTTGGTGCTGTTCTAGGACAAAGAGTTGATAAGAAGTTAAACGTTATTCATTATGCTAGTAAAACTCTAGACAGTGCTCAACGCAACTATGCCACTACTGAAAAAGAATTCTTAGCAGTTGTGTTTGCTTGTGACAAATTTAGATCTTACATTGTTGATTCTAAAGTTACTGTTCACACCGATCATGCTGCTATAAAATATCTTATGGAAAAGAAAGATGCTAAACCTAGACTCATTAGGTGGGTTCTTTTGCTACAAGAATTTGACTTACATATCACTGATAGAAAAGGAGCTGAGAACCCCGTGGCTGATAACTTGTCTAGGTTAGAAAATATTCTTGATGACCCATAACCTATTAATGATAGTTTTCCTGATGAACAATTAGCTGCAATAAATGTTTCTCATAACACTCCTTGGTATGCTGACTATGCTAATTACATTGTTGCTAAATACATACCACCTAGCTTCACATACCAACAAAAGAAAAAAATCTTCTATGATTTAAGACATTACTTTTGGGATGACCCACATCTTTATAAAGAAGGAGTAGATGGTATTATTAGACATTGTGTACCTGAGCATGAACAGGGACAAATCCTATGAAAATGTCACTCTGAAGCTTATGGAGGGCATCATGCGGGAGATAGAACTGCTCACAAGGTATTGCAATCTGGTTTTTATTGGCCTACTCTCTTGAAGGATGCCCGTAAGTTTGTCTTATCTTGTGATGAATGTCAAAGGATTGGAAATATTGGTAAGCGTCAAGAAATGCCTATGAATTATGCACTTGTTGTTGAACCATTTGATGTTTGGGGATTTGATTACATGGGACCTTTTCCTTCCTCTAATGGGTATACTCATAGTTTGGTTGCTGTTGATTATGTCACTAAGTGGGTAGAAGCTATTCCAACTAGTAGTGCTGATCACAACACCTCTATTAAAATGCTTAAGGAAGTTATTTTCCCAAGGTTTGGAGTCCCTAGATATTTAATGACTGATGGTGGTTCACATTTTATTCATGGTGCTTTCCGTAAAATGCTTGCTAAGTATGATGTTAAGCATAGAATTGTATCACCCTATCATCCTCAGTCTAGTGGTCAAGTTGAACTTAGAAATAGATAAATAAAATTAATATTATAGAAAACTATCAATATGTCTCGAAAGAATTGGTCTAAGAAATTAGATGATGCACTTTGGGCTTATAGAACAGCATATAAAAATCCTATGGGTATGTCTCCTTATAAAATGGTCTATGGAAAAGCTTGTCATTTGCCTCTTGAGTTAGAACATAAAGCATATTGGGCAATTAAAGAACTCAACTATGATTTCAAACTTGCCGGTGAAAAGAGGTTATTTGATATTAGCTCACTAGATGAATGGAGAACCCAAGCTTATGAAAATGCCAAGTTATTTAAAGAAAAAGTTAAAAGATGGCATGACAAAAGAATCCAAAAGCGTGAGTTAAAAGTTGGAGAATATGTTCTTTTGTACACCTCTCGTTTCAGATTCTTTGCAGGAAACCTCCTCTCCAAATGGGAAGGACCCTATGTTATCGAGGAGGTTTATCGATCTGGAGCCATCAAAATAAATAATGCTGAGGGTACTAACCCGAAGGTTGTCAATGGGCAAAGAATAAACATTATATCTCAGGTACGCCCATTAATGTTGAAAGCAATATTATCCAAACTTTGACACCGGAAGAACACATAAAGGAAACCTTCCGGAATACTCCAGAATCGTGAAAAAAGAGGAGGTACGTAATAAGGTAAGTAAACGGACCCAAAAAATCCGCAAAATTATTTTCTGTCAGTTTTGGAGTATATCAAAAATTAGAAAAATAAGAAACAACCAGCAAGGCACCCTTGGTGGGCACAAGACACCAGGGCGCGCCTGGCGCCAGGCGCGCCCAGGTGGGTTGTGCCCACCTCGGGTACCTTCCGGACTCCGTTTTTCTTCCGTTGCTTGTTTCCCAAGATAAAAAAATCTTTATATACCCCCCGTATCTATTGGCCACCGTATCGCGGAGAAATCTTCTATTTTCTTTCCCTTGTTGTTTTCTGACAGATCTGAAAATATGTCGTCTCAAGATTCCGAGGAGGAGTGCCCAGTTTCTCATCAGCCTTTAGATAAAAATATCTTCAAGGATAGCTATCCCTATATATGGTTCTCCGATGAAGAAGATGAATATGAACCAGTCCCTCCTCGTTTCAAGCATGAAAGCATGGAGGCGTTATGCAAGAGGATAATAAAGCTTGAGATGGAGAATGAAGAGTTAAGGATAGATAATTTTTACCTTCGAAATAAGTTGGAGAAAAAGGAAGACAAACCTTCTACTTCATCACCACCGCCTCCTTCTTCATCACCAAAGGAAAGTTGATTATCGGGTATGGGCACTCCCCTTGGCTTGTGCCAAGCTTGGGGGAGGTGCCCCGGTATCGTATCACCTCCACTATCTTTTGCCTTTACTTATCTTAGTTCGATCCATAGTTATCTTTTGCTTTAGATGAATAAAAATTTAGTTTGATCCTTTCTTTTCGAGAGTTTGCTTAATATTCTATCCTTGTAATCATGTGCAAGTTATTATATAAAGTTTAGTTTGAAGTTTTGTTCTCTTTATTTTCATGTTCAATAAAAGAAAGGAAATAAATAAAAAAGGATCATATGCTAATCTTATGGTAAGTAATGACATCACATAAGGAAGAGTATAAGTAGAAAATTTTATTGGAGATTTACAAACATAGCATTGGTCAATAATGCAATTCATGAAAGAATTAATAAGGGAAGAGAAGATTCACATGCAAATATACTATCTTGGACATCTTTTGTGATTGTGAGCCCCCATCAAAATATTATATGCCAAAATTGTTGACGTTGGACAAGGAAGACAACGTAATGATTTATGTTTGTTCATATTCACATAGAAGTTATATTGTCATAGATCCTTTAACATGTGGTGCTTGCCCCCCATCTTTGCTAGCCAAAAATTCCGCACCAAGTAGAGATACTACTTGTGCATCCAAAACCCTTAAACCCAAATCTTGATTTGAGAGTCCACCATACCTACCTATGGATTGAGTAAGATCCTTCAAGTAAGTTGTCATCGGTGCAAAAAGGCAATAAAAATTGCTTCTAAAAGTGTTGGATCATTTAGTGTAAGAGAAAATTGAGCGTTGTACGAACTTGTGATGGAAAAGAATAAAAGCGACAGACTGCATAATAAAGGTTGCTATCATAAGGGGCAATATAACGTGACGTTCTTTTGCACTAAGAGATTGAGCATACAAACAAATAAGTGCATGGCAACCTCTACTTCCCTCTGTGAAGGGCCTATCTTTTACTTTTATATATTTACTTTTATGCAAGAGTCAAAGTATTTCTCTCTATTCCTTTTTATTTTCTCTTTTGGCAAGCATCATGTGGTGAGGAAAGATCTAGGCACATATATCCAGTTTGATATGAGTAGCATGAGTTATTATTGTTGACATCACCCTTGAGGTGAGCATGTTGGGAGGCGAAACTATAAGCCCCTATCGTTCTATGTGTCCGGTTGAAACTTTTTGCTCAAGTGTATGCGGTGAGTGTTAGCAATCATAGAAGACTATATGATGGTTGAGTATGTGGACTTGCCAAAAAGGATCCGATACGTGACCCTTCCTGAAAAGATGATGAATTGTAGTTGCAAAGTTGACTGAGAACATAGTTTGTTGGTTTTCAATAGAGTTTATGCTTTATACTTCGATGTTGTGATGAATTGTTACTTGTTCATGAGAAGTCTATGATAGAAGTTATATGATAAAAGTTCTATAATAAAGTTTTATGTTAAAGTTTGTTGCTGTTATAATAATTTACATGATGCTTCTATGTCCGTATTTTGTTTTTATCGACACCTCTCTCTCTAAGCATGTGGACATGTTTTTCGATTTCGGTTTTCGCTTGAGGACAAGCGAGGTCTAAGCTTGGGGGAGTTGATACGTCCATTTTGCATCATGTTTTCCTACTGTTATTTATATTGTTTTTAGATATAATAATGCTTTTTGGAGTAATTCTAATGCCTTTTCTCTCATAATATGCAAGGTTCACACAAAGAGGGAGAATACCGGCAACTGGAATTCTGGACCTGAAAAAGCTACGTCAGTCCACCTATTCTGCACAACTCCAAATGAGCTGAAACTTCACGGAGAATTTTTATGGAATATATAAGAATTATTGGAGCCAATAAGTACCAGAGGGGGCCCACCAGGTGGGCACAACCCACCTAGGCGCGCCCTGGTGGATTGTGCTCCCCTCGGCCCACCTCCGGTGCCCATCTTCTGGTATATAAGTCATTTTGACCTAGAAAAAATCAAGAGAGGACTTTCGGGATGAAGCGCCGCCGTCTTGAGGCGGAACTTGGGTAGGAGCACTTTTGCCTTTCGGCGGAGCGATTCCGCTGGGGGGACTTCCCTCCCAGAGGGGGAAATCATCAGCATCATCTTCACCAACAACTCTTCCATCTTGGGGAGGGAAATCTCCATCAAGATCTTCAACAGCACCATCCCCTCTCAAATCCTATTTCATCTCTTGTGTTCAATCTTTATACCGGAACCTTAGATTGGTGCTTGTGGGTGACTAGTAGTGTTGATTACATCTTGTAGTTGATTACTATTTGGTTTATTTGGTGGAAGATTATATGTTCAGATCCATTATGCTATTTAATACCCCTCTGATCTTGAGCATGATTATCATTTGTGAGTAGTTACTTTTGTTCTTGAGGTCACGGGAGAAATCTTGTTGCAAGTAATCATGTGAACTTGATATGTGTTCGATATTTTGATGATATGTATGTTGTGATTCCCTTAGTGGTGTCATGTGAACATCGACTACATGGCACTTCACCTTATTAGGGCATAAGGGAATGCATTGTGGAGTAGTTATTAGATGCTGGGTTGCCAGAGTGACAGAAGCTTAAACCCTAGTTTATGCGCTATTCCGTAAGGGACTGATTTGGATCCAAAAGTTTAATGCTATGGTTAGACTTACTCTTAATACTTTTCTCGTAGTTGCGGATGCTTGCGAGGGGGTTAATCATAAGTAGGAGGTTTGTTCAAGTAAGAACAGCACCTAAGCACCGATCCACCCACATATCAAATTATCAAAGTAGCGAACACAAATCAAACCAACATGATGAAAGTGACTAGATGAAATTCCCGTGTACCCTCAAGAACGCTTTGCTTATCATAAGAGACTGTTTTGGCATGTCCTTTGCCTCAAAAGGATTGGGCTACCTTGCTGCACTTTTGTTACCGTTACCGTTGCTTGCTTGTTACAAATTACCTTGCTATCAAACTACCCGTTACTTATAATTTCAGTGCTTGCAGAGAATACCTTGCTGAAAACTACTTGTCATTTCCTTCTGCTCCTCGTTGGGTTCGACACTCTTACTTATCGAAAGGACTACGATTGATCCCCTATACTTGTGGGTCATCAAGCGGGCAAGTCTTAAAGAAGCCTCCGACGCTTTACTTGTTGCAATAGAAGAGGCTCGAACGGGGGCGTTCATGCCAACAGAGAGAACGACAAGCTTACGTGTGTCCTGAAGAATCCTGAACACCCGGGACGAACACGAGGCAAAGGCGTTGTTCCGTGGTTTGAGGGGTTTGTGGATTGGAACGCCAATTACAGAAGCCGTGCGAGAAAGAAGCAGCAGGAGGAGCAGAAGAGGAAGCTGGAGGAGGAGCAGAGGAAGGAGGAAGCAGTCCGCCTTCAAGGCCTAGAATCAAAGCACGTGGAGTTGGAACGCCCTTTCATGCGGCAGCAGGAGCAGATCGACTCACTTAGCCAGGAAAGGGCTTCTCAGCAGCAGCAGCAAGCAGATCTAGCATTGGATGGCACCGTCCCATCTATGCCGAGAAGCAGCGTGGGTTCCACCCCGGCCGATGATGCACTGCTGGCTAGATACCCCGTGGATTATATCCAACGTGCGACACCTTGTGAGCTACACATTAAGGTGAAGAACATATCAATGAAGGTGGCGGACGGCTATGCTTTAACAAATCCCCCTGAAGCAACCTTCCATGGCAATCCGATTCCAGCTGGCTATGCTCGTGTCGTTGTGGATGAAGTGATGTCGGGATATAACTACCTAGAGCTTGACATTCATGGAGGTGACGAGGAGAGCAGACTGGGAGAGGCCATACGTCGTATCATTCTATGGAGAAAGGATTGCATCGTCTTTCCAAGGCCACCGACTCCTCCTCCAAGTCCGCCGCGTCAGCCGGCTCCTCCCCCAAGTCCGCCACCGCGTCAGTCGACTCCTGCTCCTCCAAGTCCGCCACCGCGTTAGCCGACTCCTCCTCCAAGTCTGGCACCGCGTCGGCCGTCTTCGCCACCGCGTCAGCCGACTCCTCCTCCAAGTCCGGTACCGCGTCAGCCGACTCCTCCTCCAAGTCCGGCACTGCGTCAGCCATCTCTGCCGCCTCAGCGGATTTCGCCGCCTCAGCAACAGCGGAAGAGAGGCACCGCAACTACGATGGCTAGCAGTACAACAGGCAAGAAATTCAGATATGGTCCAAGCCTCAGGGCTCCTCCAAAGTTGCCTTCCGACTTGACTGACGAGGAACTCGATGCCGAAGTGGATGCCCAAGTGAAGGGCCATTTTGGACCGAAACCGCCCCCGCCGCCAAAGGAGAAAATACCTGAGGAAGTCATACAACACTTTATTGATAATGCTCAACCGGCTGTGAAGATAAGGGACTCAGACTATGAGCGCTCTATTAAGAAGTTATATCGTTCACAAAAAGAGAAGGAGTCGAGCTCGAGCTCGAGCCAAGCAGCAGGTAAAAAATGCGGGATAACAGGCAGTGCAATCGATCCCCCCGCTCATTGTACAACAACATGTGAGTACCGCCAATCAGCTGGTAATAACCGACAAACATAGAAGGATGGCTAAAGAGGCCGGTGTCACTGTTTATCAACTCCTAGAGATCGAGCCTATCCCCGGGATTACAGATAACGAAGTAGCATGGAAATATGTCCGCGGCCAACCTATGGTCAGGCCTGAGGAGATCCCGCTTCTATGAACGAGAATGTACGAATTGCATGAGTGGTACCTGAGAGAAGTAAAGACGGGGCGAGAGTCCCTCATGGTGAAAGTCAAGGAAAATCATTACTTCCATGAAAACGATCTGTGGGTTGAACTTCCAGAACTTTTTCAGTTATTCAATCAAGACGCACTCGACAAATCCCTCGTCAGTTGCTATTGTCTGTAAGTGATTTCTTTCTGTAATTTAAGTCTCTAGTTGTGCTCGTTCATTACCTGTAATTATCCTAACTATATTCTTTTCTGTGGTATTATGCAGAATGAAGATGTATGAAATGAAAAGAGAAGGACACTATGGCATTGGGTTCATTGACCCAAATACCATTAATGAAGAGACATGGTCACGTGAGACGTCGAGAAAAGACACAGAGAGAAGCTTGCTAGAGTTTGTGAAGCGACTAAATACCCAACCAGAAATACTACTTCCTTACAACTTCAGGTGAGTGTTACTGTCTTGTACTATAAATTCTGTTTTTGCTTACTAGATATTAATAAGTGTAGTTGATGAGTTATGCACATGCCCGCTTAATTATACAAACGTGTGCGCATGCAGTTTCCACTTGATCCTGTTAATCATTTAAGTTGACGAGGGAAAAGTTCAAGTACTGGACTCACTATTTAAAGATACTAAAGAATACTCAATCGTGAAGGGGATGCTCGACAGGTAATTTCAATCATTATCGCACTATGTCGGCCTCTTTAGTTCATTTCCTGATATCAACTAATTAATAACTTCTTTATTCATTTTCTTTGTCGGCGGACAGGGTTTGGCAAAAGTTCATCAAACAGGTTGAAGGCGAATGGAAACAAGCTCTGAAATGGGTGTGACCCAAGGTAATTAAGTACTACTAGCTACGTCTGTGCATCTCTTTAATTCTAGTTTCAATACCATTATCATGTTTGATTAATTATTATCTGATTGAATTCTATTCTCGTAAAGTGCCTGAGGCAGGCGCAGGGGAATAATTTATGTGCATACTACGTTTGCGAGAACATTCGCTTTATGACCGAAAGGAGCAAAACTGGAAGAAATCTTGACGTACGTAAACACAATTCACAATTCTTTTTATCATGATCTAATATATATACACACACAACTAATATATTCATATTGATCTTCTTTTTTAATAAAGATGGCGGAGATGCGGGATAAGCTCCTACCAATGGACCGCATACGAGCACTACAAGAGGAAATTGCGGGATTTTTGTATGACCAGGTCATAGATCCCAAAGGAGAATACCATTACACCTAGTGCCTACATGTAATGATCTACAAATTGTAGGAGAAATTGTATGTACCAAATTGTATATATATATATATATATGTGTGTGTGTGTGTGTGTGTGTGTGTGTGTGTGCATGGTCGTACGAGAAATTCTATATATGATATATGATTGGTCGTACGAGAAATTCTATTATATATGACATGTACAGTATGTAGTAGCAGTGGCACACGACTGCAGTAGCGTTAAATATGTTTGAAATGAAAAATAATTAAATGAAAAACACAAAACAAAAAGGAAAAATAAACCATAAATCATAAATCCTAAAACCCTAAACCCCTAAACCTCTAGTCCCGGTTGGTGTCACCAATCGGGACTAAATGTCCCCCAGCCCCCGGCGCGGGCTCGTGCCACGTGGTGGGTCTTTGGTCCCGGGCCGTGATAAACCGGGATTAAAGGGGGGGGGCCTTTAGTCCCCACCCTTTAGTGCCAGCTGGTGAACCGGCACTAAAGGCCCTTACGAACCGGGACTAAAGGCTGATTCTGCACTAGTGATCGGATCATTTCTTTAATAGATAAATCCAAGTAAATTTACTATAGTCATCAATAAAGGTTACATAGTATGAGAATCTACCAACTGAAGTAGGGGCTGGCCCCCACACATATGAGAATATAAGTTGCAAAGGAGCAGTGGATACACTAGTAGACACAGGGTATGGTAATTGATGACTTTTAGCTTGTTGACACGAATCACAAACTGACTCAACAATAGACTCATAAGGAAGTTTATTTTTACTAAGGACATAATGAACAATAGCTGAAGACGGATGACCTAAGCGACTATGCCACTTTGCTGAAGATAGCTTGGTGACACTCCATGCTTGTTTATTTGACCATGACGATGATGATGATATGAGTGGATAGAGACCTCCTTCACACTTTCCTCTAAGGATGACTCTCCTCGTTGCCAAATCCTTAATCATAAAAGAATAGGGATAAAATATGGTAAGAACATTGTTGTCAAGAGTAAAACGATGAACGGAGACAAGATTTTTTTATGCTTGAGGGCTATGTAAGACATTATTTAGATGTAAATTCTTTAAGGGGGTTTTAACAATTGAATTACTAATATGAGTAATATTTATACCAGAACCGCTTGCTGTGTGCACTTGGTCGCCTCCGTGATATTTTTCTCGCATTGTCAGCTTGTCGAGCTCCCCTGTAATGTGTTCGGTGGCGCCGGAATCTGCATACCAATTAGTGTCAATGCCATAGGAGTTTGTGACTGCGTTTGCCCTCTTCTCTTCGTGTTCATCATCATCATAACGGTGCCAACACGCCCTAGCACCTCCGGCGTGATGCTTATAGCATATCTGGCACTCTAGATAGTCTCGATCTTGTTGTTGTTGCTGCCGTGGGTGCTGATGGTAGCCACCGCCACTACCACGCGCAGGTGAAGAAGAGGTGCAATCTCCACGGCCACGTCCTCTATTTCCTCGGCCACGTTGACCCCTGCCGCGAGTCTGCCCGTGCCCGCGCCCTCTGTAGGCCGCGTTAGCAGAACTATGAAAGCCCGCGGTGGATCTGTCTCCTAGCATCTCCATCCTTTGATCAAAGGAGGCAATCTGCGCAAGAAGATCATTAACAGATAGGGTGTTTTTGATGGCGCAGATGGCTGCAACTACTGGATCATAATCACGATCAAGTCCGGCGAGGATGTAAACGACCATCTCTGGATTAGAAACTGGACGACTAGCAGCAGCTAATTCATCTCCTAGGCTCTTCATCTTGGCCATGAACAAGGTGCTCGGCATGGTGCCTTTTTTTGTGTTGGCTATGGCAATTCTCAGATTCATGATCCGAGACTGCGACTGCGAGGCGAACAAAGTCGTAAGTGCAGTCCATAAATCAAAGGTACTATCCTTACCGATGACTTGCGACAATATCTCTTTTGAGAGAGAATTCAGCAGGTAGCTTAAGACTTGCTGATCTTTGGACAGCCATGGTCCATACAGCGGGTTCGGCGCGATGGCCACGCTCTTATCCGACTGCTGCTGCTCCACCGTCTTCGGGGGCGCTTCATCGGTGCCGTCCAGGAGACCGGTGACCTGCGCTCCTCGCAGGGCTGGCATGACCTGGGCCTTCCAGAGGAGGAAGTTCCCCCTTGATAGCTTCTCCGTTGGCGGCTGCCCAAGGTTGAGGACGACCGGTGCAGAGGCGGAAGACATGGGGAGATCGATTTGTGTTGGACGCTAGATTCGTTTGGAAGATAAGGGAGTTTGTGATTACAACGTGATTTAAACTGAAACTTCTAACACAAGGTCATGGTGATTATAAATTCTAATTTTAACCATAAGGAAACTTTAGAGTATTGTTTGAAACAAGTGAAGCACAACAATCAAGGGAAAGCAGTCTATTGTGTTTGTACATGACTTTACCTTCGCGAAGACCGCACCTGCGTGTTCTCTATTTCACATAAAGTTTTGAATGTGTGTCAAGTCCTTTAATTAGCAGGAGAACATGCTTATTTTCATAAGTTTACATACACTTCTGAATTATAGCATGACAAATGTGATGTAGATCTCAACGGGTGTTGTCCTGGATATTTGGGCTGGATATGAGGGGTGCCGGTCAGCCCGGGCATTTGAGGCTCGTTTGAGGCGTCCGGGCGTTTGAGGCCGGTTTGGGACGCTCGGTTGTAGATGCTCTAATGTCCTTCCATGTTGTACTCCCTCATACTCGTTGGATATATAGAGGCCCAGTATGTATTTCGAGAGTTTCGTTGACCATTGATAAAATTAATAATGAATGAGATGTATGCTAAAATCATACCACTAGAAAATCCTTTCAAATACAAACTCGACGATATAATTTTTGACATACAAATAATATATTATTGGTTTAAGTGATGGTCAAAGTAAATCTCAAAATACGTATTAGAACTTATATATCTGAATGGAGGGATTAGTCCACAACCATACTGGCATATACAAGGCACAACCCGACGACTTAGCCTAGAAAGGGGAAAACATTATCCCGATAGAATCTATATTCAACCGTCCATCATTGTGTTGAGATATGTGCTAGCCAACTAACTTTATTACTAGATGAAAGTTTCTCTTTTCTGTTTCTCACGCATGAAACAACATATGGACTTTAAACTTTGCAGGTTGTCAAAACTTTAGAACTACAATGTGGCAAAAAAAACTTTAATTTCTTTTGTCCAGTATAAATATATAAAAAGAGATTTTTTAATAAATAATGTTGTTTTAAGTATAAATGCATGGTGTGCCAAAAAATCTGCGAATTATTTGTATGTGTGAAATCTTGTATAAGACATGAATAATTTTTTATTTTTATTCTGAAATTAATTTTATATAAATTAGTAACACAAATAGATTATGTATAAAATATTATATAGAAAAGTGTTCATGCATCTCTAGAAAATATTACTAGTTTATTTTACCTAAAAACCCAGAGAAGATATTATTGAAAAAGGTGAAACACAAAGAAAAAATATCCAAACAAGAAAAAGAAAGAAACGGCGCTGCTTGGGCTGGTCCAGGAGAGGCGCGTGTGAGCCACCCGAGCGCACCGGGCACTATATAGCATCGCCCCTCTCCTCCCCTTCTCTCTCTCTTTCTCGCAATTCTTCTCACCACCGCGCAGGCGCAGCATCCATGGCCGCGCCCGCGTACATTGTTCCCCCCACCGGCGATCTCACCGCCCCCAACGCGAGGAACAGGCCTGCGGTAGGACGGGAGAATGTGCGGTTCATACCCGCCGGTATCCGCAACAAGTTCTCTCCGCTCTCTGACGAGGATGTCGACGGGGAGCACGTCGGCGCAGCCACCGCCACCGCCACCGCCACCGAGGACATAGAGCAGCACGTGGTCGCAGCCGTGTATCCCCCTCACCGGAGTCGCAGGCGTCGCCGACCGGGACGCGGACGCGGACATGCCGCAGCAGGTGGCCGTGGGTGGGGAGTTCGCCGCCTTTTCCTCGTCTTCGTCTCCGGCACGGGCGCCATCACCCCCCTCCTTCTCTTCCTCGCGGTGCAGTGGTACTACTCCTCACCGGCGCGCTGATCGACAGCTCCAACACGCTAGCGCTCCTGCCTCCTGGTATGCCCCTCCTTCCTTCTTCCTCCTCTTCCGTTAGAAATCCAAGAACCCAAGAACGCGGACGAGCGGAGGGCGGATCCCGGATTCCCGGTCGGTTTTGGCATGCCGCGCCGCCGCCAAGAAACAGCCAAGAACCGTTTGCTTCCTCATTGAGGGGGCGTTCGGGGACAACGGCGAAGAGCTCCTCCAAGAACAAGAACGTCCGGCCACCTCGGCGTTGCGGAGGCGTTCGGGGACAACGGCGCAGGTTTTCGACGGTGGGCCGACAAGAGCGGCAGCGAGGGCGACTCGGTGCGCCGCGCTCGCCGCTCACAGTGCCGCGCGGCGCTGCCTTTTCTTGCTCTGCTAGCTAGCTGCTGCTGCTGCTTAACCCGCGGCTGCACCGCGCCTCGATCGAATAGCAATTAGCAACTGCACGCTTGTTAGTTTACTGTATTTCGTTACTAATCTTATTCTTTGTTTCATATTGCTTTTCTTGCAGACGGCCGGCAAGGATGCCCAGAAGATTTGCTAATCAGACGAGCCGGGCTTGGCCGGCAAGAGGATGCCTCCGACAGCAGAGTGTTCTTCGGTTACAGTTGATCAAGATCATGTATAGCTTGTAGTTAGTTTTTTTGGGTAAAGAAAATGGTCTTGTAGTTAATCTTTTGGGGTAAAGAAACTGGTCTGGTAGAATATACATTTTACATTGGTCGTTGTGTCACCACGAAAAACCCAAAAACAGTGTACTCTACATATCCATGTATAGTGGAAGAAGGTCCTGGGATCAATACCTCCCTCGTATGCAATTTCTTTGTAGTTGACTCAGATTATGCTTCATTTCTTTTTCACAGAAAGACCAATATGCTTCATTTCTTTGATTTAACTGACTTCTTCACTGTAATGTTCACTCTCCTTCCATATCCGGGCGCTGGCTGTTTGATGCCAGATAATTGATGATCTATGCGACTCTTGCCCTCCGGATAGATTTCAAATGCAACACCGATTGATCGAGCACTTGCCCAATAAGAATTTCCTACGGATGGGAACGCTTGGATTGAGGATCCCGGTCACGCGGCCACGTGAAGGCGCGAACGTTTTGCACTCGGTCGATCGACATTATGATGACTTTCTTTTCCCACACCACTTGGTCTTGACTCAAACCATGAATCTACCTTTTGCGCTTGGGGTGAGACGACGAGGTCGAAAAAATATGCCTGATACGAAAGATTCCCACCCACATGTCCCACCTCGCCTATCCGGTCCTAGCCACTCTATCGAATGATCGGATGCCAATTTGTGAGAAAATCAACAAGTATAAGCAGTACGAGGCAAAATCGGACGTACTTGTATATATGGTAAGTACTCCCTCCAGTACATTTTACTACGCGTATTAGATTTGTGTCAAGTCAAATTTTACAAAGCTTGACCAAATTTATATTAAAAAATATCAATACTTAGAATACCAAATATATATACTATGAAACTGCATTTCATAATGAATCTAAGGATATTGATTAGGCATTGTGAATGTTTATATTTTTTTCTATAAGTTTGGTCAAAGTAAAGATATATGAACAAAACTTATATGCAGACTAAAAATGACCGATGAAAATATCATGTTCCTACCATTTAGACTAAAGGGGAATTCAAACATAGCGTAAACCTAGACACATCCCGGCTTACATAGGCTGTGGTAATTACCAGCTAATGAAGTGAAAGAAAATGAACTGTAGTTAAACACACATGTAATGATAAACAACCAGTAAACAACAACAACAAGAAAGAAAAACAACATGCATTGACCGAGCGAGCGAGCACGCTAACTAGAACTTGTAATAATTAATGGCCGACTCACTTGTGGTGCTTAAGGTGACAAATTATATCCGTTTTACAGTAGGCGAGATATCCCTAATGCTATGTATCGCTCGTTGTGAAAGTTAAGTTAATTGCCCACTAGCGTTGGAAAATGGCTTGGCCCATTAGTAACCAGAGTGAAGCGAGCGCCGAACCGCTGGAAGAGGTGATGGCTGGTTTTAGGAACCATCTGGAAGGTTCCTAGCCGCAAACCGGTTTTTTTTTAATGTTTTTTTCTCTGTTTTTTGTTTCTCCTTTTCTTTTCTTTTCTTTTCTTATTTTTTTCTTTTTTTCCTCTTATTGTTTTAAATTCCTAAATTTTAAAAATGTTCAAAACATCAATAATTATCTAAAATTCGATAAATTGGTTGTTTTTTCACAAAATATTTGAGGATTCCAATAAGTGTTCACAATTGTAAAAAGTGATAGCAATCTAAAAAAGTAAACAATTTCATTTTTTTAAACAATGTTAACAATTTCAAACATTTTCAAAATTTAAAATAATTCACGTGAAGTTTAAAAATTGTTCAATTTTTTCAAAAATTGTTTGCTTTTTTCATACATAATTATTTTTTAATACATAATTATTTTTTTGTAGTCATGGACATATTTTCAAATTCATGCACATTTTTGAATTTGCAAAAATTTTGAATTCCCAGACATTTTTAAATTTTCTAATATTTTTATAAATTCCTAATCAATTTTATATTCATAAAAAAGTCAATTTCATCTTCTTTTTCTAAAATCTTGAGGCTTTTTTGAATTCATGAACATTTTTTGAATTCACAACTTCTTGGTCTTATTATTTTTCGAATTAAAATTAAATTGAACGAAAATAAAAATATGAAATGAGAAAAAAATGCACGCTCTCCGCTAACAATAACAGTCGCTACGAGCGATGCGGTGGATCTTATAGACCTGTTAGAATGGCCGACCCACTTGCGGCGTTGAAGGCGAGAGGCTATATCTGTTTTGCAGTAGACGAGATATCCCAAATGCTATGTATTGCTCGTTCTGAGTGTTAAGCTAATCGCCCACTAGCGTTGGAAGATGGGTCGGCCCATTAGTAACTGCAATGAAATGAGCAACGAACCGCTGGGAGAAACGACTGGTTATAGCAACCTTCTGGAGGGTTCCTAGCCGCATTTGGGTACATTCGCCGACGATTGGCACATTGACGGGATCGAGGTCCTACTAGATCGCATGGGTATGCTAGTCGGACAAATGTCCTCTTCACTGCCCATCTACCCCTTTGTCTGTAAATGATATTTAACTTACTTGCCTGAACCGAACCAGCAACTTGTGGACAGGATCCCTCTGAAAGGAGTAGTGGGCAACATGGAGCAGCTAGATCTGACACTGGGTGTGACTACGCCGGATTCCCATGGAGTTATCCATGTCACCTCGTCATATGTAGACATGAATGGAGTATTTCACATGTACTAGGAAGGTGCAGTGATATTGGTGGAGAATGACAACACAACGACATAGTCTGAACAATCAGCCAGGAACATCAGCCCTGCAGCCGCGAGGTGGACGAAGACGTTCGTGAATCTCTTAAACTCTATGACTTGATTGGATTCTCGTTTCCTAGCGGTATACGTCTATAAAATATACGCGCCTTTAGTGGTTGTTTACTTTTTCAGGTGAAAATCATGAATGCCCGGTAATATACGCATGTTATAGTAATTTTTATGAACTTTGTGTTAAAGGGAAAGGACAATGAAAGTGTACAAAAATGATGGGCATATATTAATACTTATACACTTTAAGTTCCTGACCGCATTTGGAAGGCTACTCAACCGTTTTCTTTTCTTTTAATGCTTTTTTTGGGTTTTTTGTATCTTCTTTTCTTTTCTTATCTTCCTTGTTTTTCTATATTTTTCCTACTATTATTTAAATTCCTAAATTTCAAAATTGTACAAAACACAATAATTATCTGGAATTTCATAAATTATTTGGTTTTTCAAAAAATGATGAGGATTAGAATAAATGTTCACATTTTGTAAGGAATTTTAAAAACAGTTAGCAATTAAAAAATATATAAATTTTTCACAAATAAAAAAATTGAAACATTTTTCACAATTTAAAATAATGCTCGTGAAGTCTGTAATTTTTCACATTTTTCAATTTTTTTTGTTTTTTCAAATGTTGTTTGGAATTCATGAATTTTATCGAATTCACAAACATTTTTCACATACATGAATGATTTTTTAATACGCAAACAATATTTAAATTCATGAAGTTTATTAAATTTGTGAATATATTTTGAATTTGCAATCATTTTTGAATCCCAAACTTTTAAAATTTGCAGACATTTTCTTGAATTGTTGAACAATTTTTAAAGTCACGATCATTTTTTAGTTTCATCTTCTTTTTGTGAATTCCTGAAGGTTTTTTGAATTCATGATTTTTTTGAATTCATAACTTTTTTATCTTATTATTTTTTCAAACTAAAATTAAACTGAACGAAAATAAAAATATGAAAGGAGAAAAAAATTGGCGTGCACGCACTCCGCTAATTCTGCTCGCGCTCGCTTGTCCATGCCGAGCTGCGTAAACAAAGTGAATTGTAGCAGTCGCTAGGAGCGATATGGTGGATCTTATAAGACGTCCACGATTGGCAAATAGGGGTGCTTCAATTAGATTTTTCCTGTGCGACGTGCCGTCGGCCGTCAGGTCCGACAACCATGCGACAGGAACGCTTGGATTGCGGCTACATGAAGGCGCGAACATTTTGCATGACTTACTTTTCCCACGCTGCTTGGTCTTGACTCATACCACAAACGCTTGAGGTGAGACGACGAGGCCGGAAAAAATATGCCCGATACGAAAGATTCCCACCCACATGTTCCACCTCCCCTATCCGGTCCTAGCGGCTCTATTGAACGATAAGATGCCAATTTGTGAGAAAACACTCCCCCTCCACCTCCCCAGACCAGGTCAATTTGCGCCGCCCCTTCTACCTCCTGCGCGCCGCCGCGAGCCAACCACGCGCCGGCGACTAGCCAGAGGACGAGGACGCTGTCCGGTGTCCGTCGTGGACTGGCCCGTGGAGCCGCCAACACTCCCCCTCCACCTCCCCAGACCAGGCCAATTTGCGTCGCCCCCTCTACCTCCTGCGCGCCGCCGCGAGCCAACCACGCGTCGGCGACTAGCCAGCCGACGAGGACGCTGTCCGGTGTCCGTCGTGGACTGGCCCATGGATAGAATGGACGCTGGTGGCGGTCACCGTGCCGGCAAGGCTCTGCCAAACCAATTCAGTGGATGGTCAGTCAGTCCCCTCGGCCATCTGAAAACTTTGTTTCATCTAACGTCTCTCCAGACTGCTCATCCAGTTCTGTATGGATTCTGTTTACTTGTGGCAGTTGCCAACATTGTGAACATTCAGTAATTCACTCGTGTTTCTTCAACTACTTAAGCAAGCAGTATTGATTTCTTAGATCTGAAACTTACCAAGTTAGCTGATATGTACAGACTACAATTGCCTGCCTATCCTACTACCATGTTCGGCCAGAATGACGATGAAGGCGTAATCCTAGTCCTGTATTTCAAGATATCCAATAGCTTCGACAAGGAGATTTCTCCTCAGCTCAGGGACAACATCAAGGTGAGCCAAATTGATTGCATTTCGTCAGCTAAACATTTTCAGTACCTCAGACAAGTTTCTGATGAGTAATTGGTTATGCATAGTGTTATGAATGAGGAAATGGAGAAGGTCAAGGGGTTCCCGGTGGACAGCAACGTGCCCTACACAGAGAGGCTGAAAATTCTGTCCGACATTGTGAACCCCAAGACCTGCAGCTTAGTGCAGCCGAGGGGAGGCTTGTGCAGACCTACAACCAGAAGCCGATGTTGTCTAGACCTCAGCACAAATTCTACAAGCTATACTAACCATTCATGCTTCCTCATGTCTCCATCACCATGCTCAAATTCAGTTATTCTTGATGCGCCCCAGATTGAAACATGTGCATATGTCTACTTATTATGATGTAGGGCTCGAAATACTTTGAGATCGACGTCGACGTGCACTGGTTCAGCTACATATCATGAAAGGGCCTCGAGACCTTCCGAGAGCGGCACAAAGATGGCGTCATCGATCTTGGGCTGGCCATTCAGGTACTTACGTTTCCTTATGTTATTGGCCTTGGGACCAGTTGACATGAGGAGTATTTTGTTCAGAGGAAGGCTAAAGTATGAACCTTATGCATCTGGGGCCTTGTAACTTACACTATGTCATCTTGGTCACTTCTAGCGTGTCAGCATGATAACACTCACTTTGCTAACCTGTTTAACTCACTTTATTTTTCAGCATAATAACTTCAATTGTTTCTACCTGATAATTCATATTGATTTAGCTTGATAAATTATATCGTGCCAGCATTCTAACTCGAACCACTTTGAATACTTTTTTTTTTTTTACTTTAACAAGATAGCTTATGCAACTTGAGCCTGATAAGTTATAATATGTCAGCCTGATAACTTGTGATGTATCAAAATGTTTGACTATAACTGGTTTCAACACTCATGTTTTACTTCAACTTGATGACTTATGCACCTTGAACCTGATAATTTATAGTATGTCGTCCTGAATAAATTTTAGTGTGTCAATATGATAAAAACCACTTTGTTAGCCTATTTAACTCATTATATTTTTCAACATGGTAACTTGAACAGTTTCTAACCGATAATTCATATTGTTTTAGCCTGACAAATTATACCGTGACAACATTTTTAATTCGATCTGCTTTCAACAATTTTTTTTTACTTTCAACCCGATAAATTATGCAATTTGAGCCTGATAACTTAATATGCAAGCTTGATAACTAAAGTGTCACCACGTTTAACTCACACTTTGCCAGCATGTTTAACTCATTCTATTTTTTTTTTGCATGGTAACTTCATTTTAGCATGATAATTTATGATGTGTCAGCACAATAACTTGTATTGTTTCGACCGATAACTTGTATTGTTTCGACCTGATAAACCACATTTCTATTTATCTTATCAAATGGCGGGGAGCCGCATGAACAGGGGCTTCTCAAGCCACCGGACGGCCATCCCCCAACGTTCCTTCATGCTCGTCGTAGTCACCCGCTCCGTGTCTCTCAACCTCAGCGCGGCCATCGGCGCCACCAAGCTCGCCAGCACGGTCGTCTTGCTCGACGGCGCCATGGTGCTCAATTCTACATTAGTGTGTCCTCCAGGTTACCGTCATCGGCCTCGGCGTGCAGTACAACCTCGCCGGCTGGACCATCTCCAGCAAGTTCCAGATCCTCACCTTCCTCTACTCCGTAAGAAACCAATCAACCATCATGCTTCTGAATTGCTTGCTACAGTATGCAAAACATGGCTTGCCGCTGATCGTCTTTGATTGATTTTATCTGAATTTAGGGTGTGGTCCCGTCCGGCATGTCCTTCGTGATGCTGACATGGTTCATCAACCCAGGACCTAGCCTGGTCAATGGGAAATTCTGACCGCACTAACCAGGTCAGCTACATCATGCTTGTGCTAAGATTCATCAATCCATGTAGCTAGTTGTACATTCGTGGAACTAGTGAATCAAAAAACAACATCCTGGAAGACCCAAAACTTATGGAATCGACCCGTAGATAAATCATTCCACCCTAGTTATTGTTCAATATATGAACACTAAAAATTATTATTGCAAGAAGTTTTCTTACACGATGGCCTGAGGAGCTGCTAAGTTACCTGGGCCTAGTAACTTTTGACCGGGAGATAAAATTTGCTGGAACACACCTCGGTAATTCCCGTGAAAATAGCATGGTAATTTACGCACCGCATGGCTGGTAAGTTACATACCCCGTGCCCTATTAACTTCAACTCGGAGAAAAATACACCGATAACTCCGATAACTCCTGCCTAAATAGCATGGCAATTTAACACACCATAGACATGATAACTTCAGTGTCTAGTGCATGGATAGAAGATTGGGAAACCTTTTTTTTGCCTCCCGTAACTTCAGTGTAAAGAACATGATAATTTACGTAATGCAGGCATGATCTTAGGTATAAATAACATGGTAACTTTGACAAGTGGTGGAGCAATGTTGTTGAAAAACATACTCCTATAACTTACGTGTAAATAGCATGGTAATATACGCACCATAGGCGTGATAACTTAAGTTCAGAACACTGCAGTAACTTTTGACCCGAGGAATTTTTTTGTTGAAACATACAACAGTAAAAAAATTTGTTGAAAAAAGTTGTTGAAAAACATACCCTGGATAACTTATATAAAAATAGCATGGTAATATACGAACCACATACTTGATAACTTACGCACCGCGGTAACTCTGTCCAAGGAGAGGAACAAGTTGAAAAACATACTTCTGTTAACATATGTGAAAATAACATGGTAATGTATGAACCGCATACCCGTTAACATACATACAAACACCACGATAACTTTGTGGGAAAGAAGTTGTTGAAAATATATTCTAGGTATTTTTTTTGAAAATAACATGGTAATATACGAACCACATCCTGATAACTTAGGTACAAATACCGCGGTAAATTTTGAAAAGTTCTTGAAAAACATACCCCTAAAAACTTATGTGAAAAATAACACCGTAATGTTTGAACCGCATACCCCATAATGTACGTATAAACACTGTGGTAACTTCGACCAAGGGGGGAAAAGGTTATTGAAAAATGAAATATACCCCCGGTAGTTTATGTGAAAATAACACGGGAATAAATGAACCGCATACCCGATAATTTACTTACAAACACCATGGTAACTTTGACCAAAGGGAAAGATATTAAAAAACATACCCTTGGTAACTTATGTGAAAATAGCACGGTAATATACAAACACATACCTGATAACTTATGTACGATGCTGCCTTAAATTTGACCAAGGGAGAAAAAAGTTGTTAAAAAAATAACCCTTAGTAATTTCTATGTAAATAGCATGTTAATATACGACCCACATAGTTGATAACTTACGCGGAAACACTGTGGTAATTTGCATCTGAAAGGAGGGAATGAGACGATCAGTTTTCTGAACCATGTGAACCGGTGTGAAACGTGCAGAAAAAATGATGGAACTGGGGCGCACAGTCCTAAAACCCGGACAAGTGAGGCTGCCGTTTTGGATTTTTCAGTTAATGTTTGTTGTCTATTTTTGTGTGAATGTCGTCTCAAGAAGATTCAATTAGTATTGTAAGTTTTGTGGAATCAAGAAAGGGAGCTAGCCTAGCTGGTTGATGTTGTACGTTTAGTATGGGAGGGTGTGGGTTCGATCCCCTTGTTGATAGGCCTTTTTTTGCCTATTTTTAAACTGCTGATTGTGCGTTTTTTAAACTGCTGATTGTGCGTGTGCAGCAGCCGAGAAAATCGGGGAGACCCCGCAACCTCGTGTGCAGAGGAAAAATAAATCGGGAGGAGCCAGAAAAATCACGAGAAATCAGATCGAAGGAGGGGGTTCGTTCGAGCGGTGGTGGGATCGAAGGGAAGGGGTGTGGTACTTTTTGCAATCTGACAGTTATCACAGTCCTTTTTCTATAAGTTTGGTCGAAGTAGAGATACATGAACAAAACTTATATGCAGACTAAAAAGGACCCGTGAAACTATCATGTTCCTACTATTTATACTAAAGGGGAATTCAAACATAGCGTAAACCTAGACACATCCCGACTTACATAAGCTTTGGTAATTTCTAGCTAATGAAATGAAAGAAAATGAACTGTAGTTAAACACACCTGTAATGATAAACAACCAGTAAACAACAACAAGAAAGGAAAACAACATGCATTGACCGAGGGAGCGAGCATGCTAACTAGAACTTGTAATAATTAATGGCCGACCCACTTGTGGTGCTTAAGGTGACAGGTTATATCCGTTTTGTAGTAGGCGAGATATCCCTAATGCTATGTATTGCTCATTGTGAAAGTTAAGTTAATTGCCCACTAGCGTTGGAAAATGGCTTGGCCCACTTATGGCTGGTTTTAGGAACCATCTGGAAGGTTCCTAACCGCAAACCGGGTTTTTTTATTTTAATGTTTTCTCTGTTTTTTGTTTTTTGTTTCTTCTTTTCTTTATTTTTTCCCTCTTATTGTTTTAAATTCCTGAATTTTAAAAATGTTCAAAACATCAATAATACATACCTACTAATAAAAGGGCTATCGCTTCTTACCACCGTAATTTCGTCTGTTTTTCGTCCATCCACCTCGCTCTCCTAATTTTGGTCCAGTTCGTACGTTTTTTGCAGCTTCGCAAGTCAATGGGCCAGAAAATTTGCTATGGGCCGGTAAAAAGTTT
The DNA here is from genome assembly GCA_011799875.1 of Thinopyrum elongatum. NCBI lineage: Eukaryota > Viridiplantae > Streptophyta > Magnoliopsida > Poales > Poaceae > Thinopyrum > Thinopyrum elongatum. The sequence goes on from CM022301.1 coordinate 77,466,306, forward strand.
AACCTCACAACCTGCCCTCCTCTCCTTACGGCTGCAGCAAAGGAAAAAATTCTTATGCCTATGCCACAATTTCAGATTAATTAGTCCCACCCTGCCCCTTTACATCATATCCTAGCAGTTTATATACGTCTGGAGTTGCCATAATCGACAAGCCAACAGAAGGCATGAAGAAAGACGCAATTCATCACAAATCGATAGCCCGGAAGGAAGCTCACGAGCAATCAAGAGGAGGAGCAGGGGTGCGGGGGTCCGGCAGCAGGAGGTCGGGCGGCGGCGCTGTTCCAAAATCCATGGCGGAGGGAGAGAGAGATTGAAACAGAGAAAAAACAACGGAAGGATGAAAAGAAAAGGAATAAAGGAGGGAGGCGTGGCCCGGCAAGGACTTGCTGTTGGTCCGGCAGGTTGCCGACGAGGGCTGGAGACGCGGCGGAGAGAGAGAGAGAGAGAGAGAGAGAGGAGGGAAAAGGAAGAAGAGAGCTCGCCTCCTAGTGGCTTGCGCGGCTGTGGGAGCTCATGCTCCTTTGGTCGCGCGGACGAAGGCGGCTGTGGACGCGTCCAGCAGGCAGGGAGGAGGTGCGCATGTGGGGCTACGAGATCTGGTCGAAGTGGAGGGAGATAGGGCTCAGGCTGGACTGCTAGACTTGTCAACGAGGTGGTCAGAGCAGGACGTGTAGCCGGTGAAGGAGATGGGCACCGCGACGACTGCAAATATAACAGATCACCGGTAACAAAATTGGCCACGTACCAATCCAATCGAAGACCCCAGAAGCACACGTGTGCATGGCTGCATGCCAATTGAACAAGAGCTCCCTGAGAAAGTTGGAGTATAACAAAATAACACATGGTGGTCCCTTTGTCTTAAATTTATTTAAAAAATACATTGTGGTGGATTGGCTCGAGTCCTTTCATTGAGGATATCCTCACCCTTGGTATTTTTCGTCTCTCCGTTTCTGAAACTTGATACATAGAACTACGGAACATGCCCTTCATCCACGAAATAAGCACATAACAATACAGTATTTTTTTTCAGAATCATAACAATACAATTCAAAAGTATGAGTGCCGGTATATGAATTAGGTGTGTGGCAAACACTCTCTTGTCTTGGTACGGGTCAGTGGCATGTGGGCCGTGCGGTGACCGACATCATTGGTTTGGAATTTACCACATTGAAATGCATTGTCATGTGATGAACATTGTCGCCATTGTTGACGAGGGAAGAAATGACAAATGAGTATAAGCGGCAACACAAGTGTGACGTCATGTTAAAATAAAAAGACATGAGTTTGTGTTGGGTCTTAAGCAATGCTTATTGGGTTAGTGGCATATGATTCTTTTTCTCCCGTTGCAAACACACGGGCATGTTTGCTAGTTATCTAAAATTCCATAAATTGGTTGGTTTTTCACAAAATATTTGAGGATTCCAATAAGTGTTCACAATTGTAAAAAATGTTAGCAAAACAGTTATCAATTTCAAATTTTTTAAATGTTAAAATTTTCAAACGTTTTCAAATTTAAAATAATCCTCTGTAAGTTTAAAAAATGTTCAATTTTTTCAAAAATCGTTTGGTTTTTACAAAATTTGTTTGGAATTCATGGTTTTTTTAATTCACAAACATTTTTCACATCCAATTTGTTTTGAAGTCATGAACATATTTTCAAATTGATGAAGTTCTTTTAATTCGTGAACATTTTTTGAATTTCCAGACAATTTTAAATTTGCCACTATTTTTTGAAATTTCTAAACCATTTTCAATTAAAAAAAAAAGTAAATTTCATCTTCCTTTTCTAAAATCTTGAGGCGTTTTTGAATTCACAACTTTTTTGTCTTATTATTTTTTAAATTAAAATTAAACTAAATGAAAATAAAAATATAAAATGAGAAAAAACAAGAACATGCACACTCTCCGCTAACTATAGCAGTCGCTACCCATAAAAAAAAACTATAGCAGTCGCTACGAGCGATACGGTGGATCTTATAAACCTGTTAGAATGGCTCACCCACTTGCGGCGTTGAAGGCAAGAGGCTATATCCGTTCGGCAGTAGACGAGATATCCCAAATGCTATGTATCGCTCGTTGTGCGTGTTAAGCTAATCGTCCACTAAGGCTAGAAGATGGGTCGCAGCGTTCCCTATTTGGCGCCTGCTGCAGTCACCGGTTCAGTTTTTTTTTGCAGCGACTATTTATCGCATTAAGTGATCGCTGCGGGATGTCTCGCTGAAGCTTTTCGAGTAATCAGGCCGGCTCATGATTCGTGCAGAAAAAGAAAAATAATGTACGGCATGAAGCGGGATTCGATCCCAGGTTTCCTTGGCTAGAGCTAGCTCTACTAGCCACTACAGCCAGATCTGGTTCGTGCTAAAAATCAGATGCTATTCTAGTTCAGGCGAGTGAAGCCAGTTTCCCATTTTTGTTTTCACGTTATTTTCTTCTGTTTTTTTTTTCTTTTCTTTTTTCTTCTGTTTTTTTTCTTTTCTTTTTTCTTCTGTTCTTTTCTTTTCTTTTTTCTTCTGTTTTTTCGATTTCATTTTCTTCTCCATTTTTTGTTTAGTTTTCCTTTTCCAATTTTTTACTTTCTTTTGGTTTTTTTCTTCTCCTGGTTTTGTTTCTTTTCGGTTTTCCCTTCAAATGCTTGTTCAAAATTTTGTCAAATACTTGTCAATATTTTTTTAATACTTGTTCAACATTTTTCAAATACTTGTTCAACATTTTTTCAAATACTTGTACAACATTTTTTTCAAATATGTGTTCAACATTTTTCAAATGCTTGTTCAATTTTTAAAATAATTGTTCAACACTTTTCAAATACTTGTTCAACATTTATATATCATATCACATTTTTTTAAATACTTGTCAACAGTTTTTTCAAATCCTATTCAACAGTTTTTCTAATAAGTGATCAACATTTTTGTATACACTTTCAACATTGTCCGAACGCTTTTTTTTCAAATACTTGTTCAACATTTTAGTACTTATCAACATCTTTAAATACCATGTCAACATTTTTTAAATACTCGTTCAACATTTTAATACTTATATCAACATTTTCAAATACTTGTTCAACATTTTTTATACTTTCAACATTTTAAAATACTCGTTCAATATTTTCGAAATACTCGTTCAACATTCTTTAATACTTATTCAACATTTTAAAACACTTTTTCAACATTGTGTATACATGCTCAATATTTTAAAATTCTTGTTCAAATATTTTCAAATACTCATTCAAATATTTAATACTTGTTCAAATTTTTTAAAACACTTGTTAAACAAGTATTTGAAAATGTTGAATAGTATTAAAAATGTTGAACAAGTATTTAAAAAATGTGAATAGGTATTAAAAATGTTGAACGAGTATATGAAAAATGTTGAACAAGTATTTGACAATGTTGAATAAGTATGAAAAATGCTGATCAAGTATTTGAACTTTTTTTGAATAACTATGAAAATGTTGAACAAGTTTTTGAAAAATGTTGAAATAGCAATCGGACAATGTTGAATGTGTATACAAAAAATGTTGATCACTTGTTACAAAAAATGTTTTTGACATGTATGAAAATGTAGAGTGAAAAGGAAAACAAACATAAGAAAAAACAAAGGGAAAACAAAAAATGAAGAAGGAAAAAGGAAAAAAATGAAAAAAGAGAAAGAGAAAAACGAAGAAACAAATGCAAGAAGAATGGAAAAAATGGAGAATAAAAAAGAAAAGAAAGAAAACGAAGAAAATGGAGAAGAAAAATGAATAAGTATTAAAAATACGGAGAAATGAAAAAAAGTTCCTATCTTTTACCTCAACTAGGGTTCGACTCCTATGTAAATGCGAAGTGAGAAGTGGCGTAGTCGCTAGCAGCTTTACGCAGTATACAAACGACCCAAGTTCGAATCCTTTTTTCTATTTCTTCATTATTTCTTTATGGTGCGAGTGGACCGGCCCGACCAGGGGATTCGATCCCGGGACGTCTAGTTTCCTCTGAGGGGCGATAACCAACCGGCCATCACACTACGTGATCAGATAGATGTTTCCTCTCTTTTCTTCTTTCACATAATTTTTTCCATTCATTTATTTTCTCTTTTTCTATGTCCCTTTTTTTGTTTTTGTAATTCGCGAACGTTTCCTTCAAACAGATGAACTTATTTCTTTCAAAATGCATGAACTTTTTTTCAATTCGATGAACTTTCTCCAAATTTGATGAACTTTTTTCAAATTCTATGAACTTTTCTCAAATCCGATGAACTTTTTTTTGAATTCGATGAACTTTTATTTGAATATGTTGAACTTTTTTCCATTTTGATGAACTTTCTCCAAATTGGATGAACTTTTTTCAAATTCTATGAACTTTTCTCAAAACCGACGAACTTTTTTCCGAATTCGATGAACTTTTATTTGAATATGATGAATCTTTTTCCATTTTGATGAACTTTTTTTTGAAAATCGATCAACTTTTTTGAAATTTGTGTACTATATTCAGAATCGATGAACTACTTTTTCAAATTCGATGAATTTTTTTCAGAATTGATTAACTTCTTTCAAATTCCGTGAACGTTTTTTTAAATTGGACTTTTATTATGAATCTATGATTTTATTTATCTTTTTTACGTTTTCTTTTCTGAAATGATTTATATGGTACAGAATTTATGATAATGTTGTTTTGTAGGGGTATTTATGTTAATGTTGTACTAGAGGAAGTATTAAATATGTTTGTGTTTGGATTATAGACAACTAAGCGGTCCTGGTGCAGTGGTTACTGTGCCGTTTCTTTCGGCTATGTACTTGGCGCGTTGGTTTGAATCCCACGTCCCACAAATATTTTTCTACCACATTTGTTTTTGGGCCGGGCTGCTAGGCGACGCGCGCGAGTGCCAGGAATGTTAAGCGGCGCAGAAAGAGCCCAATAGGACCTCCCATGTATCGCTCATTGTGAGTGTTAAGCTAATCGTCCACTAGCGCTGGAAGATGAGTCGGCCCATTAGTAACTGCAACGAAACGAGCGACGAACCGCTGGGAGAGACGACCCGTGAGAGCAACCTTCTGGAGGGTTCCTGGCAGCATTTGGGTACATTTGTCGACGACTGGCACATTGACGGGATGGAGCGCCTACTAGATCGTATGGATATGCTTGTCGGCAAAATGTCCTCTTCACTGCCCGTCTACACCTTCCTCTGTAAATGATATGTAACTTGCTTGCCTAAACCGAACCAGCAACTTGTCGACAGGATCCCTCTGGAAGGAGTAGTGGGCAACATGGAGCGGCTAGATCCGACACTGGGTGTGACTACGCCGGATTCCCATGGAGTTATCCATGTGACCTCGTCATACGCAGACATGAATAGAGTATTTCACATGTACTAGGAAGGTGCAACAATGTTGGTGAAGAATGACAACTCAACGACACAGTCTGAACAATCGGCCAGGAAGATTAGCCGTGCAGCCCCGGGGTGGACGAAGACGTTCGTGAATCTCTTAAACTCTACGCCCTGATTGGATTCTCGTTCCTAGCGGTATACGTTTATAAAATATACGCGCCTTCAACGGTTGTTTACATTTTCAGGTGAAAATCTTGAATGCCCGGTAATATACGCATGTTGTAGAAATTTTTATGAACTTTGTGTTAAACGGAAAGGACAATGAAAGTGTACAAAAATGATGGGCAAATATTAATACTTATACACTTTAAGTTCCTGACCACATTTGGAAGGTTACTCAACCGTTTTCTTTTCTTTTAATGCTTTTTTGGGTTTTTTGTTTCTTCTTTTCTTTTCTTATCTTCCTTGTTTCTATATATTTTTCCTCTTATTTTTTAAATTCCTAAATTTCAAAATTGTACAAAACTCCGATAATTATATGGAATTTCATAAATTGTTTGGTTTTCAAAAAATATTGAGGATTCAAATAAATGTTCACATTTTGCAAACAATGTTAGGAATTTTAAAAATAGTTAGCAATTAAAACATATATGCATTTTTCAAAAGTAATAAAAATTAAAACATTTTTCACAATTTAAAATAATTTTCGTCAAGTCTAAAATTTGTTCACATTTTTCAAAAATTGTTTGCTTTTTTCAAATTTTGTTCAGAATTCATGAATTTTATCGAATTCATATTTTCACATCCATGAATGGTTTTTGAATACGCAAACAATTTTAAATTCATGAACATATTTACAAATTCATGAAGTTTATTAAATATGTGAATATATTTTAAATTTGAAATCATTTTTGAATCCCAGTCTTTTTAAATTTGTAGACATTTTCTCAAATTGTTGAACAATTTTTATAGTCACGATCATTTTTTAGTTTCATCTTCTTTTTGTGAATTCCTGATGGTTTTTTGAATTCATGATTTTTTTTGAATTCATACTTTTTATCTTATTATTTTTTCAAACTAAAATTAAACTGACTGAAAATAAAAATATGTAAGGAGAAAAAAAATGGCGCGCACGGTCTCCGCTAATTCTACTCGCGCTCGCTTGTCCATGCCAAGCTGCGTAAACAAAGTGAATTGTAGCAGTCCCTAGGAGCGATATGGTGGATCTTATAAGACGTCCACGATTGGCAAATAGGGGTGCTTCAATAAGAATTTTCATGCGCGACGTGCCGCCAGCCATCAGGTCCGATGACCATGCGGCAGGAACGCTTGGATTGCGGCCACGTGAAGGCGCGACCGTTTTGCACGACTTACTTTTCCCACGCCGCTTGCTCTTGACTCATACCACAAATCTACCTCGTGCACTTGAGGTGAGATGACGAGGCCGAAAAAAATATGCCTGATACAAAAGATTCCCACCCACATGTTCCACCTCCCCTGTCCGGTCCTAGCCGCTCTATTGAGCGACCGGATGTCAATTTTGAAGGAAATATGCCCTAGAGGCAATAATAAAGTTGTTATTTTATATTTCCTTATTCATGATAAAAATTTATTATTCATGCTTGAATTGTATTGATCGGAAACTTAAATACATTGTGAATACATAAACAAATATTGTGTCCCAAGTAAGCCTCTACTAGACTAGCTCGTTGATCAAAGATGGTTAAGGTTTCCTAACCATAGACATGTGTTGTCATTTGATAACGGGATCACATCATTAGAAGAATGATGTGATGGACAAGACCTATCCGTTAACTTAGCATATGATCGTTCAGTCTATTACTATTGCTTTTTTATGTCAAATACATATTCCTTCGACTATGAGATTATGCAACTCCCGGATACCGGAGGAATACCTTGTGTGCTACCAAACGTCACAACGTAACTGGGTGATCATAAAGATGCTCTACAGGTATCTCCGAAGGTGTTTGTTGAGTTGGCATAGATCGAGATTAGGATTTGTCACTCCGTGTATCGGAGAGGTATCTCTGGGCCCTCTCGGTAATACACATCATAAGAAGCCTTGCAAGCAAAGTGACTAAGGAGTTAGTTACAAGATGATGTATTACGGAACGAGTAAAGAGACTTGCCAGTAACGAGATTGAACTAGGTATGAAGATACCGACGATCGAATCTCGGGCAAGTAACATACCGATGGAAAAAGGGAATTACGTATGTTGTCATAAGGTTCGACCGATAAAGATCTTCGTAGAATATGTAGGTGCCAATATGGGCATCCAGGTTCCACTATTGGTTATTGACCGAAGAGGTGTCTCGGTCATGTCTACATAGTTCTCGAAACCGTAGGGTCCGCACGCTTAACGTTCGTTGACGATAGTGTTATATAAGTTATATGATTTGGTGGCCGAATGTTGTTCAGAGTCCCGGATGAGATCACGGACATGACGAGGAGCTTCAGAATGGTCAGGAGGTAAAGATTGATATATAGAACGATACTATTCGGATATCGAAAGAGTTTTGGAGTGCACCGGGTAATCATCGGATCGCCGGAACGGGTTCCGGACACCCCCGGGAGGTCTATGGGCCTAATGGGCCAAGGGGAGGGACACACATGCCCACAAGGGGGCTGGTGCGCCCTCTCCATGGCCACCGGCCCTAGGGGAAGGAAAGGGGGAGGATTGGCCCCTCCTGCCTTTCCCTCCTCATGTGAGAAAGGAAAGGGGGGCGCCACCTCCCCCTGCCTTCCTCCCGCACACATACATGGCAGGGGGGGGGGGGCGGCTAGGGGCAGGAGCCCAAGTGGGATTCGGCTTCACTTGGGGCGCCTCCTGGCTGCCTCCCCTCTCCCCCCACCTATATATATGTGGGAGGGGCGCCACACATAGCCCACGACAATCTCTTAGCCGTGTGCGGCGCCCCCCTCCACAGTTTCATCCCTCGGTCATATTTTCGTAGTGCTTAGGCGAAGCCCTGCGGAGATAGCATCACCACCACCATCACCATGTCGTCGTGCTGCCGGTACTCATCCACTACTTCGCCGTCTTGCTGGATCAAGAAGGCGAGGATGTCACCGAGCTGAACGTGTGCTGAACGCGGAGATGCCGTACGTTTGGTACTCGATCGGTTGGATCGCGAAGAAGTTCGACTACATCAACCACGTTAATAAATGCTTCCGCTTACGGTCTACGAGGGTACGTAGACACACTCTCCCCTCTCGTTGCTATGCATCTCCATGGATAGATCTTGCGTGTTCCTAGAATTTTTTTTGTTTTCCATGCAACGTTTCCCAACAAATTTGTGAGAAAATCAACATGAATATGCAGTATGAGGCCACATCGGGCGTACTTGTATATATGAGTAAGTATCATGTTCTTACCATTTCGACTAAAGGGGGATTCCAACATAGCGTAAAACCTAGCCACATCCAGGCTTTTATAGGCTTTGGGAATAAGCAACTAATGTAGTAAAAATAAATGAACTAAAGTTAAACTCAACTGTAATGATAAATAGCTAGTAGACAACAATAAGAAAAAACATACATTGATCGAGCGAGCACGCTAACTAGAAATTTGTTAGAATGACCAAGCCACTTATGGTGTTGAAGCTGAGAGGCTATATCCGGTTTGAAGTAGGTGAGATATCCCTAATGCTATCTATCGATCGTTGTGAGTGTAGAGCTAAGTAATCGCCCATTAGCGTTGGAAGATGGCCCGACCCATTAGTAACCGGAGTGAAGCGAGTGCCGAACAGCTAGGAGAAGTGACGACCGGTTTTAGCAACAATTTGGAAGGTTCCCGACCGCATTTTCAGAAAAGGCTTTCGCCCCGCTTTATATATAAAGCACGAACAAACTTACAACCAGAGAAACAGCACACCACCACACACACCACACACACCCAAGGCAAGATACATACGTGCAAAGAAACAACCAACACTCCCAAGACAACGCCAAGTACACAACAGATACACGTTAGGCCTCACTCGGAGGTCGAGGGAGCACTCAACCGGGGACAAGCCACCAAGAAGAGACTAAGCTGCAAGCCGTCGATCCATGAGCCCCAGGGCGGTACCATGAAGAAGGATACGCCACCGGAGTGCCGCCACCACCCGATCCAAATGATCAAGATTTTCATCCGGGGCACATTGATAGAAACAAAGCAAGCACAACGGAGCTTTCAAGAAGATGACGACATTCAAGGATGCTGCCTCCATCGGCCTAGGCATGCCAGGCAAGGTTTTCACCTAGGAAGTACACTCCGCCCCAAACAGGTTGTGATCGGTCCCGAGGACAGAGCCGCATCACAGCCACCGAGCGACAAGCACCAGCCGCCATGCCTCCTACGCGACCATGGAGACTAGCCCACACCTAAGTCATGGCCTCAGCTCACGAGCACCGCTGCTCCCACCACCAGGGCCGCCGGCCCAGAGTCCAGACGTCCAAGAGGCCATCCACGGGTCCATGCCAAGCCTAGCCGACATGCCCCAACCATAGACAGAGACGGGCAGCCGTCAAGACGAAAGTCGACCGGGACCGTGAGCCACTAGGACGGGGAAGCAGTGAGGCAGGAGCGGACCACACTACTAGGGAAATGCTTATAGGCAGGACCTCAGTAGTAGCACTGGAAATTAGCAACCGCTGCTGCTAGTTAGCAGTAGCGCTGTTCTAAGGCAGCGCTACTAGTAACTCTTTAGCAGTAGCGCTGGAAAACAAAAACGCGCTACTACTATGTGGGACCAGACGAGGCCACCGACGGTAGCTGTAGTAGCAGCGCTGTACAAAATCCAGTGCTACTACTAAGAACTTAGCAGTAGCGCTTTACTTTACAGCACCGCTACTGCTAATGGGCCCCTCTTAATAGTAGCGCTTTTCCTGGAAAGCGCTACTACTAAGTACCATAGCAGCAGCGCTTTCTTGGAATCAGCGCTACTGCTAGTTGTGGCTAGTGCCACCTTTTCACCCCCTCCCCCTCCTCTCCCACTTTGCCCTCTCCACTCTCCATCATTGTTGCTCTTCTTCTCTCTTCCTCCTACCTCTCTTCTCTCCTCATTAATGTCCCCCTCCACCATAACTCTCGTCCATAAATGGCCTCTCATCTCTCTCTTCCTCTCCTACCTCTCTTCTCTCCCCATTAATGCCCCCCTCCACCATAACTCCCTCTCCATTAGTTTGCTAGAGTCATCTCTCCTCCCCAACAACTAGATCTAGCTAGCTATTTAGCCATCCACACTTTCGATCCGTATAGGTAGCGAAAGGCCTCATCATCTAACCGTGCTCTCTCGATCGGTCTCTCTCGGGATATATATATATATATATATATATATACATATATATATAGGTGAGTAAAAAGTAGTTCATTTCAAGAATGAGAATATGTGTGTTTGGGATATGGAGAGATTTGTGCGAGTGACATGCCCCCGAGTTGCTTATGTTTTGCCGAAATGTCGATTTATTTCCGTTTCGGTGAATTTCGAGGAAACTCGATATGTCCTATTTTTAGGCAAGGTCATGCCAAAATTTTATATGACTTTGAAGCATGCATGCATTTTGTTTATAACCCTTTTGCTTGTTATACCGTGCAGTCGGTCATGAAGGTGAGTGGATGGATCGTGGAGCGATACATGCAATCCGCGGTGATGGACATGTATGCAAATAATCGGACTAGGATTAGATGTCCGTGTGCAAGATGCAAAGAAGGAGTCCTTTTGGACCCTTTTGATTGTGGCACTTTGAAGGCGCACCTGCTGATGAATGGTTTCATGGATGGCTATACTCGGTGGATAAGTGAAGAAGAAGATGATGATGAGGACGTCCACATGGCAGGGAATAACGACATGGGGCTAGACGAAGAGATGACCGATCGACACAAAGAAGATGGCGGCAGACATGGCGGCGGGGAAGAGTCCGGAAATGACGGCGGCAGAGAAGATTCCGGACACGGCGAAGAAGAATCCGGACATGGCGGAGAAGAGGCGGCGGTCACGTCGCAGTCTTCGACGCTACTAAGTGCAGTCGTGCAAGACCCTCATGTTCGAGACCTCCTTCGCAAGAGTACGACTAGCGAGAGAGCTGCTTCTAGAGAGGAGGCCAAGCTGGCGCAACTTGAAGTAGACTCGAAGACTCCATTGTATGACGGTTGCGATCCCGAGGTGACCCGCTTGAGTTTCACGCTCGAACTTCTAAAGAAGAAGGCCAAAAACAAATGGACAGACAAAAGCCTCGATGAGCATTTGAAGTATCTACAAAATAAAGTTCTTCCCGCAGGGAACCTGTGTCCTACTAGTGTCGAGGAGGCCAAGAAAATCATTTGCCCTTTTGATTTGCCGCACATTAGGTACCACGCATGCATCAATGATTGCATCATTTATCGGGGGGAGCACGCGGAAAAAACCAGCTGTCTAGTGTGCAATGCTTCTCGATACAAGAAGGCAGGAAAGAAAGCTCCTCAGAAAGTTGTATGGTACTTTCCAATCACTCCCCGTCTGCAGCGGTATTTCGTAGATCCTAAGGAAGCAAAGCTCATGCACTGGCACGCGGAGAGGAAGAAGCCCGACGATGGAGATGATCCAAAGCTGAGACACCTCCTAGATGGTAGCCAGTGGAGAGCATTCAATGCCGTATATGGATTTGCTGCAGAAGATCCAAGGAACATCGTGCTTGGTGCGAGTACCGATGGCATGAATCCGTTTGGAAACCAGAACACCAACCACAGCACATGGCCCGTCTTTGTATGGATGTACAACCTCCCCCCATGGAAGTGCATGAAGACAAAGTACATACACATGAGCATGCTGATTCAAGGGCCAAAACAACCGGGAAATAATATTAACCTGTATATGGGGCTTCTGCAAGAGGAGCTAGACACGTTATGGAAAACACCGGCATGGACATGGGACGCCAACAAAGGAGAGTATTTCCATATGAGAGCCGCGCTGATGACGATGGTGCACGACTATCTCGGTTACGGGTACACCTCAGGCCAGGTGTGCCACGGATACTGCAGATGCACGAGGTGCATGGATGATACAATGTCTCAGCAGCTTATGTCAACGAAAGATGGAGGGTCCAGGAAAATCACGTACATGGGGCATCGTAGATGACTCGAGAAGGATGACCGGTGGAGAAAGCGTGGAGATCTATCAATGGGTTGACTGAGCATCGAGGACCTCCACGTAAGAGGAGCAGCGCCGAAATCGACGAGCTGTTGAAAAACTGGGAACAGTGCCCCGCGTCGGGAAAGATGAAAAAGGCACCGGAGCCGCTGCTGAAGGTATGGAAAACGAGGTCTGTTTTCTGGGACTTGGAGTACTAGCCCAATCACGACACGCCTCATTGCCTTGATCAAATGCATATCACGAAGAATGTCCTCGAGAGCTTGCTTGGCACACTGATGAACATGCCGGAGAAGACCAAGGATGGGCCGAAGCAAGGAAAGACTTGGAAGATTTGAAGATCAGGAAAGATCTCCACCGTAAAAAGTCAACGGAGGAGACGGAGACGGAGACGAAGGAGGGGGAAAGGGGCAGAAAAGTCAACAAGAAGGAGGAGAATTATTGCCCCCCTTCTTGCTTCACCTTCAGTGCGAAGAAGATCGATCAATTCATCAAGTGCCTTATGGGAATCAAAGTCAGTTCCGGTTACTGTGGGAAGATAAGCAGATTTCTAGACCCCAAGAAGAAAAGGTTCAACGGGATGAAGTCTCATGACTGTCACATGATGATGACGCAGATACTCCCTGTTGCCATTAGAGGGATAATGGAGAAGCACGTCCGTGACACGCTTACTGGTCTCTGCAACTTCTTCGACGTTATCTCTCGAAAGTCCATAAGTGTGAAGCAGCTCCGAAGGCTACAGGAAGAGATCGTTGTCATACTATGTGAGCTTGAGATGTACTTCCCGCCCGCATTCTTTGATGTCATGGTGCATCTGTGTGTCCACATCGTGGACGACATCATCGACCTTGGGCCGACATTCCTTCACAGCATGATGCCGTTCGAGAGGATGAATGGGGTCATCAAAGGATTCGTTCGTAACATGTCCCGTCCCGATGGGAGCATCGTCCAGGGGTATCTGACGCATGAGTGCATCTCCTTTTGCGAGAATTATATAGGCGTCGGAGACCCTATTGTTGGTTTGCCCGTCAAGAAGCACGATGGGAAGCTCGAAGGAGATGGTCACAACAACGGCCGGAGGGAATTGCACGTGGACTACTCGGATCGACGGAATGACTTTGACAGGGCTAACTTAGTAGTGCTACAACACCTAGATGTGGTAGATGATTATGTGGCACGGCACAAAGAAAGCATCGCAAAGAAGTACCGTGATAAGGGGATGCTCAAGACGGACGACGAAGTTACTATAGAGCACAACGCCACTTTCTTGCGTTGGTTCAAAGAGTAAGTTCTTGAAAATCCCCCGGAAGAGGGCAGTTCGGACGGATTGCTCATACACGCCTTAGCACATGGCCCCGCGCCCAAGCTCGCGACCTATCAGTCATACGATATCAACGGGTACACGTTCTACACGGAGGCCAAAGACATGGACAGTGATTACCAGAACTCCGGGGTGACAATTGAATGCGTGACCGATGCCAACGGCACAACTGAAAGATTCTACGGAAGGGTCGAAGAGATCTGGGAGCTTGACTATGCTGGAATGCACGATGCGACGATGTTCCGTGTCAGATGGGCTAAGGGCGTCGTAAGAGAAAACAAGTATTTCACTACCATGTCTATACCCGACGCGAAGAGCACTCCCGTGAACGTTAACGTCATCGCAAAAAATGAGCCATGGGTACACGCTAAGCACGTGACACAATGCTTCTTCATAACCGACCCGGCCAATCCCAGTCATGTTGTCGTGAGGAGATCCAAAAGGAGCATCATCGGAATGGATGGAGTCGCCAACGAGGAAGACTACGACCAATACGGCAACCCGATGAGGGAAGATGATGATGACGATGAAGCATACGTGAAAAAAAGAATCAATACTACATTACCTAAGAAAGATCGTACTCCATGGTTCCGGAAAAGTCACAACGAGGGGCTCAATTATTCGGCTACGAACAAGAAAGGGAAGAAGCTCAATGTGAAACGTCGTCGACGCAGCTGAGAAACCATCATTTATATATATATGTATCTATTTTGTGTACGCACTTAAGTAACCGTTATCGGTCAACTGATATGTTACCACCACATGCATGGTTCCGGTGATATTCGCGCAGTGTGGGAGAGGGAGACGCCGTCGTCGGGAGAAAAACAAAAAAAATAAAAACAAAAGGGAGAAAGCAACACAAAAGAAAAAGAAAAGTAAATAGAAAAGAAAAGGAAAATAATAAAAGAAAAGAAAACAAAAAACTAGAAAAGGAAAATAATAAAAAGAAAAGTAAAATAGCGGTAGCGCTGGTTTGGGGACCAGCGCTATAGCTAACTAACTTAGCTATAGCGCTTGATCCTAATCCAGCGCTACTGCTATTTGTATTTTAGAATTAAAAAATTAAAAATTGGAACAGTTAGCAGTAGCGCTTGTTTAGGATCCAGCGTTATAGCTAAGTTAGCTATAGCGCTGGTTCCCAAACCAGCGCTACCGCTGTTTTGAGTTAACCCCCCGCCGCGCGGAATCAAAATTTCTCCAAGTCTCATTTCCCCCCATCTCCACCTCTCCTCCCTCTCTCGCCGGCCGTCGCCCCTGCGCCCGCCGTCGACGCCCTCGACCTCGCCGCCGCCGACCGTCGCCCCTGCGCCCGCCCTCGACCTCGCCGGCCGTCACACCTGCGCCCGCCCTCGACCTCGCCGGCCGTCGCCCCTGCGCCCGCCCTCGACCTAGCTGCCGCCGCCCTCGACCTCGCCGTCGCCGCCCTCTCCACCGCCCTCGACCTCACCGCCGCCGCCCTTTCCCCCGCCCCGTAAGCCTCTCCCTCTCCTCTCCCTTGCCCTCCTCTCTCTCCCTCTCAGCTCTCAGCTCTCTCTCTCTAATTTAATTTAGGGAAATTTAGCAAATTTAGTTTAGGGCAATTTAGCAATTTAGTTTAGGGCAATTTTGTTTAGGGCCATTTAGTTTAGGGTATATAAAATACCTATAAATAAAAAACAATAGCAAATTGCACTAAACTAAAAAATAGTAGCAAATATTTATAAAAAATAGTAGCTAAAATTTATATAAAAAACAGTAGCTAATTAGTTTTTGTAGGTATATAAATTAGCTATAAAAAACAGTAGCAAAAACTTATAAAAACAGTAGCTAATTAGTAAATTAGTTTAGGGCAAACTAGTAGCAAATTTTTGTAGCAAATTAGTAAGGTCATTTCACTCTATGTACAGTAGCAAACAGAGAGAGAGAGAGAGAGAGAGAGATAATTTAGGAAAAAAACAGTAGCAAATTTGCAATGTTTAGTGAGGTCATTTTGCAAAGGTTTCTGGTTTTTGAAAAGACCACTAATTTTCAATGTTTAGTGAGGTCATTTCACTCTATGTACTTGCTTGAATGATATATTTTGCAAATGATATATGTCATTGATGTTATATGATTTTGCAATGTTGGTTGAGTGTCGAAAAATATCCGAGTGGCCTATGTTTTCCCGGAATGTTGATTCATTTCTGTTCCGGCAAATTTCAGGCGCTCCATATGTCCACTTTTTAGCAAAGGTCATGCCGAATTTTTTTGTGATTTTCGGCATGACTTGTGCTAGAAACTAGGACATATGGAGTACCCGGGATTTGCTGGAAGGGGAATGAATCAACATTCCGACCAAATATAGGCCCATTTTTTCTCTTCATTATATCTTTTATTTACAATTGTTGAATAGGAAACATGTCTACCCATGCCGAAGTCGGGGGTTCTGCTCGCCTCGCAGAAGACCCCATCGAGGCAGCAAATCACTATTTCGATTACCTGGACGAACACCAGATGGGGTTGCATGGTGGCGGCAGTGGCACCAACCCCGACACCGACACTGGCACTAGTACTGGCACCGGCACCGACACCACCCCCGAGACCGGCAATGATGCTGTCGTAGCCGGTAAAGCACCGAAGAAGAAGAGGTCACGAAGACCAAACGAGCTCGGCATCGGACAAATTGTGGTCACGGAGATGCACCCCAAGAAGTTAGAGCCAACGGCGCCGGAGGAAGCGCGCTCGTGCTAGGGCAATCAACTAGGATGCATCCTCAGGGAAACCGCCAACATCAACGACGAGAAGTTGAAGAAGATACCGCATATGGAGCACATGCTCCTAAAGAAGTTGCACAATAGGTTCCTGTTCCCCGGCCGGGATGAAAGCAAATTTAAAGAGCCGTGGGATGACGTCGCCATGACAAAGATAAATGACAAGGCGATGGTGACGTTCACCGACGACTTGTCCTCCTGGAAAGTTCGGGTGAAAAAAGCGATTGCGAAGAATAAACCGTGGTCCAAGATTTATGCTGATAATCCGTCAATAACGGAAGAGGACTTTGAAAAATTCAAGGAGAATTGCGGTAAAGAAGAAGTCAAGGCAAGGTCGGAGAAAATGAAGGCGCTCCAGGCCAGGAACACGCCTCCCCACCGCCTCGGAAGCCGTGGTTACGAGGGGAAGAGGCACGTATGGGCCAAGGAGGACGCCGAATGTGAAAGTCACGGAATCCCAGACCCCTTGGCAGAGTTCACTGACCCGCTGGAGCATGACTGGATCAGGGCCCGGTACAAGTCGGACCGCGTCAAAAAGATCTTTTACATGGACCCGAACACGAGGGAGTTCATGAGACTTCTGGTAATTGTTATATTACCACATTATCATATTAGCTTCCAATCAATTCGACTACAAGTTTTGTCACATTATTAGTAAACCATCCACGTTTCTTTTGCAGAAAGAGCAGCACCAAAAGGCAGCCGAAAGCGACGAGTCGTCACAGTCGTCGGCGAGGCCCAAGTGGGACAGCCCATTCAACCGGGGCCTGAACATACGGAAAAAGGTCCCGGTGGACAAGCCGCCGTCCTATGGACGTGTGCACGGCGTCGGAGATGGCGCCTCGTGGAAGACGTGCTACCACGAGGAGCCAGAGGAAAGAAGGAAGAGACGGTTGGTCGTCACTCAGCAGAGCATCGACGAGAAGGTCGCGATTGCGGTCAATAAGACCAAAGCTGAGACCAAAGAAGAGTTGATCGGGGTAGTCAATGCAGCGGTCGCTGACGCGGTGGCCATCTTGATTCCGACAATTTTTGATTGGTCGAAGAGCAATCCAAATGCACGGCCGGAGGACTTTCCCCTTCCCAGCTTTGTCGGGAGCAATTCGGCGAACACCACAGCACCAACACCTGCTCAAGCAACCGCAAAAGGTCCCGCTCCTGTTCATAGCAGCCTGACCTCCATCTCTGGCATGCTCGGCGGGCCTTCATCGCTGGCTGAGCTCGACGCCCTCACGGTAATTACGCGTCATACCCTTTTCACCAGCATGTCTATAGTCTTCCGTTTCAGTTGCCTTCCGGATGTTTGACGTCGCAGACATGTCTTCTTTGTAGGCCGACGATACCCCGTGCACCCTACTGTAACACCCCCTTGTAATGGCCACAGTGATCAGCTGTTAATAATGCCATGTCATCATCATTTGCAGTGCCAAATCATTTGGGTTAATAATCCAATTCAAATTCAAAATCTGAAAATCAAATTAAATTCCAAAGTGCAAATTGAAGTTGATCAAACTCTGCTGGAGAAATGTTATTTAATTAGCAAATAATCCAGTGGTCATGGCAAAATCATAATCATTATTTTTGGAGTTAGCTAAGTGAGTGAAACAACCTGAAACAGCACTCAAAACAGACTATTTACATCTATTAAATTAATATCAAACTCACATGGAATCCAAATTTGTCCAAACCACTTTTTGGTGAGAGATAATATTGCATTGCAATATTTGGGCCAACTCCCACATTTTTCGAAAGTGCACAAGTGCCCTAAACATTTTGAAACAGAAAAGGATAAAAGAAAATGGAGAAGCTAAAACAGAAAATCAAAAGCGGGACACTGTGCACTGGGCCTTAGTGCACAGTGCCCCGATTAGAGGTCCAAACGGCCCAGCCCAGCGCGGCCGTCGTCTTCATCGTGCGCTGTCGCGCGCGCGCGCCGACACGGCGGCAGTCGCCGCGCGTCGGCCATCCGCGCCGTCTCCGGTTAGGTTAAGAGCAGCCCCGGCTCCCTCTCGACCTCTCTAACCCTAGCCCCCACAGATCCCCTCCTCTCACTCCTCCTTCCTCTCGATTTCGTCGACGCCCGAACGGAGCCGTCGCCGCGCCCGGCGTCGATCCACGGCCTCGACGCCTTCCGTGCCTCCCCGACCGGCTCGATCGCTTCGCCAACGTCTCCTCCATCCTCTCCGACGTCGCGCACAAGCCGGGGAGCCCTGTTGCCGTCTGACGCCGTCGTTCCCCTCTCCGGCCACCGCGACGAATTACGGCGACCCCGACGTCCTCTGCAGCTCCTAAGCCCTCGACGGCCTCCGTGAGCCGCTACGTGAGCTACTCTCCCTCTCCTTCCCCTCCGCTAGCGCGTTGTTGCCCCGTAGCTAGCCGTCACCGAAGCCACGCGCCGCCGTCCGCCATTGCTGCCGCGCGCGAGCTCTCTAGTCTTCCCCGCTCCGTCTAGTCACCGTAGCGCGTTCCTGGAGATCTGCTACTGCCGCTTAGCCGCTTGGCCCGCTCGAAAGCGAGCCGTAGCCGCACGCCCGCGTTGGACCGATTCCGGCCGCCGCCGCGCTCGCTGTAGCCGTCGATTCCGACCACCTGAGCTCTCCCCGTTTGCGTAGGTCGACGCGGCTTGATGCACTCGTTCAAGAGCAAGAAACGGCGCTCGATTTGGTGCCCCGCAGGTGATTTCCGAGCCGCTCCGGCGAAGCACCGCCGCTGGAGAGGTCGCCGGCGCGTCTCCGGCCGCCGAGCTGAGCTGGCGCCACGTGGGACCCCCTCTGAGTCACTGACTGTGGGCCCCAGCGCCGGTTTGACCTCGTTGACTTTGGTCAACTTCAATTACTGTTCACCATGAGTCACTGACGTGTGGGCCCCCTCCTGTTAATTAGCCTAAATAAACGATTTTGAAAATAAAACTAATTAGTTATACTAAACACTCACTGACATCAGGGCCCCACCCAGTTAATTAACCCACTGTTAGTATAATCTAACCCTGTTAAGTCACAGAGGCTGACATGTGGGTCCCACTGGACCCACATGTCAGGTTTGACTGGTCAACCGTCCTGTTGACTTGCTGACGTCAGCAGCACGCCATGCTGACGTCATAATTCATTTTCTGTTAAATAAAATAATTCCAGAAATTCAAATAATCTTTAAAAATTAATAACTTTTAAACCGTAGCTCGGATCGAAAAAGTTAAAACATGAAAGTTGCTCAGAACGACGAGACGAGTCTGATCGTGCCGTCTGTTTCTCCATCGGAACCTCCTACGTAGAAGAACTCGAAACTCCGGACCCGAATCCGGCAGATGAATAGTGCACACACGTCGGATATTAAATCCCAGAATAATTCTAAAAATAACTAAAATGACTTAGATGCATATTCAGGCAACCCTGCACTGCATCATAGCATAGCACGCACTGTGTGGCATATGATTGCATATTGTTTACCTGTTTCCTCCCCCTCTTCTCTCTCGATAGACCCCGACGCAGACGTAGCTCCAGACGCAGACGCAGCTCCGGAGTACGACTACGTTCCCGACGACACCCCTGAAGACCTTGCCCTTGCCCCCGAGCAAACAGGCAAGCACCCCCATTTTGAGCATGCCTATATCGCCTATTCTCTTCTCTCTTATGCTTGCATTAGAACTGCTACTGCTACTGTTTTCCTATATCTGCTGCATAGCCTGTTTATTGTAACCTGCCTTGCTACCTTACTGGTTATCCTAGACTGCTTAGTATAAGGTGGGTAGAGACACGACCGAGACCCCCACTTGATCCCGACTGCCCTGCTGGACATCAGAAGACCCGATCATCGGGATTGAAGACTAGACCATGGCACCGCACATCACTTCCCCTTAGTTGCCGACACTGCTGGGTTATCATCGAGTGCCGAGGGTGATACCTCGTCAGCACTTCTGATGTTAACCTTGTAGGTTAGTTACTCGGTCGTGGTAAGCGAGGGTGATTCCTTCTACACCACCCCCGATCACGACGTCGTCGCGCAACTCCTCAAGGTGGACCTCGAGGGTGATTCCTCCTTCGTTCACCTTGATGATAACATCGAGCGGGAATTCCATCGAGGGTGATTCCTCAGGGTTCCCTTCGGTGTCAGACACACAGTTACCTTGGATATTATGACTTGCACTAAATTATGATACTAAAGACGGGTCGGCCCTGAGGGGTACCCGCGCGAGCTTAACGCGAAGTGATGTGGAGTCGGGTTGACCTGGATGGTGCCCGCGAGATAACTACGAGGCGTGGCCGGGCATTCTTAGCCCTTGCCGCAAGTCCTCGAGACGGGGCGACGGGGTCACATCGATCGTGAGTCTCTGCTCGTTTCCGCGCGCTCCTAATCCACTACGGTTTGGATATTTGATCCGAGGGGCCTCTGGCCCGATAGCACTAACCATCACGTGGGCATAGTATGGGCGTTCTGCGTCGTACACATCAGCCGAAGCTTGTTTGACGTCAGTAAGGAGCGGCGCACGCCGAGTTGGACTGGTAACGCAACCGCGCTTGTATAAGGGGTTGCTAGGTCTGCTCTCGGTGGCCCCGTAACGTGCAGGAGTTCCCGGGGCGATGGCCCAAGACCCCTGGGGGCATAGGTTAGTCCGGCGTGCTGACCTCTCTGTTAAGTATTTGGTCGGGTTGTGGCGTGTTGCTTAGCCGAGGCCGGGCATGACCCAGAAAAGTGTGTCCGGCCGGAGTTAAGCGAGCGTGGTGGGTAAGTTGGTGGACCCCTGCAGGGAAGAAACTTCTATCGATAGCCTGTCCTACGGTAACGGACACTCGGAGTTGTATCCCGATCGGTACAACTAGAACATGTGATGAGAATTGGATAGTACGGCTCTGGGATTGCTTTCTCGCAGGGAGTCGAGAAAGGATCTCAGGTCGAGGTTGATGATATTACTACTACTACTTTACATTATGTTCATCTGCTCTCTCCTGATGCTGCAAGACTGTCGAAGATTGTTGAAGATGCTAGTCTTCGATAGGACTAGGCTTTCCCCCTCTACTCTGGCATTTCTGCAGCCCAGTCCACATATACAGCCATTCCTTTGACAATGATGCATATGTAGTGTAGATCCTTGCTTGCTGAGTACTTCGGATGAGTACTCACGTTTGCTTTATTTTCTTTTCCCCCCATTTTCCATTTGATGCCACCAGACGACGGAGCCCCTAAGCCAGAAGCCCCAGCCGACGACCAGTACTACTATCCGCCTGGCGAGTACTACTACTACGAAGAGCCGTTCGACGACCAGGAGTAGGATCGGAGGGTCCAGGGCAGGAGGCCTACGCCTTTCGATCGTAGTTTTTATTTTTACCCCGCCTCTGTGAAGGCTTATCTCTCTCTCTGTAATATATCTGTACTCAGATATCTAATGCTTCCGCTGACGCTTGTATGCCATCGAGCTTGTATTCGAGCCCTCGAGGCCCTGGCTTGTAATATTAAGCTTGTATGACTTTATTTTTATGTTTTAGAGTTGTGTTGTGATATCTTCAAGTGAGTCCTTAGGCTTGATCGTGCGCATTTGCGTGTATGATTAGTGCACGATTAAGCCGGGGTCGTCACACCTACTCTACGACATCAACGGCCAGAAAGTGGCCGTGGGAAAGGCAACGATCGTGAAGCCGAAGGACCGCATGTTCCACAACCGAGAGATGCCCGATGGCGTCTTCAAGGTTAACGTGGCCAGTGTCTTAGCGGGCTTCGAGGATTTGCCTCCTCCGGTACCAGTCGATGACGAGGAGACCCCTAAGAGGATTCGCGCATGCAAGAGCTGGTTCTTGCCTTGGCCGAAGTCTCTTCTTCGTCTCGAGGCGCCCAGTATCACACCAACGCCACCTTCTCAAGAAGGTATGAACACCACCCCAGCTACCAAATAACCTGCACCTGTCGCGGCGGGTGATAGCGTACGACGCGAGGGAGAGCCTCCATTAGTGCCAGATGACGTCACCCCCGTTGTCGAAGAAGCAAATGCTGATGATGACATGGAGGAGGATGATGATGATCCAGACAAGTATTTCAATACCGCCTATGATGATGGAGGATTGATGGCTCAGGACGAGGAAGACTCAGGCTATGAGCGTGGAGATGATGACTTGATGCTGCCTGATTTGCCGGAGCTGGAACGTCCTAAGGCGGAATGCAAAAAGTCTCTCTTCAAGCGATCCTCGCAGTAGACGCCTCCAGATGCCGCCCTACCCAGCAACACCCCGAGGGCCGTCCACTGATTAGCCCAACGACACTGGGGGTGGTGGTTAGGGAAGGTATGATGGGCTCACTACCGCCACCCGCCAAGAAGCAAAGGAGGAGACCGGACAGGAAAGGCCATAAAGGCGCCAGAGCTGCTTCAAGCAGCCAGCCGCCTCTGAAGCCCCGGGTGGTAGACAGAATACCTGTCGAAGGTGCGAAGCGTTTCCATGTCGCCGGCGAGCCGATCCTAGCTGCCAAAGCGCTAGAGCACATACTGAACAATGATCTAAGGAGACTCCATGAAGATGTGCTGGCCAGAGAGAAAAGCCTTCTGATCGCGGAAAAACCAGGATACCCGCTTTACGCGACTCAGGTGCCGGGTGGGAAGTTGTACGTCGAGACCTAGCCCGCGAATCAGTTCATCCTGCGATTTGACTACATCTACGACATGTTCCACATGACCAAGTCGGATTTCCAGTTCATCCGCATGTATGCGCTGTATCTCAACTACTTCATCAGGATCGAGAACATAAAATATATTTGCGTCGCGGACCCGTAGTATATGCACGAGAGCTTCTTGGCAGTTTGCAAAGAGCACCGTGACTATGCGAGCAAGTACCTCGGCGAATTCATGATCGCTAATAAGGACAAGGAAGAGATTCTCCTGCCTTATCATCCCACGTAAGTCATCCGCGCATATCCTTTCATAAGTGTTAATCATTCCTTTGCAAGCATGGAGGCTAATTTGAGGTGTACTTAATTTGCGCAGCGGGGGCGGCGCCGTCTTCATCGTTCTGTACCCGGAATACTCCCATGCTATGTACTTGGACTCATCGAAGAATCTCAAGAAAAAGGATTACACGCACGTAAAGAGTGTTCTCGATAGTGCCCTATTAACCTTCAGCCTGTCTGGTGGATATATCAAGGTGAAAAGGCACAGGAAGAACGGGCTGGTTTTCCGCCATAAGACCGACTTCTGCTGCATCCAGCAACCGCACACCAGTAAGGCTGATGGATTCTACCTCATGCATCACCTGATCGAGTACAGAAGGGATAATCAACGCCTTCGCATGTCAGCTACTACCGAAGATGCCGAGATTGTCAGCTGGGCCACAAGCATAGGAAAGACACCGGATCATCGAATCCGAGCTGAGTTTTATCACGTACAGTGTGAACTTGCCCAAGTGATCATGAAGCAGGTCCTCGAACCAACGGGGATGTTCTACTATGGGCCAATCACGCGGGCTGATGTCCGAGCACTGCTACTCGCTCAGCGTCTGGACCTGAAGTCTTTCAAGAAGCTCGGGTGCTTCCTCCCTGACTATGAAGATTGGACCGCCGACATGGAGGACTGATTGTCGATGACAATGTGTCACTACTGTCCTTCTATCACAAAACTTTGAATTTATGCACGGCGAAACTATGTGATGTAATTAAACCACGTGGTCCTGAACTAGCGTAGATCGCTCTAGTTAATTAGTTTGGGTATGAGGAACTTCATCATTTATGTTTATTATATATAGGTTGCTTGTATTTTGCTAATTATGCCTCTTTGTTTTCTTAAGTACATTATGTTGCATATTATCGTTCAATTCATCAACTGACGATGCAGGTACATAGATCAGAGATGGCGAGGGACTGCTACGCCGTGTTCGTTGGGAGGGTTCCAGGAGTCTACGACCACTGGCCAGACGCTTAGGCCCAGGTGGACAAGTACCCGGGTGCTAGCCACATAGGGTTCGACAGCAGAGCCGAAGCGGAAAGTAGTTACTTGAGGTGGACACTCCGGCAAGAGCGGGGGCGGGACCGCCGGTGCCTCAAGTACTACATAGTCGCGCTCTTGCTCATGTTGATCGCTCTTCTATTCTACATCATGGTTTAGATAGAGATGATGAAACTTGTGTGTGTGCCATGACCATGCAGTTGCACTTATTCGAGACATGACATGACTTGTGTATCGCTATTTTTGAGATGTGATGATATTTGTGTTGAATGATGATGATGATGATGATGATCATGGTATGACGAGACTACTGTATGTCCATGATATGATGAGAATAGTGTATGTTTAGTATGATCTGATGAAACTACTGTATAGAGCCTGTATAAATACATCACAAATACATAGAGGGGGTGTAAATCTGTGAAAGCAAGAATACTAGCAGTAGCGCTGGAAAGCATCTACTAGCAGCGCTGGATTAGCAGCAGCGCTTCGTTTGTTCAAGCGCTACAGAGAGTTAGCAGTAGCGCTGCCCATATCAGTGCTACTGCTACAACTTAGCTGTAGCGCGGTAGCAGTAGCGCTGGACCCAGCGCTACTGCTATGTATATTTCAAGCGCTACTACTAGGGTTTTCCCTAGCAGTGCCACATCGTCCCGGCAACCCTGCCGGCGATGGGTGAGCCAGCCTTGTCGGCGCATCCCATCCTCCTACCACCACTTTGAACGCCACCCCCTGTGACGCCTAACCACGTCTCCCTGCGCGACACCGCAAATGGTAAGACCGACCACCCACTCATCGGAGGGAGGCACCGGACCAGCCAACACCTGTTGCCGTTGAAGACGTCATGGAACGCCCACAAGAGACATCGGCAGACAAGCCGACACCAGAACCGCCTCTAACCATTGCCGGGACACAGCCCCCCAACCACCGTGGAATGTAGCAACATCGGTAGGATACCGGGCCGCCACAGGCACATTCCACGCTTCAGCCTCGACAGCCTTCGCCACCACCCCGCGACAACCACCACCTGTCATATCTGGAGTTAAGCCGGCAACACGCCCCGCCATAACCTCTCGTAGCCGAGAACCACCGGCCTAGGTGCCGATGCCGCGCACCCAGACCTGCACCGATGAGCTCACGTTCGCCGCAAGACCCAGCCGAGCGCCAGACCTGGGCGCGCGAGGACAACCACTGCCTCCAGCACGACGCACACCGCCGCCGCCCACGGCCCATCACGCCGCTACCAGAAGACCACGACCCCGCCGCTAGCGCTGGAGGAAGCGTCGCCGCACCCCGTGCAAGCGCCATGCCTGCGCCTGGCCACCCCGAGTGGGGGAAGATTAAAGGCCCCGCCACCGCCGAGGCTGGCCGGGCTTCGCCCACCAGCGCGCTGAGGCGATTGTGAGGAGGGGAGGGGGAGGAGAGGTTGACGGAGGCGGGGCGGCTAGGGTTTCCCCTCTGGTCGCCCGTGGGTGTGATGCTGAGGGAGAGGGGGGTGGGGTTGTGATTTGAAGATACTTTCGCATAAGTTGGATTTCGGGCTATCGGTTCCTGACCTCATTTGGAAGGTTACTCGACGTCTTTTTCTCTGGATTTAGACAAAAGTACAAAATCCTTCTCGAATCACATTGAGAAACATTGTAGCTGATTTAGACAACCAATATCTGGCCTGCCGTGGCTCTGTCCATTCAATGAAAATTTGGGACTCAAGAAATGCTACTTATTTTAGAGATGATTTTCGCCCTTCTCGGATCTGTTGAGAAACATTGTAGTTGATTTGTCTCTCTAGATTTATGGCTTCAAAAACATTGAACTTAGGGACAATGCTAGGCAATGGCTTTTATTCCTCTGCTCTAGATTATTCTCTATATGAGGCAATGTTGTAATATTCTCAGTAACCCTGTTTGAGTGGTAATATATTCCCGTGGGGAAGCTCTCCACCGTGACTGCTCAAAAAGAGAAATCCTTAATTTATTTCCAATATATTTTTGACACATTAAAAGATGATGCCCTCGCAACTTTTATACTCCCTCGTTTTCATAATGTAGTGCGCATAGATTTTTTGAAAAGTCAAACTTTGTAAACTTTGACCAAGTTTATAGACACTACTATTGATATTTACAATACCAAATATATAAAATATAAAATCACATTTTATAAAGAATCTAATGATGTATGTTTGACATTCTAGATATAAATATTTTTCTTCACAAACTTGATCAAAGTTCGTGAGCTTTGATTTAAAAAAAAAACTATATGCACTATATTATGAAACGGAGGGAGTATAATACTCTTGAGATTTCATATTAATGCACCTTATATGATAATAGGTATATACTCGTATAGGCTAGGACAGAAAAGTCCAAATCGGAAATGCTAACCAGCGTTAATAACAACAAGCAAAAAAGAAAAGGACAATTACCTGGTCCGATTTAGACAGAAGTTCGAAATCCGAGTCATGCTCTTACTACTGCCCTGGACAGTTCTCTATTTATATACATCACGCTGTGACCCGTAACTACGTACCTGCAAGCTAGACTAGCGCCAACCATGGAGCCGGAGAGCACCGTACTGGACTACTGGTTCGGAGTCCGCGAGCGACAAGGATTCGCCGGCTTCCGCGGCACCAGCCGGCCAAGCCTGCTCATCGTCGACCGCTCCGGCGTCTACTCCACGGCGAAGCGCCGCTACATCCGCAAGACGCGCCACCACAGCTACCGCGCGCTGGCCGCAGATCTCGCTCCGCTCGTTAAGGCCTACCGCTCCCTGCGGAAGCTTGGGCTAAACGACTGGCCGGAGTACGACGAGCGAGCCAGGAGAGAGATCGCGCGGTGGAAGCACGTGCTAATGGACGCCTACTGGGACGCCGCGCCGGACGAGCTTAGGGCGAGCGCCACGGAGCGGTACCTGAGGGCGCGATACAAGCACGGGATGGTCTACCCTTTCCCTGCGTTCGGGGTCACCGTCATGGGCTGCTCCAGTCTGGCGCGGCGGATGCTGCTCGGGAGTTCCAACCTCAGCTCGCCGCTCCTGTGGCTGCTGATGCTGGCCTTCTGCCTAGGTGCATGGTGTCTGGTAGTAACGACAGAGGGACTGGTGACCGATAGGTGGACCCTCTCCCGCTCACAAATACACGACGTCTTGGAATATGAGTTGGCAAAGTGATCTACAGTACATATATTAGCAGTTTATTTCAGTTTGTATTATCCATGTGCGTACTCTACATTTGTAAGACTTGGTGAAAATATTTCTGAATTAGACATTTTTTTGCATACTACTGGCAAGACATCGATAACTAAAGGGGGGCATATGCCCAGACATTTCATAATCCAGAAAATCTAACTTCGATATGATGGGACCACCTTGTAACAGCCCTCCTCGCTATCATAACCTTCCACATGCATGTACCCTGTAATCCGAATTAATACCAAACAAACCAACGGATTAATTAATATGTTCCTCGAACCAAATGTTAGAAGGGATAAAGAGAGATTGGTGAAATAGTTGGTTGTATTGCTTGATCCTCGTGGGAATATATATAGGAGTACATGATCATCTTGAAGTACAAGGCAAGATAGAATAATATCGTACGCTATCCTAACTTTCCTAATAATCACGATACTCAACATCCCTCCGTAGTCACGACGGTAGCGACGCAGACGGTAAGACTGGAGAAGAATCCGAAGGTAAGCCGACAGACACCCCCCCCCTCCAGTCGTAACGGTTAACGCATCGCGGAAGTCGTTGCTGAAGTGAAAACCGACGAGGTTGTTCAAGCAAGGCGGTAGCCCTTTGTGCCGTTTATCATGGTAGCCGAGAGCGTAGGTGATGTAGCCGTGGTCAAGGTAGCCGTTTGAAGAATGCCGTGGTCGATGTCGAGTCGGGGTGGCCGGTGTCGAAGAAAAACGAATCGATGTCCAAGTCGAACTGCCCTGCAAAGTTTTCTATCTACGGGATTGCTAAGTCTCAGTCGACTGAGACTTAACCAAGTCTCAGTCGATGCTATATTTGTAGGATCTTACGTTGAGATTCGTGCAATTTTTTTTTTTTTTTTTTTGCATGTTATATCACTTGACTTAGACTTGGTTAAGTCTTAGTCGACTGAGACCTAGACACGCCCTTCTATCTATATATATACATGCACGCGCACTACCTACGTACGTGCAAGTTACGTAGAATCTAGCCACAACAACACAAACTAGTCCAGGCCAGCCATGGAGCCGGAGAGCAACGTTATGGAGTACTGGTTCGGGGTCCGCGAGCGACAAGGATTCGCCGGCTTCCGCGGCAGCAGCCGGCCGAGCCTGCTCATCGTCGACCGCTCCGGCGTCTACTCCACGGCGAAGCGCCGCTACATCCGCAAGACGCGCCACCACAGCTACCGTGCGCTGGCCGCCGATCTCGCTCCGCTCGTCAAGGCCTACCGCTCCCTGCGAAAGCTCGGGCTAAACGACTGGCCCGAGCACGACGAGCGAGCCAGGAGAGAGATCGTGCGGTGTATTACCCCCTCCGTCTCATAATATAAGAACGTTTTGAAAACTAGTGGGAGTAGCAAACTATTATTTCAACATGTATCGTCCATCCATATGTATTTGTTGTAAGAATCGATGGAAGTGTTCCTACTCCTCGTAAGGAGCCGCGTGTTGTTTATTTATATGCATCAGCAAAAGCCCCCTGTTCGAGGCATACACGGTGAAGCCGATCGCTAGGATACAGCAGTACAGGAAGAGAACGAGAGGGATACGAAAGGGAATAGAGATAAGGAAGTTTGCGATTACAACGTGACTTAAACTGAAACTACCCTATATTTAAGTTTCTCTTGAACTCCTCAAATGGCCTTGCTTGAAGAGCTTTGGTGAAGCCGTCTGCCAGTTGATCCTTGGATGGAATAAAACGTATCTCCGGCTTCTTTTCTGCAACTCTTTCTCGTACAAAGTGAAAGTCTATCTCAATGTGTTTGGTTCTAGCATGAAAAACAGGGTTAGCAGAAAGATAGGTAGCGCCGAGATTATCACACCATAAACATGAAGTGCGTTGTTGCTTTATTCCCAGTTCTTCAAGCAAAGATTCCACCCAAATGATCTCAGCAGTAGCATTAGCCAGTGACTTATATTCAGCTTCTGTGCTTGATCTTGACGCAGTTGCATGTTTTCTAGCACCCCAAGAAATAAGATTAGAGCAAAAAAAGACTGCAAAACCTCCAGTTGATTTTTTGTCATCACTACAGCCTGCCCAATCAGCATCAGAAAAAGAACTGACAAGAGTAGAGTTAGAACGTCTGAATTGAAGTCCCAATGCTACTGTGTGCTTGATATACCTTATAATTTTTTTGCAGTTGTCCAGTGAGTGGAGGTAGGAGCATGCAGATATTGGCAAACCTTATTAACAGCAAACGAAATATCTGGTCGTGTCAGAGTCAAGTACTGCAGGCCTCCAATAGCACTTCTATATTTGGTGCTTTCTTCTTCCTTAAGTGGCTCCCCTTCATATGTTGAAAGTTGTTCTGAAGAGGACAATGGTGTGGGTGAAGGCTTGCAATCCTTCATTCCCATGCGAGCTAGAAGTTCAGTGGCATATTTTTCCTGATTCAACACTATGCCATTTTTAACCTTCTTAACTTCGATGCCCAGGAAGAAATGTAAGTCACCAAGATCTTTCAAGGCAAATTTTAAGCTTAAATCATTTAGAAGAGCACTCGTGGCATTCTGTGAAGAACTTGCAACTATAATGTCATCAACATATATAAGCACGAAAATGATAGTATTTGCCTTGTTGTAAATAAAGAGAGATGTGTCAGCTTTAGATGAAATGAACCCAAGATGCTTCAGTTGTGAACTTAACCTTGAGTACCATGCTCTAGGCGCTTGCTTCAGACCATAAAGAGCTTTGTCCAGCTTGCACACATAGTGAGGTGTTTGTTTATTTTCATATCCTGGTGGTTGCCTCATATAGACCTCTTGCAGAACACCATGCAAAAACGCGTTCTGTACATCTAGCTGTCTCAGACTCCATCCCCTGGATACAACAATAGCTAGCACAAGTCTTATAGTTGCAGCTTTTACAACAGGGCTAAATGTATCCTCATAGTCAATGTCATAGCGTTGTTTAAAACCTTTTGCAACTAGACGTGCTTTGTATCTGTCAATGGAGCCATCTGCCTTCTTTTTGATTCTATATACCCATTTGCAATCAATGATATTTTTACCTCTCTGATTTGGTACCAGGTGCCATGGGTTATTCTTCATGAGTGCAGCATATTCTTCATCCATCGCCGTTTTCCATCTAGGATCTCCAAGTGCATCATCCAACCTTGTTGGTTCACCTGAAATACACAGCATGACATATGGTATAGTACCATATGTTCTTATTTTCGGATTTCTAATACCTTTTTGTAGCCGGGTCATAACCCTTGAAGTGGTAGTAGGCTGTACAGGAGGATACACGATCTGACTAGTCACAGAAGATCCAGGAGATTCCTCCAACTGTGCTGACTGAGTCGATACAGAAGATCCTGTGGTCATTCGTGTGGCTGCGTCCGAGCTGAAGTTGCTGGAGACCACAGGGCTGGTCGCCGCAGAAGATCCCGATGGCTGTATCGGGCTGGTGCGCCTGTAGTGGTTGGCTGCATGAGGGTGGACTGCGGGACGCCACCGCATGATGACGCGGCACCCGTGGGCTGGCTCGCTGAGCCAGGATCCCCCTGGCTGTTGCCAGGCGCGTGATCCCACGCTGACGCACACGCTCGATCCGAGCAGGGCAGGCATGCAGGAGTAGCAGGCGCCGCCACATCTTCCTTGAGGTCCGCGCCAGCTGCTTCTTCTCCATTTGCATGAAATAATGCTTCATTTTGGGCCTGATTTTCATGATTTTGATCATTTTGTTCACCGTTTTCTTCAGGTACCTACACAGGCATAAGACCAGGAGTAGAACTAGCAGAATTATTATCATATTGGTTAGTACAATTGTTGTCGCCTCCGTGATCAAAATCCTGAAGATTTGATGGAAGGAGAAGGATTTCTTTGCGGAGAAGAGCACCGACATTTGGATGAAGTGACTCAAATGGGAAAACTGACTCGTCGAAGACAACATCTCTAGATATGTAGACCCTTCAAGTAGAAACATCAAGACATTTGACCCCTTTGTGCTTGGGGCTATAGCCTAAAAAGACACATTTTTTGAAACGAAACGCAAGTTTGCGTGTATTATATGGTCTAAGGTTTGGCCAACATGCACAACTGAAGATACGAAGAGATGTATGGTCTGGAGTGACACCAAAAAGTCGTGTGATGGGATTTTCAAATTTGATGACTTTACTTGGGCAAATATTGATGAGATACGTAGCAGTCAAAAACGCTTCATCCCAGAATTTGAGAGGCATGGATGCATTAGCTAGCAGTGCTAGTCCTACTTCAACAACTTGGCGATGCTTTCGTTCAGCAGAACCATTCTGTTGGTGAGCATGGGGACAAGAAATATGATGTGAATTTCCAATCTTTTGGAAAAAAAGAATTAAGTTTCTCATACTCACCACCCCAGTCTGTTTGCATAGCAAGAATTTTGGAGTTCAGTTGACGTTCAACAAGATTTTAGAAATTGCTAAAGACTTGGAATACATCCACTAGTAGAAAAACGACTTTACGTGAGCCCCATTAGTCCCGGTTTGATAACGGCCCGGTACTAATGTGACCAATAGTCCCGGTTCCAACGGCTAGGGGGCATGCATCATTAGTCCCGGTTCGTGGCGTGCCTCTAGTCCCGGTTCGTGTCACGAACCGGGACTAAAAGGGAGTCCCGGTTCGTGACACGAACCGGGACTAGAGGTGAACCTTTAGTCCCGGTTTGTATAACCAACCGGTACTAAAGATATCACTATATATAGTGCTTCGTCCAGCCCGAGCCGAAGCTCTCTGTTTTTCCCCTCCTCTCTGTTTTCTTTCCCTCTTGCTCGAGCTCACCTCCATTTTTGCCAAAATTTGTCAAGATTTGAAGGCACCCCATCCATCCAAGTGTTCACAAAGGTTAGCAACTTTGTCCTTTCATCTCTCATTGCTAGATTAGCTCTTGCAATGCTCTATAAGTATAGTGATTTGTGGGTTTTAGTTTGGGAGTAATTATATGTGGTAGTTTATTTGATTTATATGCAATTTGAGGTCAAATTAACTTCTTAGTTTGCATATGTAGGTGTGTTTTTCTTAGTGCCTTCCTGTCCCCGTCCTAACCACTGTCGATCGCCCGCACCGTCCCGTCGCCGGCACCACCTTGGTGAGCCTCTTGTTCTTATCCTTTTTTATAAAAAGAAAATCATGTTTGTGTGATTTAGATAGTTACTTGTATAATTTTCTTACCCGTATGTTGTTTGTTATACATAGTGGCATGGTTTTGATATCCGTCCCCATCGGCCCTTGTCCGGTTTATGATTCGGATGTGGTATATTCTCTTTTATAACTATTTGTTGCATTTCGTGTTTATGACAATTATGCCCATCAAGTTGACATAGATATTTTTATTTAGGAGGTATGTGAAACAGGAATTGCAGCCGACCCTCTTGTCGAGAAGTTAAATTTAGTTGAAAAAGAAAACGAGTATTTGAAAGAAAAATTGAAAATTTTTGAAGAAGAGAAGATGAAACTGGAGTTGTATGTTGCCGATGTCGTCGATGATCACAAGATCAAGATGGATGCAATGCGCTTGAAGATTAGAAAGATTAGAAAATATGCCATTGATAATGAGGCTTGGTATCATTATGCTGTTGGATCAATTGTTACCTTAGTTGTGATCTTGATCGCATTTGTTGTTGCATTTAAATGCTTTAGCTAGAGAGTTTGTATGTTGTTTTATGAGAATAAGTGTGTATGAACTTTATGTATGAACTTGTATTAATTTGGTCTTTTCGGTGTTGTGTAATGAAGATGAGCCGGCAATGGATGTACGATGACCGATGCTATCCCCAGTTCATTAATGGCGTGCATACTTTTCTGCTTGCGGCTGAGGCAAACAAGCGGCCTGATGGTTTTATGTATTGTCCATGTGCTGTCTGTAAGAATGATCAAAATTACTCTAACTCAAGAACCATTCACATCCACCTGTTTACGTTCGGTTTCATGTCCGGCTAATTGTTGGACCAAGCACGGAGAAAGAGGGGTTCTAATGGAAGAGAATGAAGAAGAAGAGGATGATGACAGCTATCCTGGCCATGGGTTCCCTGAATACGATGGTACTACAATGAGGTAAGAAGCTGAGCCGGCAATGGGGGAAGAAGCTGAAGAAGAGGCATCAGATGAGCCCGCTGATGATCTTGGTCGGGCCATTGCCGATGCAAAGAGAAACTACGCAAGTCAAAATGAGAAGTTGAAGTTGCAACGCATGTTAGAGGATCACAAGAAATTGTTGTACCCAAATTGCAAAGATGACAAGAAAAAGCTGGGTACCACACTGGAATTGCTGCAATGGAAGGCAGAGAATGGTGTATCTGACAAGGGATTTGAAAAGTTGCTGATAATATTAAAGAAGATGCTTCCAAAGGACAACGAATTGACCGACAGTACGTACGAAGCAAAGAAGGTTGCCTGCCCTCTAGGATTAGAGGTGCAGAAGATACATGCATGCCCTAATGACTACATACTCTACCGCGGCGAGTACGAGGATTTGAATGCATGCTTGGTATGCGGTGCATTGCGCTATAAGATCAGCCGCGATGACCCTGGTGATGTTGAGGGCGAGAGCCCCAGGAAGAAGATTCCTGCCAAGGTGATGTGGTATGCTCCTATAATACCATGGTTGAAACGTTTGCTCCAAAACAAAGAGCATGCCAAGTTGATGCGATGGCACAAAGAAGACCGTAAGAAAGACGGGAAGTTGAGAGTACCCGCTGATGGGTCGCAGTGGAGAAAAATCAAGAGAAAGTGGGAGGACTTTGCAGATGACGCAAGGAACGTATGGTTTGGTTTAAGTGCAGATGGCATTAATCCTTTTGGGGAGCAGAGAAGCAATCATAGCACCTGGCCTGTGACTCTATGTATCTATAACCTTCTTCCTTGGTTGTGCATGAAGCGAAAGTTCATTATGATGCCAGTGCTCATCCAAGGCCCTAAGCAACCCAGCAACGACATTGATGTGTACCTAAGGCTATTAGTTGAAGAACTTTTACAGCTGTGGAATGTAAAAGGTGTACGTGTGTGGGATAAGCACAAACAGGAGGAATTTGACCTACATGCGTTGCTGTTTGTAACCATCAATGATTGGCCTGCTCTCAGTAACCTTTCAGGACAGACAAACAAGGGATACCACACATGCACGCGCTGTTTATATGATACTGACAGTATATATTTGGATAAATGCAAGAAGAATATGTACCTGGGACATCATCGATTTCTTCGGAGCAGGCATCCCTTAAGAAAGAAAGGCAAGCATTTCAAAGGTGAGGCAGATCACCGGAACAAGCCTCACCACCGTACTGGTGATGATATACTTGATATGGTCAAGGATTTAAAAGTAATCTTTGGAAAGGGTCCTGGCGGACAATCTGTTTCGAATGACGTTGACGGACACGCACCCATGTGGAAGAAGAAATCTATATTTTGGGACCTACCCTATTGGAAAGACCTAGAGGTCCGCTCTGCAATCGACGTGATGCACGTGACGAAGAATCTTTGCGTGAACCTGCTAGGCTTCTTGGGCGTGTATGGGAAGACAAAAGATACACTGGAGGCACGGGAGAACTAGCATCGTATGCACGGAAAAGACGGCATGCTGCAAAAGCAGTATTAGGGTCATGCCAGCTACTCTCTTACCAAAGAAGAGAAGGAAATCTTCTTTGAATGCCTGCTCAGTATGAAGGTCCCGTCTGGCTTCTCGTCGAATATAAAGGAAATAATAAATATGGCAGAGAAAAAGTTCCAGAACCTAAAGTCTCATGACTGCCACATGATTATGACGCAACTGCTTCCGATTGCATTGAGGGGGCTTCTACCGGAAAACGTTTGATTAGCCATTGTGAAGCTATGTGCATTCCTCAATGCAATCTCTCAGAAGGTAATCGATCCAGAAATCATACCAAGGTTACATAATGATTTGGTGTAATGTCTTATCAGTTTCGAGTTGGTGTTCCCACCATCCTTCTTCAATATCATGATGCACGTCCTAGTTCACCTAGTCGAAGAGATTGCCATTCTGGGTCCTGTATTTCTACACAATATGTTCCCCTTTGAGAGGTTCATGGAAGTCTTAAAGAAATATGTTCATAACCGTGCTAGGCCAGAAGGAAGCATCTCCAAGGGCCATGAAAATGAGGAGGTCATTGAGTTTTGTGTTGACTTTATTCCTGACCTTAAGCCGATTGGTGTTCCTGAATCGCGGCATGAGGGCCGACTGGGTGGAAAAGGCACGCTAGGAAGGGACCAAGTAATATGTATGGACGGGCATTCTTGGGCGCAAGCACACTACATAGTTCTACAAAATTCCGCCTTGGTGGCTCCATATGTCGAGGAACACAAGAATATTCTACGCTCCAAACACTCGGGGCAGTCTGACGACTGGATTACACGTGAACAAACGGGGACTTTCGCCGGTTGGTGGCAGACACGTCTCATGCATGACGACACGGTTGCAGATGATCTGTACTTGCTGTCCCAGTTACCATCTTCGACTATATTGACTTTCAAAGGGTACGAGATAAATGGGAATACATTTTACACGATCGCCCAAGATAAAAAGAGCACCAACCAAAACAGTGGTGTCCGCTTTGATGCAGCAAACACCAATAGGCCAAAGGACACATATTATGGTTACATAGAGGAGATGTGGGAACTTGACTATGGACGTGGTTTGAAAGTCCCTTTTGTTTCGGTGCAAATGGGTCAATCTGACAGGAGGCGGGGTAAAGGAAGACCCGCAATACAGAATGACAACAGTGGATCTCAACAATCTTGCGTACGCAGACGAACCATTCATCCTAGCGAATGATGTGACGCAGGTTTTCTATGTGAAGGACATGTCTACCAAGCCGAGAAAAAGAAAAGATAAGGAAGCGAATACATCATACGATGAGCCAATGCGCCACATAGTTCTTTCAGGAAAAAGAAACATCGTGGGAGTGGAGGACAAGACAGACATGTCAGAAGATTATGAAAAGTTTCATGAAATTGCTCCTTTCACAGTGAATATTGACCCGAGCATCCTGTTAAATGATGAAGATTGTCCATGGTTATGGCGCAAAGGGACACACGCGAAGAAAAAGTTTTATACCCCAAGATCCCACTCTGGGATGTGACCACCGTCATCACTTTCTTCTGTAGTGAGTTTCCGGACTTATATATCTGGAAAGTCCCACTTCGGACAAACCGGAGGGAATCTTTGTAATAGTTAGGGTACTATGTGTTTTGGCATTTGAAACGCAAAGAAATATTATGTCCAAACAAATTATTTCATGCATTATGTAGGACTTCATTTGCTATTTTTTTTGAGCTAAATGACCCTGAAATTGAAAAGCACTACAAATGAACTCTGAAAAGGTTGAAAGTTGGCATGGTATCATCATTTCACCCACATAGCATGTGCTAAAAAGTTGAGAGGGTTACGGCAAAAACTGGATGCACTTCGTGTACAAACTAGACAATCTCTTTCGAAGTATGAGGGTTTTAGACGAAAACTCATCTGTTACAAAGGCATTTCATTTTTTTAAACTTATTTCAACTCCAGACTTTTTGTGCATTCAGTATGCACCATTCAAAGCCACGTCATCAATTTTCAACCCTTTCTGACTTCATTTGCTATTTTTCATGCATTTACTGATTTTTTTGAGCTAAATGACCCTGAAATTGAAAAGCACTACAAATGAACTCTGAAAAGGTTGAAAGTTGGCATGGTATCATCATTTCACCCACATAGCATGTGCTAAAAAGTTGAGAGGGTTACGGCAAAAACTGGATGCACTTCGTGTACAAACTGGACAATCTCTTTCGAAGTATCAGGGTTTCAGATGAAAAGTCAACTGTTACAAAGGCATTTCATTTTTTAAAATAACCTAAGAATTACCAAATTGAATATAATGATAAAACACACTAATATTAAATAGCAGAAACAAGAATCACTGAAAAATCTATTTTTAAAGTAAAGTTATTCACAAACTAGTGATTCACATAAATTTCAAATAATTCAAATTTAAACTATCCAAATTTGAAAACTACTGGCACTAACAGAAATTTTATAATTTTTTTGACCTAAAGCAAAAATATTCACTCAGAAACTCTAAATAAAGCAAAAAACAACTCAGAAACAAAAGAAAATAAATAAAGTAGAAAATAAATAAATAAATAAATAAACAAATTACAAAAAATCCCGCCTACTGAGCCAGGTCTAGAGTGGCTCCAACTAGGACTAAAGGTCTCTGCATATATATACAACACTTGAAATTTTTTCACAGTTCTCTGCTTCTTCGACCACTACAGAGGAGATCGCCGCACCGCCGTACGCGCCCCCGCGGAGGCTGGCGTCCCCCGCGGAGGTGGTATGTCACCGTGTCAGGGAGGAGGACGAGCACGTCCGTCGCTACATGGTTGTGTTGGATGTCAGGTTCTCCAATACCTGGCAGGTTCTTCAGGGATCTCACCCGAGCTATGATCCTGTGATCGTTCCTTCTCTTTGGGTGTCCACCACCCGCGCCCCAGGAACCGCGAGTGAACTAGATTCTTCGATAATATTCGATCTGTATTAGCTAGTGATGTTATATATATGATAATATTCGAGATGTATTAGTGACAATACTCGAGATGTATTCGAGATTATATTCGATAATATTCGAGACGATGTATTCGAGATTATATTCGATAATATTCGAGACGATGTATTCGAGATTATATTGTTCGATAATATTCGAGATTATATTTGATGATGCATATTATATGGATTAATTATTCGAGATGTATTAGTGATATTATTCGAGATGCATATTATCTACTCCCTCCGTTCCTAAATATAGGGTGTATAGTTTTTGGCACGGATATTAAAGAACGCACGTAGAGGGAAAATTTCACAAGCTTTGGGAGAGATTACACCTGACTAATTGAGATGGGAAAATAGAGGAGCTTGTCGGATATAAGGAAATGTAATCAAATCCCTTAAAAAATTATCCAAATGAGTGGTGCAACGTAATACACCTTATATTTCGGACTTTTTCTCAAAAATCTATACACCTTATATCAAGGAAAGGAGGGAGTACTATATATGATTCAGTTTTTCCTTATTGATTGCATTCTAATTTGAATACTAAATTGTTTTATCTTTCTTCTGGATTAGTTAATATAAGCTATGGACAATACCG
Source organism: Thinopyrum elongatum (assembly GCA_011799875.1). Classification (NCBI taxonomy): domain Eukaryota; kingdom Viridiplantae; phylum Streptophyta; class Magnoliopsida; order Poales; family Poaceae; genus Thinopyrum; species Thinopyrum elongatum. The sequence goes on from CM022301.1 coordinate 77,505,023, forward strand.
GCAGAGACGGAGAAGAGACCCTGTTCGACATCATACGCTCCCCGAGCCCAGATGAGAATGAACCTGAAGATGACGGCTCGCAATATCTGAACAATTCCGGTGAGGGTATGATATTTGATGAAGACGAACGAATAGATGAAGTCCACAACAATGATGACTAAGGAAATGTTCTTCAAATAACAAAGACCGGCGAGGTATATTCATTATATAAGGTATCCGGTGATCATTACATATATTAATTGATTTGTATATATATATACATACATACATATATATATATATATTAATGAATCGATCTTTCTTCTTTTAGCCCTTCGGATCGAGCAAATCTTCTACAAGCAAAGGGCAGTTCAAGCCCCGCCAAAAGGTTGCAAGCTGGCGTAAAGTACAACATCGATGCCATCAAACAAAATGGCGAACCGCTTGAACCTAAGAAGAATGCGAACAAGTTCACTCGTCAATGCAGAGTTATTGTCAGGGACCAAATCCCGATCTCCGTTCAAGAATGGAAAAAGCCAGCAAAGGGAGATCAAGGAGTTACTTTTGTCGACGAAAGAGCAAAAGATTTGCTTTGGGAATCGCTCATGTCACATTTCACCCTACCAGATCAGTTGACAGATGTAGATCGGGAGAAAGTCAGGAAGATTGCTCTTAAGAAGATGGTGATACGTCTCCAACGTATCTATAATTTTTTATTGTTCCATGCTATTATATTATCTGTTTTGGATGTTTTATATGCATTAATATGCTATTTTATATTATTTTTGGGACTAACTTATTAACCTAGAGCCCAGTGCCAGTTTCTGTTTCTGTTTTTTCCTTGTTTTAGAGTTTCGCAGAAAAGGAATATCAAACGGAGTCCAAACGGAATAAAACTTTTGTGATGATTTTTCTTGGACCAGAAGACACCCAGAAGACTTGGAGTCCAAGCCAGAAGACCCACGAGGCGTCAGCAAGGGTGGAGGGCACGCCCTAGGGGGGGGGGGCGCCCCCTACCTTGTGGCCCCTCGGGAGTCCCCTGACCTACTTCTTCTTCCTATATATTCACATATATTCCCAAACCATCAGAGGGAGCCACGAAAATACTTTTCCACCGCCGCAACCTTCTGTTCCTATGAGATCCCATCTTGGGGCCTTTTCCGGCATCCTGCCGGAGGGGGATTCGATCATGGAGGGCATCTACATCAACCCTATTGCCCTTCCGATGAAGCGTGAGTAGTTTACCTCAGACCTACGGGTCCATAGCTAGTAGCTAGATGGCTTCTTCTCTCTCTTTGATTCTCAATACCATGTTCTCCTCGATGTTCTTGGAGATCTATCCGATGTAATCTTCTTTTGCGGTGTGTTTGTCGAGATCCGATGAATTGTGGATTTATGATCAGTTTATCTATGAATATTATTTGAATCTTCTCTAAATTCTTATATGCATGATTTGATATCTTTGTAACTCTCTTCGAACTATCGGTTTGGTTTGGCCAACTAGATTGGTTTTTCTTGCAATGGGATAGGTGCTTAGCTTCAGGTTCAATCTTGTGGTGTCCTCACCTAGTGACATAGTAGGGGTAGCGAGGCACATATTGTATTGTTGCCATCGAGGATAAAAAGATGGGGTTTACATCATATTGCTTGAGTTTATTCCTCTACATCATGTCATCTTACTTAAGGCGTTACTCCGTTCTTTATGAACTTAATACTCTAGATGCATGCTGGATAGCGGTCGATGTGTAGAGTAATAGTAGTAGATGCAGGCAGGAGTCGGTCTACTTGACACGGACGTGATGCCTATATGCATAATCATGGCCTTGGATATCGTCATAACTTTGCGCTTTTCTATCAATTGCTCGACAGTAATTTGTTCACCCACCGTATTATTTGCCTTCAAGAGAGAAGCCTCTAGTGAAACCTATGGCCCCCGGGTCTATTTTCCATCATACTTGTTTCCGATCTACTATTTTGCAATCTTTTATTTTTCAGATCTATAAACCAAAAACCCCAAAAATATTTAGTCATCTTTTATTCAGTTTTATCTATCTCTATCAGATCTCACCTTTGCAAGTGACCGTGAAGGGATTGACAACCCCTTTATCGCGTTGGGTGCAAGTGTTTGATTGTTTGTGTAGGTGCATCTATTGGGGACTTGCGCGTTTCTCCTACTGGATTGATACCTTGGTTCTTAACTGGGGGAAATACTTATCTCTACTGTGCTGCATCACCCTTTCCTCTTCAAGGGAAAAACCAACGCAGGCTCAAGAAGTAGCAGGAAGAATTTCTGGCGCCGTTGCCGGGGAGATCTACGTCAAGCCTACCAAGTACCCATCATAAACTCTCATCTCTTGCATTACATTATTTGCCATTTGCCTCTCGTTTTCCTCTCCCCCACTTCTAAAACGATTTTCAGAAAAACACAAAAAGATTTGCATTTTTATTCGCCCTTCTTCCGTTCGTCTTTTCGTTTGCTTTTTGTTTGCTCGTGTGTTATATCTATTTCTTGCCACCATGTCTGAATCTGGGGAGGTTATCGTTGAAAAGGATAGTAGTAATGATAAGGGAAACCTTGATAATTTTGCTAATATTGATCCTCATGAAGAATCTACTATCTTGCACACTAAAAAACTTCGCATAGGTAGCGGCAATATTATTGGAAAAGGGGTTATTCAAGATTTCTTTACTTATGCCGGTGCGCTACCCACGCTAGGTGGATCTATTCTCCATAAAACTAATAGTCTCGTGGATGCAATAACTTTGCTTGTAATTGCACTTGAAAGACAATTCGTTCATATGCATCCATGCATACAAAGGATTTTCCTAGAGTTCTCAAATATTGAGCATTCATCTGTTAAACGCGCCGCTACTATATTTCTAGCTCATGAGTTTAGTTTCATTATGAAGGAAGCTAGTTAAATTTTTGGGCATTATAAAATAGATGGTGGTTGTCCTCCCATAGAGGGGATTCTCTTTAATCAAGAAGAAATAATGCGATTGCGATCTCTCAATCATGCTGCTTATAATGAACATTTGAGAAAAAGGGTCCCTACCGATGTTTTAGTTGATAAGATTTCTGAACTTAATGATAATTTTTTTATACAAAACAACGGATTAGGTTTCTCTCTAGGAAATAAGCTCATGACTTTTTGCCAAAAGAATGCTTACAATGATGAGTTGATTATACAATACAAGGGGCCGAAGGAGGAGCCAATTCCTCCCGAGCTTGATCTTAGGGATCCTTATCCTATTAAATTTAGCCCTTTTGATTACTTTTGCTTACCACAAAGAAAACCTGCTGCTAAATGAAGGGAGTATGAGATGAGCATTGGTGATATGCCTTATTATTATTACGGAAATACCTAGATCTATTGCGTTATGCCTAGCTAGGGGCGTTAAACAATAGCGCTTGTTGGGAGGCAACCCAATTTTGTTTTTATGTTTTTTGTTTTGCTCCTGTTTTTGAATAAAATACACATTATTACCTCTGTAGTAATTGTGTTTTGGTGTTTTAATTAGTTTTTGAGCTAAGTAAGACCTTTGGGATGGCTTACGGTGATAGTTGATTTGATCTTGCTGAAAAACAGAAACTTTTGCTCCCAGTAAAACAATTTTAGAAAATCACAGAAATGTTCTTTTGATCTGAAATTTTTACACAAGATTTATATACAAATTTCCCAGGTTTTCCTATTTTTTCAAAAAATTGGAGTTACATAAGTATTCGAAATTTCCAGATTGCTACAGACTGTTCTGTTTTTGACAGATTCTGTTTTCTATGTGTTGTTTGCTTATTTTGATGAATCCATGGGTAGTATCGGGGGGTATGAACCTTGGAGAAGTTGGAATACAGTAGATATTACACCAATATAAATAAATAATGAGTTCACAACAATACCAAAAGTGGTGATTTTATTTTCTTATACTAACGGATCTCATGAGTTTTCTGTTGAGTTTTGTGTTGTGAAGTTTTCAAGTTTTGGGTAAAGATTTGATGGACTATGGAATAAGGAGTGGCAAGAGCCTAAGCTTGGGGATGCCCAAGGCACCCCAAGGTAATATTCATGGACAACCAAGAGCCTAAGCTTGGGGATGCCCCGGAAGGCATCCCCTCTTTCGTCTTCGTCTATCGGTAAATTTACTTGAGGCTATATTTTTATTCACCACATGATATGTGTTTTGCTTGGAGTGTCTTGTATGATTTGAGTCTTTGATTTTAGCTTGCCACAATCATCCTTTCTGTACACACCTTTTGAGAGGGACACGCTTAAATCGTGAATTTATTAGAATACTCTATGTGATTCACTTATATTTTTTTAGCTAGGCAATTTTGCTCTAGTGCTTCACTTATATCTTTTTAGAGCACAGCGGTGGCTTTATTTTATAGAAATTTTTGAACTCTCTTGCTTCACTTATATTATTTTGAGAGTCCCTCTAAACAGCATGGTAATTTGCTTTGGTTATGAATTTAGTCCTAATATGATAGGCATCCAAGAAAGATATAATAAAAACTTTCATATAAAGTCCATTGAATACTATGTGAAGTTTGATTCCTTATGATTGTTTTGAGATATAAAGATTGTGATATTACAGTAATGCTAGTGAGTAATTGTGGATTGGTATAAATACTTGTGTTAAAGTTTGTGATTCCCGTAGCATGCACGTATGGTGAACCGTTATGTGATGAAGTCGGAGCATGATTTATTTATTGATTGTCTTCCTTATGAGTGGCGGTCGGGGACGAGCGATGGTCTTTTCCTACCAATCTATCCCCCTAGGAGCATGCGTCTAATACTTTGTTTTGATAGCTAATAGACTTTTGCAATAAGTATGTGAGTTCTTTATGACTAATGTTGAGTCCATGGATTATACGCACTCTCACCCTTCCACCATTGCTAGCCTCTCTAGTACCGCGCAACTTTCGCCGGTGCATTACACCCACCATATACCTTCCTCAAAACAGCCACCATATCTACTTATTATGGCATTTCCATAGCCATTCCGAGATATATTGCCATGCAACTTCCACCGTTCCGTTTATTATGACATGCTTCATCATTGTCATATTGCTTTGCATGATCATGTAGTTGACATCGTATTTGTGGCAAGGCCACCGTTCATATTTTTTATGCATGTCACTCTTGAGTCATTGCACATCCTGGTACACCGCCGGAGGCATTCATATAGAGTCATATTTTGTTCTAAGTATCGAGTTGTAATTCTTGAGTTGTAAGTAAATAAAAGTGTGATGATCATCATTATTAGAGCATTGTCCCATGTGAGGAAAGGATGATGGAGGCTATGATTCCCCCACAAGTTGGGATGAGACTCCAGACGAAAAATAAAATAAAGAGAAAAAAAGAGAGGCCAAAGAGCCCAAAATAAAAAAAATGAGAGAAAAGAGAGAAGGGGCAATGTTACTATCCTTTTTCCACACTTGTGCTTCAAAGTAGCACCATGATCTTCATGATAGAGAGTCTCCTATGTTGTCACTTTTATATACTAGTGGGAAATTTTCATTATAGAACTTGGCTTGTATATTCCAATGATGGGCTTCCTCAAATTGCCCTAGGTCTTTGTGAGCAAGCGAGTTGGATGCACACCCACTTAGTTTCTTTTTGAGCTTTCATACACTTATAGCTCTAGTGCATCTGTTGCATGGCAATCCCTACTCACTCACAATGATATCTATTGATGGGCATCTCCATAGCCCGTTGATACGCCTAGTTGATGTGAGACTATCTCCTTCTTTTTGTCTTCTCCCCAACCACCATATTCTATTCCACCTATAGTGCTATATCCATGGCTCACGCTCATGTATTGCGTGAAAATTGAAAAAGTTTGAGAACATCAAAAGTATGAAACAATTTCTTGGCTTGTCATCGGGGTTGTGCATGATTTAATACTTTGTGTGATGAAGATGGAGCATAGCCAGACTATATGATTTTGTAGGGATAACTTTTTTGGCCATGTTATTTTGAGAAGACATGATTGCTTTATTAGTATGCTTGAAGTATTATTGTTTTTATGTCAATGTTACACTTTTGTTTTGAATCTTATGGATCTGAATATTCATGCCACAATAAAGAAAATTACATGGATAAATATGTTAGGTAGCATTCCACATCAAAAATTCTGTTTTTATCATTTACCTACTCGAGGACGAGCAGGAATTAAGCTTGGGGATGCTTGATAAGTCTCCAATGTATCTATAATTTTTTATTGTTCCATGCTATTATATTATCTATTTTGGATGTTTTATATGCATTAATATGCTATTTTATATTATTTTTTGGACTAACTTATTAACCTAGAGCCCAGTGCCAGTTTCTGTTTTTTCCTTGTTTTAGAGTTTCGCAAAAAAAGGAATATCAAACGGAGTCCAAACGGAATAAAACTTTCGCGATGATTTTTCTTGGACCAGAAGACACACAGAATACTTGGAGTCCAAGCCAGAAGACCCACGAGGCGGCGGCAAGGGTGGAGGGCGCGCCCTAGGGGGCGCCCCCCTACCTTGTGGCCCCCTCGGGAGTCCCCGGACCTACTTCTTCTTCCTATATATTCACATATATTCCCAAACCATCAGAGGGAGCCACGAAAATACTTTTCCACCGCCGCAATCTTCTGTTCCCGTGAGATCTCATCTTGGGGCCTTTTCCTGCATCCTGCCGAAGGGGGATTCGATCACGGAGGGCATCTACATCAACCCTATTGCCCTTCCGATGAAGCGTGACTAGTAGCTAGATGGCTTCTTCTCTCTCTTTGATTCTCAATACCATGTTCTCCTCGATGTTCTTGGAGATCTATCTGATGTAATCTTCTTTTGCGATGTGTTTGTCGAGATCCGATGAATTGTGGATTTATGTTCAGTTTATCTATGAAAATTATTTGAATCTTCTCTCAATTCTTATATGCATGATTTGATATCTTTGTAACTCTCTTCGAACTATCAGTTTGGTTTGGCCAACTAGATTGGTTTTTCTTGCAATGGGAGAGGTGCTTAGCTTTGGGTTCAATTTTGCGGTGTCCTCACCCAGTGACATAGTAGGGGTAGCGAGGCACGTATTGTATTGTTGCCATCGAGGATAAAAAGATGGGGTTTACAGCATATTGCTTGAGTTTATTCCTCTACATCATGTCATCTTACTTAAGGCGTTACTCCGTTCTTTATGAACTTAATACTCTAGATGCATGCTGGATAGCGGTCGATGTGTGGAGTAATAGTAGTAGATGCAGGCAGGAGTCGGTCTACTTGACACGGACGTGATGCCTATATGCATAATCATTGCCTTGGATATCGTCATAACTTTGCGCTCTTCTATCAATTGCTTCACAGTAATTTGTTCACCCACTGTATTATTTGCTTCAAGAAAGAAGCCTCTAGTGAAACCTATGGCCCCCGGGTCTATTTTCCATCATACTTGTTTCCGATCTACTATTTTGCAATCTTTTATTTTTCAGATCTATAAACCAAAAAAACCAAAAATATTTAGTCATCTTTTATTCAGTTTTATCTATCTCTATTAGATCTCACCTTTGCAAGTGACCATGAAGGGATTGACAACCCCTTTATCGTGTTGGGTGCAAGTGTTTGATTGTTTGTGTAGGTGCATCTGTTGGGGACTTGCGCGTTTCTCCTACTGGATTGATACCTTGGTTCTTAACTGAGGGAAATACTTATCTCTACTATGCTGCATCACCCTTTCCTCTTCAAGGGAAAAACCAACGCAAGCTCAAGAAGTAGCAGATGGCGATAGCATTCAACAACCACAAGAAAACAATATGGGCCAGGTATGTCAAAGCAGGAAAGCAGACTCCAGAATTCAAGGGAACACTGGAGAAGGCAAGAGATCACTGGGACGCTTTCGTGAAGTTCAAGGAATCGAAAGCAGCTCAGGAACGGTCGAGAATAACAAGATTAATGATGCAAAAAAAAGTGGCACCATACTGTGGGGCCAAGTGGCTACGAGGTCGGCTGACTGATGTTTGCTTGAACTACGTCGGTATTTCCCCAAAGAGGAAGGGATGATGCAGCACAGCAACGGTAGGTATTTGCCTCAGTGATGAGACCAAGGTTATCGAACCAGTAGGAGAACCACGCAACACCACGTAAACAACTCCTGCACACAAAGAACAAATACTTGCAACCCGACGTAAGAGAGGGGTTGTCAATCCCTCACGGGTAAAAGGATAGGTAAAATTGTAGTAGATTGGATAAATAGATCTCGCGGGAACGCGAGATAAAATAAATAAGTAAAAATTGCAGCAAGGTATTTTTGTATTTTTGGATAATAGATCTGAAAATAAAAGCAAATAAAAATAGATCGCGAAGGCAAATATATTAAAGAAGAGACCCGGGGCCGTAGGTTTCACTAGTGGCTTCTCTCGAGAAAAATAGCAAACGGTGGGTAAACAAATTACTGTTGGGCAATTAATAGAACTTCAAATAATCATGACGATATCCAGGCAATGATCATTATATAAGCATCACGTCCAAGATTAGTAGACCGACTCATGCCTGCATCTACTACTATTACTCCACACATCGACCGCTATCCAGCATGCATCTAGTGTATTAAGTTCATGGAGAAACGGAGTAATGCAATAAGAACAATGACATGATGTAGACAAGATCTATTTATGTAGAAATAGACCCCATCTTGTTATCCTTAATAGCAATGATACATACGTGTCGTTTCCCCTTCTGTCACTGGGATCAAGCACCGTAAGATCGAACCCATCACAAAGCACCTCTTCCCATTGCAAGATAAATAGATCAAGTTGGCCAAACAAAACCCAAATATCGGAGAAGAAATACGAGGCTATAAGTAATCATGCATATAAGAGATCAAAAGACTCAAATAACTTTCATGGATAAAAACATAGATCTGATCATAAACTCAAAGTTCATCGGATCCCAACAAACACACCGCAAAAAAGAGTTACATCAAATAGATCTCCGAGAGACCGTTGTATTGAGAATCAAAAGAGAGAGAGAAAGCCATCTAGCTACTAACTATGGACCTGTAGGTCTACAAGAAACTACTCACGCATCATCGGAGAGGCACCAATGAGGATGACGAACCCCTCCGTGATGGTGTCTAGATTGGATCTGTGGTTTCTGGAACTTGCGGCGGCTGGAATTGATTTTCATCGACTCCCCTAGGGTTTCTAGAATATTGGGGTATTTATAGAGCAAAGAGGCGGTGCGGGAGGTCATCGAGGTGGGCACAACCTATCAGGGTGCGCCTGGGGGTGCAGGCGCGCCCTGGTGTCTTGTGCTCACCTCGGGCCCCCTCTTCGGTACTTCTTTGGCCCACTGGATGTCTTCTGGTCCAAAAAAAATCTCCAAAAAGTTTCGCTGCATTTGGACTCCGTTTGGTATTGATTTCCTGCGAAGTAAAAAACAGCAACTAGCACTAGGCACTATGTCAATAGGTTAGTCCCAAAAAATGATATAAAGTTGCTATAAAATGATTGTAAAACATCCAAGAATGATAATATAACAGCATGGAACAATCAAAAATTATAGATACGTTGGAGACGTATCACTGACCTAAGTGGGATCTGGCTGAGCAACAGACGATTGCTGCAGGGGTCACTCCAGTTACATTGAGTTGAACCGAAAGGTGCAGGACTTGGTTTTATGCGCATGGGGGGAATTTGGACCCAGAGTTAGGGCTGGTTATGGAGCGGTGATACGTCCATTTTGGATCATGTTTTTCTACTATTATTTATATTGTTTTTAGATATAATAATGCTTTTTGGAGTAATTCTAATGCCTTTTCTCTCATAATATGCAAGGTTCACACAAAGAGGGAGAATACCGGCAGCTGGAATTCTGGACCTGAAAAAGCTACGTCAGGCCACCTATTCTGCACAACTCCAAATGAGCTGAAACTTCACAGAGAATTTTTATGGAATATATAAGAATTGTTGGAGCTAATAAGTACCAGAGGGGGCCCACCAGGTGGGCACAACCCACCTGGGCGCGCCAGGGAGCCCAGGCGCGCCCTGGTGGGTTGTGCTCCCCTCGGCCCACCTCCGATGCCCATCTTCTGGTATATAAGTCATTTTGACCTAGAAAAAATCAAGAGATGAATTTTGGGACGAAGCGCCACCGTCTCGAGGCGGAACTTGGGCAGGAGCACTTTTGCCCTTCAGCGGAGCGATTCCGCTGGGGGAACTTCCCTCCCGGAGGGGGAAATCATCGTCATCATCTTCACCAACAACTCTCCCATCTTGGGGAGGGAAATCTCCATCAACATCTTTAATAGCACCATCCCCTCTCAAACCCTAGTTCATCTCTTGTGTTCAATCTTTATACCGGAACCTTAGATTGGTGCTTGTGGGTGACTAGTAGTGTTGATTACATCTTGTAGTTGATTACTATATGGTTTATTTGGTGGAAGATTATTTGTTCAGATCCATTATGCTATTTAATACCCCTCTGATCTTGAGCATGATTATCATTTGTGAGTAGTTACTTTTGTTCTTGAGGTCACGGGAGAAATCTTGTTGCAAGTAATCATGTGAACTTGATATGTGTTTGATATTTTTATGATATGTATGTTGTGATTCCCTTAGTGGTGTCATGTGAACGTCGACTACATGGCACTTCACCTTATTAGGGCCTAAGGGAATGAATTGTGGAGTAGTTATTAGATGATGGGTTGCGAGAGTGACAGAAGCTTAAACCCTAGTTTATGCGCTATTCCGTAAGGGACTAATTTGGATCCAAAAGTTTAATGCTATGGTTAGATTTACTCTTAATACTTTTCTCGTAGTTGCGGATGCTTGCGAGGGGGTTAATCATAAGTAGGAGGTTTGTTCAAGTAAGAACAGCACCTAAGCACCAATCCACCCACATATCAAATTATCAAAGTAGCGAACACAAATCAAACCAACATGATGAAAGATGAAATTCCCGTGTACCCTCAAGAACGCTTTGCTTATCATAAGAGACCGTTTTGGCCTGTCCTTTGCCTCAAAAGGATTGGGCCACCTTGCTGCACTTTTGTTACCGTTACCGTGGCTTGCTTGTTACAAATTACCTTGCTATCAAACTACTCATTACGTATAATTTCAGTGCTTGCAGAGAATACCTTGCTGAAAACTACTTGTCATTTCCTTCTGCTCCTCGTTGGTTTTGACACTCTTACTTATCAAAAGGACTATGATTGATCATCAAGGCTCTTTTCTGGCACCGTTGCTGGGGAGTGAAGCGCTCTTGGTAAGTGGAAATCGGTAAGGAAAAATTATTACTACGTACTGAAATTTATTATCACTTGTTACTATGGAGAACAATCCTTTGAGGGGTTTGTTCGGGGTATCTTCACCTCGACTGGAACCACAATTAGTTACCCCTCAACCTACTGCACCTACTGAAAATATCAGTTATGAAATTCCTTCGGGTATGATAGAACATTTGCTAGCTAATCCTTATGCAGGAGATGGAACTGAACATCCTGATATGCACTTAATATATGTGGATGAAATTTGTGGATTGTTTAAGCTTGCAGGTTTACCCGGAGATGAAGCTAAGAAGAAGGTTTTCCCTTTATCTTTGAAGGGAAAAGCATTGGCATGGTATAGGCTATGCGATGATATTGGATCTTGGACTTGGAATCGATTGAAATTGGAATTTCACCAAATTTTTTATCCTATGCATCTAGTTCATCATGATTGGAGTTATATATATAATTTTTGGCCTCGTGAAGGAGAAAGTATCGCTCTAGCTTGGGGGAGGCTTAAGTCAATGTTATATTCATGCCCCAATCATGAGCTCTCAAGAGAAATTATCATTCAGAATTTTTATGCTCGGCTTTCTCGTGATGATCAATCCATGCTTGATACTTCTTGTACTGGTTCCTTTATGAAGAAGACTATTGAATTCAGGTGGGACCTTTTAGAAAGAATTAAACGCAACTCTAAAAATTAGGAACTCGACGAAGGTAAAGAGTCAGGTATTAAGCTTAAGTATGATTGTGTTAGATCTTTTATGAATACCGATGCTTTTCAAAAGTTTAGCACTAAATATGGACTTGACTCTGAGATAGTAGCCTCCTTTTGTGATTTGCTACTCATGTTGATCTCCCTAAGGAGAATTGGTTTAAATATCACCCACCTATTAAAGAAGAAATTAAAGAACCGGTAATAGCTAAAGATGAAACTATTATTTACAATGTTGATCCAGTTGTTCCTACTGCTTATATTGAAAAACCCACCTTTCCCTGTTAGGATAAAGGAGCATGCTAAAGTTTCAAATGTGGTCAATAAGAGTTATATTAGAGCACCCAAGCCTACTGAACAAATCAAAGTAGAATCTAGTGTTGCTATGGTTAAAGATCTCCTGGTAGAAAATTTAGATGGGCATGTTATCTACTTCTGTGATGAAGCTGCTAGAATTGCCAAACCTGATGAAAAAGATAAACATAGACCTATTGTTGGCATGCATGTTGTCTCAGTTAAAATAGGAGATCACTGTTGTCATGGTTTATATGACATAGGTGCTAGCGTGAGTGCTATTCCTTTTACCTTATATCAAGAGATTATGAATGATATAGCACCAGCTGAAATAGAAGACATAGATGTTACTATTAAACTTGCTAATAGAGACACCATCACACCACTTGGGATTGTTAGAGATGTTGAAGTCTTGTGTGGGAAAATAAAATATCCTATTGATTTTCTAGTTCTTGGTTCCCCACAAGATGACTTTTGTCCCATTATCTTTGGTAGACCTTTCTTGAACACCGTTAATGCTAAAATAGATTGTGAGAAACAAACTGTTGGTGTTAGTTTAGGTGATGAGTCTCATGAGTTTAATTTTTCTAAGTTTAGTAGAAAACATCATAAAAAAGAATTGCCTAGTAAGGATGGAATAATTGGTCTTGCTTATATTGATGTGCCTCCTACTGATCCACTAGAACAATATTTGCTAGACCATGAAAATGATATGCATATGCATGAAAGAAATAAAATAGATAAAAATTTCTTTGAACAACGACCTCAGTTTAAACACAATTTGCCTATCGAAACTCTAGGAGGTCCTCCTCCACCTAAAGGTGATCCTGTGTTTGAATTAAACCAATTACTAGACACTTTGAAATATGCTTATCTTGATGAGAAAAAGATATATCCTGTTATTATTAGTGCTAACCTTTCAGAACATGAAGAAGAAAGATTATTGAAGGTTCTGAAGAAGCACCGAGCTACTATTGGATATACTCTGGATGATTTAAAGGGCATTAGTCCCCCTCTCTGTCAGCATAAAATTAATATGGAACCGGATGCTAAACCCGTTGTTGATCACCAACGACGGTTGAATCCCAAAATGAAAGAAGTGGTAAGAACTGAAATATTGAAGCTTTTGGAAGCAGGTATAATCTATCCTATAGCTGATAGTAGATGGGTAAGTCCTGTTCATTGTGTCCCTAAGAAGGGAGGTATTACTGTTGTTTCTAATGATAAAAATGAACTTATTCCACAAAGAATTGTCACTGGCTACAGAATGGTAATTGATTTTAGAAAATTAAATAAAGCTACTAGAAGGGATCACTACCCTCAACCTTTTATTGATCAAATGCTTGAAAGACTATCTAAACACACACACTTTTGTTTCCTTGATGGATACTCTGGATTTTCTCAAATACCTGTGTCACTACCTGATCAAGAGAAAACCACCTTCACTTGTCCTTTCAGAACTTATGCTTATAGACGTATGCCTTTTGGTTTATATAATACACCTGCTACCTTTCAAAGATGTATGACAGCTATATTCTTTGATTTTTGTGAAAATATTGTTGAGGTTTTCATTGATGATTTTTCCGTTTATGGAACTTCTTTTGATGATTGCTTAAGCAACCTTGATCAAATTTTGCAGAGATGCGAGCAAACTAATCTTGTCTTGAATTGGGAGAAGTTCCACTTTATGGTTAATGAAGGTATTATCTTGGGACATAAAATCTCTGAACGAGGTATTGAGGTGGATAAAGCTAAAGTTGATGCAATCGAGAAAATGCCATGTCCTAAAGATATCAAAGGTATTCGTAGTTTCCTCGATCATGCTGGTTTCTATAGGAGATTTATTAAAGACTTCTCTAAAATTTCTAGGCCTCTTACAAATCGTTTGCAAAAGGATGTTCCATTTGTTTTTGATGATGATTGTGTAGAAGCCTTTGAAACACTTAAGAAAGCCTTAATCTCTGCACCTATTGTTCAACCACCTGATTGGAACTTGCCCTTTGAGATTATGTGTGACACTAGTGATTATGCTGTTGGTGCTGTTCTAGGACAAAGAGTTGATAAGAAGTTAAACGTTATTCATTATGCTAGTAAAAATCTAGACAGTGCTCAACGCAATTATGCTACTACTGAAAAAGAATTCTTAGCAGTTGTGTTTGCTTGTGATAAATTTAGATCTTACATTTTTTATTCTAAAGTTACTGTTCACACCAATCATGCTGCTATAAAATATCTTATGGAAAAGAAAGATGCTAAACCTAGACTCATTAGGTGGGTTCTTTTGCTACAAGAATTTGACTTACATATCACTGATAGAAAAGGAGCTGAGAACCCCGTGGCTGATAACTTGTCTAGGTTAGAAAATATTCTTGATGACCCACAACCTATTAATGATAATTTTCCTGATGAACAATTAGCTGCAATAAATGTTTCTCATAACACTCCTTGGTATGCTGACTATGCTAATTACATTGTTGCTAAATACATACCACCTAGCTTCACATACCAACAAAAGAAAAAAAACTTCTATGATTTAAGACATTACTTTTGGGATGACCCACATCTTTATAAAGAAGGAGTACATGGTATTATTAGACGTTGTGTACCTCAGCATGAACAGGGACAAATCCTACGAAAATGTCACTCCGAAGCTTATGGAGGGCATCATGCTGGAGATAGAACTGCTCACAAGGTATTGCAATCTGGTTTTTATTGGCCTACTCTCTTCAATGATGCCCGTAAGTTTGTCTTATCTTGTGATGAATGTCAAAGGATTGGAAATATTGGTAAGCGTCAAGAAATGCCTATGAATTATTCACTTGCTGTTGAACCATTTGATGTTTGGGGATTTGATTACATGGGACCTTTTCCTTCCTCTAATGGGTATACTCATATTTTGGTTGCTGTTGATTATGTCACTAAGTGGGTAGAAGCTATTCCAACTAGTAGTGCTGATCACAACACCGCTATTAAAATGCTTAAGGAAGTTATTTTCCCAAGGTTTGCAGTCCCTATATATTTAATGACTGATGGTGGTTCACATTTTATTCATGGTGCTTTCCGTAAAATGCTTGCTAAGTATGATGTTACCCATAGAATTGCATCACCCTATCATTCTCAGTCTAGTGGTCAAGTTGAACTTAGCAATAGAGAAATAAAATTAATATTACAGAAAACTGTCAATAGGTCTCGAAAGAATTGGTCTAAGAAATTAGATGATGCACTTTGGGCTTATAGAACAGCATATAAAAATCCTATGGGTATGTCTCCTTATAAAATGGTCTATGGAAAAGCTTGTCATTTGCCTCTTGAGTTAGAACATAAAGCATATTGGGCAATTAAAGAACTCAACTATGATTTCAAACTTGCCGGTGAAAAGAGGTTATTTGATATTAGCTCACTAGATGAATGGAGAACCCAAGCTTATGAAATGCCAAGTTATTTAAAGAAAAAGTTAAAAGATGGCATGACAAAAGAATCCAAAAGCGTGAGTTAAAAGTTGGAGAATATGTTCTTTTGTACAACTCTCGTTTCAGATTCTTTGCAGGAAAACTCCTCTCCAAATGGGAAGGACCCTATGTTATCGAGGAGGTTTATCGATCTGGAGCCATCAAAATAAATAATGCTGAGGGTACTAACCCGAAGGTTGTCAATGGGCAAAGAATAAACATTATATCTCAGGTACGCCCATTAATGTTGAAAGCAATATTATCCAAACTTTGACACCGGAAGAACACATAAAGGGAACCTTCCGGAATACTCCAGAATCGTGAAAAAAGAGGAGGTACGTGATACGGTAAGTAAACGGACCCCAAAAAATCCGCAAAAATATTTTCTGTCAGTTTTGGAATATATCAAAAATTAGGAAAATAAGAAACAACCAGCAAGGCACCCTTGGTCCTCGGGTACCTTCCGGACTCTGTTTTTCTTCCGTTTGCTTGTTTCCCAAGATAAAAAAAATCTTTATATACCCCCCGTACCTATTGACCACCGTATCGCGGAGAAATCTTCTGCTTTCTTTCCCTTGCTATTTTCTGACAGATCTGAAAATATGTCATCTCAAGATTCTGAGGAGGAGTGCCCAGTTTCTCATCAGCCTTTAGATAAAAATATCTTCAAGGATACCTATCCCTATATATGGTTCTCCGATGAAGAAGATGAAGATGAACCAGTCCCTCCTCGTTTCAAGCATGAAAGCATGGAGGCGTTATGCAAGAGGATAATAAAGCTTGAGATGGAGAATGAAGAGTTAAGGATAGATAATTTTTACCTTCGAAAGTTGGAGAAAAAGGCAGACAAACCTTCTACTTCATCACCACCGCCTGCTTCTTCATCACCAAAGGAAAGTTGAGTATCGGGTATGGGCACTCCCCTTGGCTTGTGCCAAGCTTGGGGGAGGTGCCCCGGTATCGTATTACCTCCACTATCTTTTGCCTTTACTTATCTTAGTTCGATCCATAGTTATCTTTTGCTTTAGATGAATAAAAATTTAGTTCGATCCTTTCTTTTCGAGAGTTTGCTTAATATTCTATCCTTGTAATCGTGTGCAAGTTATTATATAAAGTTTATTTTGAAGTTTTGTTCTCTTTATTTTCATGTTCAATAAAAGAAAGGAAATAAATAAAAAAGGATCATATGATAATCTTATGGTAAGTAATGACATCACATAAGGAAGAGTATAAGTAGAAAATTTTATTAGAGATTTACAAACATAGCATTGGTCAATAATGCAATTCATGAAAGAATTAATAAGGGAAGAGAAGATTCACATGCAAATATACTATCTTGGACATCATTTGTGATTGTGAGCCCCCATCAAAATATTATATGCCAAAATTGTTGACGTTGGACAAGGAAGACAACGTAATGATTTATGTTTGTTCATATTCATATAGAAGTTATATTGTCATAGATCCTTTAACATGTGGTGCTTGCCCCCCATCTTTTCTAGCCAAAAATTCCGCACTAAGAAGAGATACTACTTGTGCATCCAAAACCCTTAAACCCAAATCTTGTTTTGAGAGTCCACCATACCTACCTATGAATTGAGTAAGATCCTTCAAGTAAGTTGTCATCGGTGCAAAAAGGCAATAAAAATTGCTTCTAAAAGTGTTGGATCATTTAGTGTAAGAGAAAATTGAGCGTTGTACGAACTTGTGATGAAAAAGAATAAAAGTGACAGACTGCATAATAAAGGTTGCTATCATAAGGGGCAATATAATGTGACGTTCTTTTGCACTAAGAGATTGAGCATACAAACAAATAAGCGCATGGCAACCTCTGCTTCCCTCTGCGAAGGGCCTATCTTTTACTTTTATATATTTACTTTTATGCAAGAGTCAAAGTATTTCTCTCTATTCCTTTTTATTTTCTCTTTTGGCAAGCATCATGTGGTGAGGAAAGATCTAGGCACATATATCCAGTTGGATATGAGTAGCATGAGTTATTATTGTTGACATCACCCTTGAGGTGAGCATGTTGGGAGGCAAAACTATAAGCCCCTATCTTTCTATGTGTCCGGTTGAAACTTTTTGCTCATGTGTATGAGGTGAGTGTTAGCAATCATAGAAGACTATATGATGGTTGAGTATGTGGACTTGCCAAAAAGGCTCCGATACGTGACCCTTCCTGAAAAGATGATGAATTGTAGTTGCAAAGTTGACTGAGAACATAGTTTGTTGGTTTTCAATAGAGTTTATGCTTTATACTTCGATGTTGTGATGAATTGTTACTTGTTCATGAGAAGTCTATGATAGAAGTTATATGATAAAAGTTCTATAATAAAGTTTTATGTAAAAGTTTGTTGCTGTTATAATAATTTACATGATGCTTCTATGTCCGTATTTTGTTTTTATCGACACCTCTCTCTCTCTAAGCATGTGGACATGTTTTTCGATTTCGGTTTTCGCTTGAGGACAAGCGATGTCTAAGCTTGAGGGAGTTGATACGTCCATTTTGCATCATGTTTTCCTACTGTTATTTATATTGTTTTTAGATATAATAATGCTTTTTGGAGTAATTCTAATGCCTTTTCTCTCATAATATGCAAGGTTCACACAAAGAGGGAGAATACCGGCAACTGGAATTCTAGACCTGAAAAAGCTACGTCAGGCCACCTATTCTGCACAACTCCAAATGAGCTGAAACTTCACGGAGAATTTTTATGGAATATATAAGAATTATTGGAGCCAATAAGTACCAGAGGGGGCCCACCAGGTGGGCACAACCCACCTGGGCGCACCAGGGAGCCCAAGCGCGCCCTGGTGGGTTGTGCTCCCTTCGGCCCACCTCCGGTGCCCATCTTCTGGTATATAAGTCATTTTGACCTAGAAAAAATCAGGAGAGGACTTTCAGGATGAAGCGTCGCCGTCTCGAGGCGGAACTTTGGCAGGAGCACTTTTGCCCTCCGGCGGAGCGATTCCGCCGGGGGAACTTCCCTCCCAGAGGGGGAAATCATCGTCATCATCTTCACCAACAACTCTCCCATCTTGGGGAGGGCAATCTCCATCGACATCTTCAATAGCACCATCCCCTCTCAAACCCTAGTTCATCTCTTGTGTTCAATCTTTGTTCCGGAACCTTAGATTGGTGCTTGTGGGTGACTAGCTAGTAGTGTTGATTACATCTTGTAGTTGATTACTATATGGTTTATTTGGTGGAAGATTGTATGTTCGGATCCATTATGCTATTTAATACCCCTCTGATCTTGAGCATGATTATCATTTGTGAGTAGTTACTTTTGTTCTTGAGGTCACGGGAGAAATCTTGTTGCAAGTAATCATGTGAACTTGATATGTGTTCGATATTTTGATGATATGTATGTTGTGATTCCCTTAGTGGTGTCATGTGAACGTCGACTACATGGCACTTCACCTTATTAGGGCCTAAGGGAATGCATTGTGGAGTAGTTATTAGATGATGGGTTGCAAGAGTGACAGAAGCTTAAACCCTAGTTTGTGCGCTATTCCGTAAGGGACTGATTTGGATCCAAAAGTTTAATGCTATCGTTAGATTTACTCTTAATACTTTTCTCATAGTTGCGGATGCTTGCGAGGGGGTTAATCATAAGTAGGAGGTTTGCTCAAGTAAGAATAACACCTAAGCACCGATCCACCCACATATCAAATTATCAAAGTAGCGAACACAAACCAAACCAACATGATGAAAGTGACTAGATGAAATTTTCGTGTACCCTCAAGAACGCTTTGCTTATCATAAGACACCGTTTTGGCATGTCATTTGCCTCAAAATCATTGGGCTACCTTACTGCACTTTTGTTACCGTTACCGTTGCTTGCTTGTTACAAATTACCTTGTTATCAAACTACCCATTACTTATAATTTCAGTGCTTGCATAGAATACCTTGTTGAAAACTACTTGTCATTTCCTTCTGCTCCTCGTTGGGTTCGACACTCTTACTTATCGAAAGGACTATGATTGATCCCCTATACTTGTGGGTCATCAAGCGGGCAAGTCTTAAAGAAGCCTCCGATGCTTTACTTGTTGCAATAGAAGAGGCTCGAACGGGGGCGTTCATGCCCAACAGAGAGAACGATGAGCTTACGTGTGTCCTGAAGAATCCTGAACACCCGAGATGAACACGAGGCAAAGGTGTTGTTCCATGGTTTGAGGGGTTTGCGGATTGGAACACCGATTACAGAAGTCGTGCGAGAAAGAAGCAGGAGGAGGAGCAGAAGAGGAAGCTGGAGGAGGAGCAGAGGAAGGAGGAAGCAGTCCGCCTTCAATGCCTAGAATCAAAGCACGCGGAGTTGGAACGCCCTTTCATGCGGCAGCAGGAGCAGATCGACTCACTTAGCCAGGAAAGGGCGTCTCAGCGGCAGCAGCAAGCAGATCCAGCATTGGATAGCACCGTCCCATCTATGCCGAGAAGCAACGTGGGTTCCACCCCGGCCGATGATGCACTGCTGGCTAGATACCCCGTGGATGATATCTAACGTGCGACACCTTGTGAGCTACACATTAAGGTGAAGAACATATCAATGAAGGTCGCGGATGGCTATGCTTTAACAAATCCCCCTGAAGCAACCTTCCATGGCAATCCGATTCCAGCTGGCTATGCTCGTGTCGTTGTGGATGAAGTGATGTCGGGATATAACGATCTAGAGCTTGACATTCATGGAGGTGATGAGGAGAGCAGACTGGGAGAGGCCATACATCGTATCATTCTATGGAGAAAGGATTGCATCGTCTTTCTAAGGCCACCGACTCCTCCTCCAAGTCCGCCACGTCAGCCGGCTCCTCCTCCAAGTCCGCCACCGCGTCAGTCGACTCCTGCTCCTCCAAGTCCGCCACCGCGTCAGCCGACTCCTCCTCCAAGTCCGCCACCGCGTCAGTCGTCTCCGCCACCGCGTCAGTCGACTCCTCCTCCAAGTCCGGTACCACGTCAGCCGACTCCTCCTCTAGGTCCAGCACCACGTCAGCCGTCTCCGCCGCCTCAGCAACAGCGGAAGAGAGGCACCGCAGCTACGGTGGCTAGCGGTACAACAGGCAAGAAATTCAGATATGGTCCAAGCCTCAGGGCTCCTCCAAAGTTGCCTTATGACTTGACTGACGAGGAACTCGACGCCGAAGTGGATGCCCAAGTGAAGGCCCATTTTGGACCGAAACCGCCCCCACCGCCAAAGGAGAAAATACCTGAGGAAGTCATACAACACTTTATTGATAATGCTCAACCGGCTGTGAAGATAAGGGACTCAGACTATGAGCGCTCTATTAAGAAGTTATATCGTGCACAAAAAGAGAAGGAGTCGAGCTCGAGCTCGAGCCAAGCAGCAGGTAAAAAATGCGGGAAAACTATCCCCCAGCTGGGAGAACAGGCAGTGCAATCGATCCCCCCGCTCATTGTACAACAACATGTGAGTACCGCCGATCAGCTGGTAATAACCGATGAACATAGAAGGATGGCTAAAGAGGCCGGTGTCACTGTTTATCAACTCCTAGAGATCGAGCCTATCCCCGGGATTACAGATAACGAAGTAGCATGGAAATATGTCCACGGCCAACCTATGGTCAGGCCTGAGGAGATCCTGCTTCTATGAACGAGAATGTATGAATTGCATGAGTGGTACCTGAGAGAAGTAAAGACGGGGCGAGAGTCCCTCATGGTGAAAGTCAAGGAAGAGCATTACTTCCATGAAAACGATATGTGGGTTGAACTTCCAGAACTTTTTAGTTATTCATTCAAGACGCACTCGACAAATCCCTCGTCAGTTGCTATTGTCTGTAAGTGATTTCTTTGTATAATTTAAGTCTCTAGTTGTGCTCGTTCATTACCTTTAATTATCCTCACTATATTCTTTTCTGTGGTATTATGCAGAATGAAGATGTATGAAATGAAAAGAGAAGGACACTATGGCATTGGGTTCATTGACCCAAATACCATTAATGAAGAGACATGGTCACATGAGACGTCGAGAAAAGACACAGAGAGAAGCTTGCTAGAGTTTTTAAAGTGACTAAATACCCAACCAGAAATACTACTTCCTTACAACTTCGGGTGAGTGTTACTGTCTTGTACTACAAATTCTGTTTTTGCTTACTAGATGTTAATAAGTGTAGTTGATGAGTTATGCACATGCCCGCTTAATTATACAAATGTGTGCGCATGCAGTTTCCACTTGATCCTGTTAATCATTTAAGCTGACAAGGGAAAAGTTCAAGTACTGGACTCACTATTTAAAGATACTAAAGAATACTCAATCGTGAAGGGGATGCTCGACAGGTAATTTCAATCATTATCGCACTATGTCGGCCTCTTTAGTTCATTTCCTGATATCTACTAATTAATAACTCATTTATTCATTTTCTTTGCCGGCGGGCATGGTTTGGCAAAAGTTCATCAAACAGGTTGAAGGCGAATGGAAACAAGCTCTAAAATGGGTGCGACCCAAGGTAATTAAGTACTACTAGCTACGTCTGTGCATCTCTTTAATTCTAGTTTCAATACCATTATCATGCTTGATTAATTATTATCTGATTGAATTATATTCTCGTAAAGTGCCTGAGGCAGGCGCAGGGGAATAATTTATGTGCATACTACGTTTGCGAGAATATTCGCTTTATGACCGAAAGGAGCAAAACTGGAAGAAATCTTGACGTACGTAAACACAATTCACAATTCTTTTTATCATGATCTAATATACACACACACACAACTAATATATTCATATTGATCTTCTTTTTTAATAAAGATGGCGGAGATGCGGGATAAGCTCCTACCAATGGACCGCATACGAGCACTTCAAGAGGAAATTGCGGGATTTTTGCTTGACCAGGTCATAGATCCCAAAGGAGAATACCATTACACCTAATGCTTACATATAATGATCTGCAAATTGTAGGAGAAATCGTATGTACCAAATTGTATATATATATATGTGTGTGTGTGTATGCATGGTCGTACTAGAAATTCTATATATGATATATGATTGGTCGTACGAGAAATTCTATTATATATGACGTGTACAGTATGTAGTAGCAGTGGCACATGACTGCAGTAGCGTTAAATATGTTTGAAATGAAAAACAATTAAATGGAAAACACAAAACGAAAAGGAAAAATAAACCATAAATCATAAATCCTAAAACCCTAAACCCATAAACCTCTAGTCCCGGTTGGTGTCACCAACCGGGACTAAAGGTCCCCCAGCCCCCGGCGCGGGCTCGTGCCATGTGGTGGGCCTTTGGTCCCGGGCCGTGATGAACCGGGACTAAAGGGGGGTCCTTTAGTCCCCACCCTTTAGTGCCGGTTGGTGAACCGGCACTAAAGGCCCTTACGAACCAGGACTAAAGGCTGATTCTGCACTAGTGATCGGATCATTTCTTTAATAGATAAATCCAAGTAAATTTACTATAGTCATCAATAAAGGTTACATAGTATGAGAATCTACCAACTGAAGTAGGGACTGGCCCCCACACATCTGAGAATATAAGTTGCAAAGGAGCAGTGGATACACTAGTAGACACAGGGTATGGTAATTGATGACTTTTAGCTTGTTGACACGAATCACAAACTGACTCAACACTAGACGCATAAGGAAGTTTATTTTAACTAAGGACATAATGAACCACTACTGCAGGATGCTGCTAACACGACACTACGATCAGAGACCCTTCGACGAAACTATGTGCGATGCATTAATCGCAAACGGTGATGTAAAATAACCGTCAAAAAAGATGCAAAATGTGTGCGATGAAGGATACATCAAACACGGTCCAGATTTTAGTTCCGTGTGCGATGCCGGGCATACGGTTTAGTTCAATTAACTATTTGTGATGAGGCAGAACAAAAGAAACGAGCAGGCAGATGAAGGCGTGTGCGATATACGGCATACGGTTCACTCGGGTGAACTGTTTGTGATTAGGCGGAACAAAAGAAACGGTCAGCCAGATGAAGGTGTGTGCGATAGAGGGCATACAGTTCACTCGGATGAACTGTTTGCGTTAAGCCAAGATAACAGAAACGGTTCAATATAACAAGATGTGTGTGATACGCGACAAACAGGTCTGTAATCAGAAATGTGTGCGAAGACCGATAATAACACAAACGATTGCTTCTAATAAGACATATGTGATATGCTCTGTCTACACAACATCTATTGGCCACTGGGCGACGGGCGGTCATCCGGGTACACCATAAGGATGCGAAGAGGCATCCTATATCAGCAAGGACTAGTTGTTCCACCAATAGCTCATCTAAGAGAACTCTCAAGTTAAGTGTGCTCAGGCTGGAGCAGCCATCAGATGGGTGACTGGATGGGAAGTTGTCTTGATGTTAAATTAACTGATGGGATGGGTCATAAGGGTCAAATTAAATGACCTCTATGATCCATCCCATCAGTTAAATTAACCTCGAGGTCCTTGTTTTTTTAACACATGTTAAAGAAGGTCTACCGCATTACTTTTTGACAATGTGCGATACGTGGCATACAGTTGATCCATCCGACCTGTTTGTGATGGAATAAGCCGTGTGTGTTGTGGGCAAACGCTTGCTAGTATACAACCGTTTGTGATTGATGAATTCATCACCGACGGGTTCCCTAGTGTGGTCCGTGTTCATCTGATCATCATCTACTTCTTGTGCTAGCTCGATGTTCCTTATATGCTAAGTTTCCATTAATTGATGGCGTTTTATGAACACGCCACCGTTTCCCGCCATGTCCTCACCTGTTTCCTGCCACCCAGCGATATTGCGCATAAACCTAGGCGGCGCGCGACGCACGGAGGCAACAAGCGCAGCTTGTAGCACATCCACCTTTTCCAAGCATGCCAACCCACCAAAGCGCTGCCTCTGCCATCAACCTCGTCGACGAGGAAAACGAGAAGGCGCCACGGCCCGTTGAGGCCGAGGCGCTCCCCGGCAACGCGATGGACGACGCCGTGATGCACATCATCGCCAGGGTTGAGCAGACCCTTGGCGCATGGCGTTTCAGCGCCGCGGATCAAGATAGGCATGAAAGTGCTGAGAGGCCGCAGCTCGCCGCACAACATGATCGATGGCACGCCGCAAAGCAAGCTAGGCGCGTTCGAACCGATAGGCTGCGGCTCGCCGCACGGCGAGACCATTGGAGCGCCGCAGAGCGAGAGGCGCGGCTCGCCGCACATCAAGAGCGGATCCATCGGCGCTTGCCTGCTGTCGACAGGGCATCGCAGCTGGGTACACGTCCCATCAGTACCCCCATTCCTCGCCAGGAGTGGGCAGAGGCCCTCTGCACCGTACTTGCACCAGAGGCCGGCCGCGCCGTACTTGCACCGGACGCTCGCCGCACCGTTCGCATGGTTCACGCTGTTCGCCTTGTCCGCGGCCCGCTCGATGCCAACGCGCTGGTCGGTAGGCTCGACCGCCTCCTTGGCCCAGGTGTCCACCTGGGCGCAGTAGAGAAACATGGCCGTCGCATCCTTGAGCTGGTGATCTCCGATGAAATAGCCAACTTGGAGCTCGAGATCGCGCTCCAGATGTACCGCGAGTGTGTCGGCCGCTTGGATGAACGCCTGCACGAGTTCAGGCAGAGCCAAGAGCTACTGTAGGCAAGGGCTGCTGGTCATGGTCTCATGGACGCGTTTTATTTTGTTGAGTTGTTTCGACGTGGATAGCTATGTATTCACAGCAATCATAGTATTGCTCTGTTTCAATGTGTGTACTCTGTTTTCCATTCTTATATGTTCTGTTTCAATGTGTGTATATACGCTTTCCATTCTGTATATGTGGATGATAACAGCTAGATTCAAATTAGTATACAAAAACAGATAGAAAATGGAATTCATAATATATATATATATATATATATATATATATATATATATTAATTGTTCATTAGTTCATCACAGAATATATATAATATAAACACATATACGTGATGATACTTAACTACTAGGTACACTGCATAAAATTAAAAACGAACAATTCTAAAACTAATAATCCCTCCTAGGGGCAGTATTCCGGCAGCCCCTCGCCAGCAGCTCCCTGGTGCGCGGCGTCTTCCCAGCGCGGAGGCAGTACTCCGCCTCCTCCGCCTTGTAGCGCTTGACGTACCGATCTGCCTCTTGCTGGCGGACGAGCGCGAACGATCTTGCCATTTCGTTGGGCGCCCACCGGAGCTCCTTGTCGGTGGCACGCTGGAGCTTATCGGCCCACCTCCACGCAGCGATGAGGCGCCTAGCGCCTTTGACCTTCCTCGCGAAGTACCCGTCTTCGTACACCTAATCCGCACGATGACGCGCCCGCCCCCAAAGCTCAACCGCCTCCTTTTTCCAGGCGGCATCACGGGCTTCACAGGCCGCCTGGTACCTGGCTTCCTCCTCCGCCATCTCCTTCTTGAACGCCACTTGCCTGGCTCTCTCAGCCGGCGGCAGCGACTTCCACAGACAAAGATTGTACTGGCCCCAAAACCAATCCAAAGTTGGGGGGGGGGGGGTCCGGCGCAACGTCGCCCGGCGGCGCGTAGGGGTCCTCGTCGCTGCTCTTCGAGTGAGCGTCCTCGGGGGGGCGGCGAATCCTCGTTGGCGCGTGGGCAGACCGGTGGCGCCATGGAAGAGATTTGAGAGAGAGAGAGAGAGAGGGCGAGTGAGGGGAGGATGTAGAAGAGAATGCAGGCGGGATGACGTGAGCAAGGTAGTATTTATTGGCGGCCGGAATCTAGATCGACGGGAACAATACACATGCCGGTCGCCGGAATTTACGAGTACTGTAATTTGAATTACACAGGATTCCCGTAGCAAAATCCGTGTGTGAACATAATAGCTGACGGTTTCCAATACAAAACCGTGTCTGATTAATAACCCCCGCCACTCACCTTAAAACCTCGAGGCGCGAAATAGAGTGCCAATCGTGTGGGGGCCGGTTGTCTTGCCAGATCTTTACATTTTCTTTTTTGAACACCAGATATTTACATCATCTGATGATTTTTTTAACTCGCACACAAGTACACAAAAATATGATTTTTCAAACCGTTAAGGTTAGCCGTTGCATGGAGATGTAGTTCAAATTTGAATTACAGTCATTAAATGGCTAGAAAATCACTTAAATGTCTTTAAAAGGTCAAATGACCCCTGAAATTTTCCAAATTTTCACATGACAGTTGTATTAGTGCACGTTAAACGTAGAAAAAAATTTGAAGGCCGTAAGAGGAAGCTATCTCCCGTTCGTCATCAAACATGCATTGTTCCCTCTCGGAACCACGAGCCTTCTAGTGAGTTACTCCGGTTTGTGAGGGGTGTGTGTCCAAACTTTCGTCAAACAGGCCAATTTTTTTACCACATCATCTTGGTGGCATGACATTACATCAAGCAAGGTTTCATGTTTTTCTGATCATTTTTTAATTTTTTTGGAATTAAAATGCCATGGCACTCCATGCATGTGTCCGGGCCGTCACACCAATATGTTTGAAAATTCCTTCTAATTTACTGCACATGGAATTAACTCGCACACAAGTACACAAATATGATTTTCAAACAGTTATGGTTAGCCGTTGCATGTAGATGTAGTTCAAATTTGAATTACGGTCATTAAATGGCTAGAAAATCACTTAAATGTCTTTAAAAGGTCAAATGACCCCTGAAATTTTTCAAATTTTCACATGACAGTTGTATTAGTGCATGTTAAATGTAGAAAAAAATTGAAGGCCGTAAGAGGAAGCTATCTCCCGTTCGTCATCAAACATGCATTGTTCCCTCTCGGAACAACGAGCCTTCTAGTGAGTTGCTCCGGTTTGTGAGGGGTGTGTGTCCAAACTTTCGTCAAACAGGCCAATTTTTTTACCACATCATCTTGGTGGCATGACATTACATCAAACAAGGTTTCATGTTTTTCTGATCATTTTTTAATTTTTTGGAATTAAAATGCCATGGCACTCCATGCATGTGTCCATGCCGTGAGACCAATATGTTTGAAAATTCCTTCTAATTTACTGCACATGGAATTAACTCGCACACAAGTACACAAATATGATTTTTCAAACAGTTATGGTTAGCCGTTGCATGTAGATGTAGTTCAAATTTGAATTACGGTCATTAAATGGCTAGAAAATCACTTAAATGTCTTTAAAAGGTCAAATGACCCCTGAAATTTTCCAAATATTCACATGACAGTTGTATTAGTGCACGTTAAATGTCGAAAAAAATTGAAGGCCATAAGAGGAAGCTATCTCTCGTTCGTCATCAAATATGCATTGTTCCCTCTCGGAACCACGAGCCTTCAAGTGAGTTGCTCCTGTTTGTGAGGGGTGTGTGTCCAAACTTTCGTCAAACAGGCCAATTTTTTTTACCACATCATCTTGGTGGCATGACATTACATCAAGCAAGGTTTCATGTTTTTCTGATCATTTTTTAATTTTTTGGAATTAAAATGCCATGGCACTCCATGCATGTGTCCATGCCGTGAGACCAATATGTTTGAAAATTCCTTCTAATTTACTGCACATGGAATTAACTCGCACACAAGTACACAAATATGATTTTTCAAACCGTTATGGTTAGCCGTTGCATGTAGATGTAGTTCAAATTTGAATTACGGTCATTAAATGGCTAGAAAATCACTTAAATGTCTTTAAAAGGTCAAATGACCCCTGAAATTTTCCAAATTTTCACATGACAGTTGTATTAGTGCACGTTAAACATAGAAAAAATTGAAGGCCGTAAGAGGAAGCTATCTCCCGTTCGTCATCAAACATGCATTGTTCCCTCTCGGAACCACGAGCCTTCCAGTGAGTTGCTCCGGTTTGTGAGGGTTGTGTGTCCAAACTTTCGTCAAACAAGCCAATTTTTTTACCACATCATCTTGATGGCAGGACATTACATCAAGCAAGGTTTCATGTTTTTCTAATCATTTTTTAATTTTTTGGAATTAAAATGCCATGGCACTCCATGCATGTGTCCATGCCGTGAGACCAATATGTTTGAAAATTCCTTCTAATTTACTGCACATGGAATTAACTCGCACACAAGTACACAAATATGATTTTTCAAACCGTTATGGTTAGCCATTGCATGTACATGTAGTTCAAATTTGAATTACGGTCATTAAATGGCTAGAAAATCACTTAAATGTCTTTAAAAGCTCAAATGACCCTTGAAATTTTCCAAATTTTCACATGACAGTTGTATTAGTGCACGTTAAACGTAGAAAAAAATTTGAAGGCCGTAAGAGGAAGCTATCTCCCGTTCGTCATCAAACATGCATTGTTCCCTCTCGGAACCACGAGCCTTCTAGTGAGTTGCTCCGGTTTGTGAGGGGTGTGTGTCCAAACTTTCGTCAAACAGGCCAATTTTTTTACCACATCATCTTGGTGGCATGACATTACATCAAGCAAGGTTTCATGTTTTTTTGATCATTTTTTAATTTTTTTGAATTAAAATGCCATGGCACTCCATGCATGTGTCCATGCCGTGAGACCAATATGTTTGAAAATTCCTTCTAATTTACTGCACATGGAATTAACTCGCACACAAGTACACAAATATGATTTTTCAAACAGTTATGGTTAGCCGTTGCATGTAGATGTAGTTCAAATTTGAATTACGGTCATTAAATGGCTAGAAAATCACTTAAATGTCTTTAAAAGGTCAAATGACCCCTGAAATTTTCCAAATATTCACATGACAGTTGTATTAGTGCACGTTAAATGTCGAAAAAAATTGAAGGCCATAAGAGGAAGCTATCTCTCGTTCGTCATCAAATATGCATTGTTCCCTCTCGGAACCACGAGCCTTCTAGTGAGTTGCTCCGGTTTGTGAGGGGTGTGTGTCCAAACTTTCGTCAAACAGGCCAATTTTTTTACCACATCATCTTGGTGGCATGACATTACATCAAGCAAGGTTTCATGTTTTTCTGATCATTTTTTAATTTTTTGGAATTAAAATGCCATGGCACTCCATGCATGTGTCCATGCCGTGAGACCAATATGTTTGAAAATTCCTTCTAATTTACTGCACATGGAATTAACTCGCACACAAGTACACAAATATGATTTTTCAAACCGTTATGGTTAGCCGTTGCATGTAGATGTAGTTCAAATTTGAATTACGGTCATTAAATGGCTAGAAAATCACTTAAATGTCTTTAAAAGGTCAAATGACCCCTGAAATTTTCCAAATTTTCACATGACAGTTGTATTAGTGCACGTTAAACATAGAAAAAATTGAAGGCCGTAAGAGGAAGCTATCTCCCGTTCGTCATCAAACATGCATTGTTCCCTCTCGGAACCACGAGCCTTCCAGTGAGTTGCTCCGGTTTGTGAGGGGTGTGTGTCCAAACTTTCGTCAAACAAGCCAATTTTTTTACCACATCATCTTGATGGCAGGACATTACATCAAGCAAGGTTTCATGTTTTTCTAATCATTTTTTAATTTTTTGGAATTAAAATGCCATGGCACTCCATGCATGTGTCCATGCCGTGAGACCAATATGTTTGAAAATTCCTTCTAATTTACTGTACATGGAATTAACTCGCACACAAGTACACAAATATGATTTTTCAAACCGTTACGGTTAGCCATTGCATGTACATGTAGTTCAAATTTTAATTACGGTCATTAAATGGCTAGAAAATCACTTAAATGTCTTTAAAAGGTCAAATGACCCTTGAAATTTTCCAAATTTTCACATGACAGTTGTATTAGTGCACGTTAAACGTAGAAAAAAAATTGAAGGCCGTAAGAGGAAGCTATCTCCCGTTCGTCATCAAACATGCATTGTTCCCTCTCGGAACCACGAGCCTTCTAGTGAGTTGCTCCGGTTTGTGAGGGGTGTGTGTCCAAACTTTCGTCAAACAGGCCAATTTTTTTACCACATCATCTTGGTGGCATGACATTACATCAAGCAAGGTTTCATGTTTTTTTGATCATTTTTTAATTTTTTTGAATTAAAATGCCATGGCACTCCATGCATGTGTCCATGCCGTGAGACCAATATGTTTGAAAATTCCTTCTAATTTACTGCACATGGAATTAACTCACACACAAGTACACAAATATAATATTTTAAACCGTTATGGTTAGCCGTTGCATGTAGATGTAGTTCAAATTTGAATTACGGTCATTAAATGGCTAGAAAATCACTTAAATGTCTTTAAAAGGTCAAATGACCCCTGAAATTTTCCAAATTTTCACATGACAGTTGTATTAGTGCACGTTAAATGTCGAAAAAAATTGAAGGCCATAAGAGGAAGCTATCTCTCGTTCGTCATCAAATATGCATTGTTCCCTCTCGGAACCACGAGCCTTCTAGTGAGTTGCTCCGGTTTGTGAGGGGTGTGTGTCCAAACTTTCGTCAAACAGGCCAATTTTTTTACCACATCATCTTGGTGGCATGACATTACATCAAGCAAGGTTTCATGTTTTTCTGATCATTTTTTAATTTTTTGGAATTAAAATGCCATGGCACTCCATGCATGTGTCCATGCCGTGAGACCAATATGTTTGAAAATTCCTTCTAATTTACTGCACATGGAATTAACTCGCACACAAGTACACAAATATGATTTCTCAAACCGTTATGGTTAGCCGTTGCATGTAGATGTAGTTCAAATTTGAATTACGGTCATTAAATGGCTAGAAAATCACTTAAATGTCTTTAAAAGGTCAAATGACCCCTGAAATTTTCCAAATTTTCACATGACAGTTGTATTAGTGCACGTTAAACATAGAAAAAATTGAAGGCCGTAAGAGGAAGCTATCTCCCGTTCGTCATCAAACATGCATTGTTCCCTCTCGGAACCACGAGCCTTCCAGTGAGTTGCTCCGGTTTGTGAGGGGTGTGTGTCCAAACTTTCGTCAAACAAGCCAATTTTTTTACCACATCATCTTGATGGCAGGACATTACATCAAGCAAGGTTTCATGTTTTTCTAA
This sequence comes from Thinopyrum elongatum, assembly GCA_011799875.1. Taxonomy (NCBI): domain Eukaryota; kingdom Viridiplantae; phylum Streptophyta; class Magnoliopsida; order Poales; family Poaceae; genus Thinopyrum; species Thinopyrum elongatum. The sequence continues at coordinate 77,536,610 of CM022301.1, forward strand.
TCATTTTTTAATTTTTTGGAATTAAAATGCCATGGCACTCCATGCATGTGTCCATGCCGTGAGACCAATATGTTTGAAAATTCCTTCTAATTTACTGCACATGGAATTAACTCGCACACAAGTACACAAATATGATTTTTCAAACCGTTATGGTTAGCCATTGCATGTACATGTAGTTCAAATTTGAATTACGGTCATTAAATGGCTAGAAAATCACTTAAATGTCTTTAAAAGGTCAAATGACCCCTGAAATTTTCCAAATTTTCACATGACAGTTGTATTAGTGCACGTTAAACGTAGAAAAAAATTTGAAGGCCGTAAGAGGAAGATATCTCCCGTTCGTCATCAAACATGCATTGTTCCCTCTCGGAACCACGAGCCTTCTAGTGAGTTGCTCCGGTTTGTGAGGGGTGTGTGTCCAAACTTTCGTCAAACAGGCCAATTTTTTTACCACATCATCTTGGTGGCATGACATTACATCAAGCAAGGTTTCATGTTTTTTTGATCATTTTTTAATTTTTTTGAATTAAAATGCCATGGCACTCCATGCATGTGTCCATGCCGTGAGACCAATATGTTTGAAAATTCCTTCTAATTTACTGCACATGGAATTAACTCACACACAAGTACACAAATATAATATTTTAAACCGTTATGGTTAGCCGTTGCATGTAGATGTAGTTCAAATTTGAATTACGGTCATTAAATGGCTAGAAAATCACTTAAATGTCTTTAAAAGGTCAAATGACCCCTGAAATTTTCCAAATTTTCACATGGCAGTTGTATTAGTGCACGTTAAATGTCGAAAAAAATTGAAGGCCATAAGAGGAAGCTATCTCTCGTTCGTCATCAAATATGCATTGTTCCCTCTCGGAACCACGAGCCTTCTAGTGAGTTGCTCCGGTTTGTGAGGGGTGTGTGTCCAAACTTTCGTCAAACAGGCCAATTTTTTTACCACATCATCTTGGTGGCATGACATTACATCAAGCAAGGTTTCATGTTTTTCTGATCATTTTTAAATTTTTTGGAATTAAAATGCCATGGCACTCCATGCATGTGTCCATGCCGTGAGACCAATATGTTTGAAAATTCCTTCTAATTTACTGCACATGGAATTAACTCGCACACAAGTACACAAATATGATTTTTCAAACCGTTATGGTTAGCCGTTGCATGTAGATGTAGTTCAAATTTGAATTACGGTCATTAAATGGCTAGAAAATCACTTAAATGTCTTTAAAAGGTCAAATGACCCCTGAAATTTTCCAAATTTTCACATGACAGTTGTATTAGTGCACGTTAAACATAGAAAAAATTGAAGGCCGTAAGAGGAAGCTATCTCCCGTTCGTCATCAAACATGCATTGTTCCCTCTCGGAACCACGAGCCTTCTAGTGAGTTGCTCCGGTTTGTGAGGGGTGTGTGTCCAAACTTTCGTCAAACAGGCCAATTTTTTTACCACATCATCTTGGTGGCATGACATTACATCAAGCAAGGTTTCATGTTTTTCTGATCATTTTTTAATTTTTTTGGAATTAAAATGCCATGGCACTCCATGCATGTGTCCGGGCCGTCACACCAATATGTTTGAAAATTCCTTCTAATTTACTGCACATGGAATTAACTCGCACACAAGTACACAAATATGATTTTCAAACAGTTATGGTTAGCCGTTGCATGTAGATGTAGTTCAAATTTGAATTACGGTCATTAAATGGCTAGAAAATCACTTAAATGTCTTTAAAAGGTCAAATGACCCCTGAAATTTTTCAAATTTTCACATGACAGTTGTATTAGTGCATGTTAAATGTAGAAAAAAATTGAAGGCCGTAAGAGGAAGCTATCTCCCGTTCGTCATCAAACATGCATTGTTCCCTCTCGGAACAACGAGCCTTCTAGTGAGTTGCTCCGGTTTGTGAGGGGTGTGTGTCCAAACTTTCGTCAAACAGGCCAATTTTTTTACCACATCATCTTGGTGGCATGACATTACATCAAACAAGGTTTCATGTTTTTCTGATCATTTTTTAATTTTTTGGAATTAAAATGCCATGGCACTCCATGCATGTGTCCATGCCGTGAGACCAATATGTTTGAAAATTCCTTCTAATTTACTGCACATGGAATTAACTCGCACACAAGTACACAAATATGATTTTTCAAACAGTTATGGTTAGCCGTTGCATGTAGATGTAGTTCAAATTTGAATTACGGTCATTAAATGGCTAGAAAATCACTTAAATGTCTTTAAAAGGTCAAATGACCCCTGAAATTTTCCAAATATTCACATGACAGTTGTATTAGTGCACGTTAAATGTCGAAAAAAATTGAAGGCCATAAGAGGAAGCTATCTCTCGTTCGTCATCAAATATGCATTGTTCCTTCTCGGAACCACGAGCCTTCAAGTGAGTTGCTCCTGTTTGTGAGGGGTGTGTGTCCAAACTTTCGTCAAACAGGCCAATTTTTTTTACCACATCATCTTGGTGGCATGACATTACATCAAGCAAGGTTTCATGTTTTTCTGATCATTTTTTAATTTTTTGGAATTAAAATGCCATGGCACTCCATGCATGTGTCCATGCCGTGAGACCAATATGTTTGAAAATTCCTTCTAATTTACTGCACATGGAATTAACTCGCACACAAGTACACAAATATGATTTTTCAAACCGTTATGGTTAGCCGTTGCATGTAGATGTAGTTCAAATTTGAATTACGGTCATTAAATGGCTAGAAAATCACTTAAATGTCTTTAAAAGGTCAAATGACCCCTGAAATTTTCCAAATTTTCACATGACAGTTGTATTAGTGCACGTTAAACATAGAAAAAATTGAAGGCCGTAAGAGGAAGCTATCTCCCGTTCGTCATCAAACATGCATTGTTCCCTCTCGGAACCACGAGCCTTCCAGTGAGTTGCTCCGGTTTGTGAGGGTTGTGTGTCCAAACTTTCGTCAAACAAGCCAATTTTTTTACCACATCATCTTGATGGCAGGACATTACATCAGGCAAGGTTTCATGTTTTTCTAATCATTTTTTAATTTTTTGGAATTAAAATGCCATGGCACTCCATGCATGTGTCCATGCCGTGAGACCAATATGTTTGAAAATTCCTTCTAATTTACTGCACATGGAATTAACTCGCACACAAGTACACAAATATGATTTTTCAAACCGTTATGGTTAGCCATTGCATGTACATGTAGTTCAAATTTGAATTACGGTCATTAAATGGCTAGAAAATCACTTAAATGTCTTTAAAAGGTCAAATGACCCTTGAAATTTTCCAAATTTTCACATGACAGTTGTATTAGTGCACGTTAAACGTAGAAAAAAATTTGAAGGCCGTAAGAGGAAGCTATCTCCCGTTCGTCATCAAACATGCATTGTTCCCTCTCGGAACCACGAGCCTTCTAGTGAGTTGCTCCGGTTTGTGAGGGGTGTGTGTCCAAACTTTCGTCAAACAGGCCAATTTTTTTACCACATCATCTTGGTGGCATGACATTACATCAAGCAAGGTTTCATGTTTTTTTGATTATTTTTTAATTTTTTTGAATTAAAATGCCATGGCACTCCATGCATGTGTCCATGCCGTGAGACCAATATGTTTGAAAATTCCTTCTAATTTACTGCACATGGAATTAACTCACACACAAGTACACAAATATAATATTTTAAACCGTTATGGTTAGCCGTTGCATGTAGATGTAGTTCAAATTTGAATTACGGTCATTAAATGGCTAGAAAATCACTTAAATGTCTTTAAAAGGTCAAATGACCCCTGAAATTTTCCAAATTTTCACATGACAGTTGTATTAGTGCACGTTAAATGTCGAAAAAAATTGAAGGCCATAAGAGGAAGCTATCTCTCGTTCGTCATCAAATATGCATTGTTCCCTCTCGGAACCACGAGCCTTCTAGTGAGTTGCTCCGGTTTGTGAGGGGTGTGTGTCCAAACTTTCGTCAAACAGGCCAATTTTTTTACCACATCATCTTGGTGGCATGACATTACATCAAGCAAGGTTTCATGTTTTTCTGATCATTTTTTAATTTTTTGGAATTAAAATGCCATGGCACTCCATGCATGTGTCCATGCCGTGAGACCAATATGTTTGAAAATTCCTTCTAATTTACTGCACATGGAATTAACTCGCACACAAGTACACAAATATGATTTTTCAAACCGTTATGGTTAGCCGTTGCATGTAGATGTAGTTCAAATTTGAATTACGGTCATTAAATGGCTAGAAAATCACTTAAATGTCTTTAAAAGGTCAAATGACCCCTGAAATTTTCCAAATTTTCACATGACAGTTGTATTAGTGCACGTTCAACATAGAAAAAATTGAAGGTCGTAAGAGGAAGCAATCTCCCGTTCGTCATCAAACATGCATTGTTCCCTCTCGGAACCACGAGCCTTCCAGTGAGTTGCTCCGGTTTGTGAGGGGTGTGTGTCCAAACTTTCGTCAAACAAGCCAATTTTTTTACCACATCATCTTGATGGCAGGACATTACATCAAGCAAGGTTTCATGTTTTTCTAATCATTTTTTAATTTTTTGGAATTAAAATGCCATGGCACTCCATGCATGTGTCCATGCCGTGAGACCAATATGTTTGAAAATTCCTTCTAATTTACTGCACATGGAATTAACTCGCACACAAGTACACAAATATGATTTTTCAAACCGTTATGGTTAGCCATTGCATGTACATGTAGTTCAAATTTGAATTACGGTCATTAAATGGCTAGAAAATCACTTAAATGTCTTTAAAAGGTCAAATGACCCCTGAAATTTTCCAAATTTTCACATGACAGTTGTATTAGTGCACGTTAAACGTAGAAAAAAATTTGAAGGCCGTAAGAGGAAGCTATCTCCCGTTCGTCATCAAACATGCATTGTTCCCTCTCGGAACCACGAGCCTTCTAGTGAGTTGCTCCGGTTTGTGAGGGGTGTGTGTCCAAACTTTCGTCAAACAGGCCAATTTTTTTACCACATCATCTTGGTGGCATGACATTACATCAAGCAAGGTTTCATGCTTTTTTGATCATTTTTTAATTTTTTTGAATTAAAATGCCATGGCACTCCATGCATGTGTCCATGCCGTGAGACCAATATGTTTGAAAATTCCTTCTAATTTACTGCACATGGAATTAACTCACACACAAGTACACAAATATAATATTTTAAACCGTTATGGTTAGCCATTGCATGTACATGTAGTTCAAATTTGAATTACGGTCATTAAATGGCTAGAAAATCACTTAAATGTCTTTAAAAGGTCAAATGACCCCTGAAATTTTCCAAATTTTCACATGACAGTTGTATTAGTGCACGTTAAACGTATAAAAAAATTTGAATGCCGTAAGAGGAAGCTATCTCTCGTTCGTCATCAAACATGCATTCTTCCCTCTTGGAACCACGAGCCTTTTACTGAGTTGCTCCGGTTTGTGAGGGGTGTGTGTCCAAACTTTCGTCAAACAGGCCAATTTTTTTACCACATCATCTTGGTGGCATGACATTACATCAAGCAAGGTTTCATGTTTTTCTGATCATTTTTTAATTTTTTGGAATTAAAATGCCATGGCACTCCATGCATGTGTCCATGCCGTGAGACCAATATGTTCGAAAATTCCTTCTAATTTACTGCACATGGAATTAACTCGCACACAAGTACACAAATATGATTTTTCAAACCGTTATGGTTAGATGTTGCATGTACATGTAGTTCAAATTTGAATTACGGTCATTAAATGGCTAGAAAATCACTTAAATGTCTTTAAAAGGTCAAATGACCCCTGAGATTTTCTAAATTTTCACATGACAGTTGTATTAGTGGACGTTAAATGTAGAAAAAATTTGAAGGCGTAAGAGGAAGCTATCTCCCGTTCGTCATCAAACATGCATTGTTCCCTCTCGGAACCACGAGCCTTCTAGTGATTTTCTTCGGTTTGTGAGGGGTGTGTGTTCAAACTTTCGTCAAACATGCCAAATTTTTTACCACATCATCTTGGTGGCATGACATTACATCAAGCAAGGTTTCATGTATTTCTGATCTTTTTTTCATTTTTTGGAATTTAAATGCCATGGCACTCCATGCTTAATTCTGTCATAGCCGTTAGACCAATATGTTTGAAAATTCCTTCCAATTTACTGCACATGGAATTAAATCGCACACAAGTATACAAAATAAGACTTTTCAAACCATTATGTTTAGCTGTTGCATATACATGTAGTTCAAATTTGAATTACGGTCATTAAATGGCTAGAAAATCACTTAAATGTCTTAAAAGGTCAAATGACCCCTGAAATTTTCCAAAATTTGACATGACAGTTGTATTAGTACTACAAATTTTCTCATACATTTAAAACACCATCCGTTGAAACTTTACTCCAAATTCGTCTTTCACAGCTAATAAAAAATATCAACAACATCACACACAATTTTTCTGTAGGAACTGTTTGCGATGAAAATTTCTGAGTCTATTTAAGTCTTCCTCCTTAAGCTTCGCCGGCTCATCTGCTCCAGTGCCGGCAACCCCCGACTCCACGAATCTCGATCCCTATTCCCGCACCCCCTTCTTGCGTAGATGACGCCGTGGAAACGCTTCGTGAAGGCCCGTACGATGGCCGCGTCCTCCCCGAGTGCCGCCGCATCCGCATTGATTGCGGCCGCATCCGCCGAGAGGGCATCTGCGGCAGCCGACAGGGCAGCTGCAGCAGCCGAGACGGCTGCAGCTACTGCTGCGACGGCGGCTGCAAACGCCGAGAGCGCTCGAGCTGCCGTCCGTGCCACCGATGTCGCCCTGGCCCGGGTCAAGGCCATCCACGCCAAGATCAAGGACGCACACGCCAAGATATTCCAGGCCACCTCGGAATCCAGCATGCAACCCACGTCCGAAAAGGCGGCGGTGGCCATGGAGCACCTGCTTCCTCATGAGATCGCCGAGCGGGAGCTGGAGATGCAGGAGGCGGCGGAGATCGAGGAGCGCCGAGAGGAGGAGTTGCGCGTGGTCGAGGTCGAGGTAGAGACGAGTCTGTCCGTCGAGGAATCGGCGGTGGAGTACCAACGCGAGCTCTGGCGCAGCCACTACTACGAGTACTACAACCTTGAAGGCGGCACCGAGGACGAGGACGAGGACGAGGACAAGGACGAGGACACGGTCGACTTCAGCAGGGGGGACGCGGAGTCCATCAACGGCGGCATGTCGCTAGGACAAGTCATCGACGTCTCATCTCACACCAGCGATGCATAGGCCGGCGCGGCGGCGTATTTGTTAAAATTATGCGTACTTAGGCTTTGTTTTTAATGCTGGTCTTTTGTTAGAGCAATGTTTAGTTCAACTGGCTCTGTTTAATTACTAAAGTTGCTCGATTCAGTAAGTGTGGTCTGTGTGCTGTACGCTCTTTTGTGTGCCCAAATTAGCAAGCGATGTTAAATTATGCAATGACGTACCCGGGAAAATTTCCACCAAAATTTAAATTATCAAACTCATCCCATGCGCGTAAAGCAGAAAAATCGTTTGCGATGCACACAATCATTCAAAGTGAATGGTGTCCGGCGGCACCGCGCGCAAAGTTTCCCTCCACATTTCGAAATTTTTGGCTTACCGCCGAAATATCTACCCCCCTTCCCCACCCCCTTTTCTCCCCAACCACAAGTCACATTTCCCTGGTTTCCTCCTTCCTTCCTTCCTTCCTTCCTAAGCTATAGCCGCTTCCTCGCTTGCTTCCTCGCTCGCGCCGTCTCGCATCCTACCGCCGGGGTCGCCATGGTCTTCTTCAATGACCACTCCTGCGGTTCCTCCTTCGACGACGACTCCTTCACCACCCGGGTATGCATCTCTTCTCTCTCTCGGGCTATGACTTGGAATGAAGGATTTTTACCCGGCGGTCGATTTGAGTCATTTCTTCCTCTTGTAGTTCCCTAGGACCATCAGTTGCAACGAATGGAGCGGGGTGGCTAAAGATCTGTCTGCTCGTTGTCACCATCAATCTCCATGCGTGAAGCTAGTTGTGTTTGAATCTGTGGACAGTGGGAGGAAGTTTCTGACATGTGCAGAGAAGGTTAGACCCTCTTTCGTTGTTACAAATCATTTGTTAGATGTGATTCAGACACTGTCACGGTCCCAACCCATTCATACCACACCTTCAACCAAACGCATCCTAAGATAATGTCACAGTTTGTACCTAGTATCTAAAAATGTTGCCATCTCATCAGCGGTGCCATTAGAAAATTATTTAGAACCGCTTCAGCAATTTGTGCAGCCAAATTTGGTCCACACATCCGAGCAGCCAAGCAGTAAAATACTAAATCTTTATGGCACGAAGGAACTGGGCATCGGAGCAACTAGGTGCTCCGGAGTCTGGGTCCCTGATTTTTTTCCGCTGCATCGGCTCGCCAGTGCATGGCACCGGTGCGAGATGTAGCAACAGTTGTCTTTACACTGGTTTTGGCATACATAGTGGACGGCCTTAGTGCTATTAGTTCTATGTACACACCTGTTAGTATCAATTTGCTGTCATCCAAACACTATCGCTATGCTGTTGCAGTTATATTTACCTTCCTCATAAAATGTTCAATTTGTTATTTATAGTACATGAGTAAGAACTTGTAGCGTTGTTATAGTTAATTATAGCTTCTGATGTTTCAGAATTTGGTTGTTGTCTCAGTAGCAATTAATTCATTTGCACATTGATCTTTTTGAGAAGATATGTCATAATTAACCTGTTTCTTCAGTTTTTCAAAATAAGTATTGGTGATTTTCTATGTTGCTATAAACCCATTTCCCCTACAATTGTTACTGATCTAGTTTTAAATATCATAGGATGAACGGAAGTGTTCTTACTTGGAGTGGGTTGATCAAGAGTGGCCACAGTCTTTGAAGATGTGCCTAGCAAAGCTCTGGAGCATGTATGAGGAAAAGAACAGAGGTAGGCTTAGAGAAAGTGTTGTCAACGCTGAAGAATATTTGAAGATGCCGGATAAAAAGAGGAAGGTGGAGAATGAGCTCAGATTTTTCAAATCAGACTTTGCAAAGATGGTGTTGGCGAAGGAGGAGGCACTTTCCCAGTTGGCCAGTGCAAAACAGGTTCTTACTGAACTGAAAGCAGAGGTGGATAAGACGAGCCTGGATGATCTTGATTAGGGAAATGAATATATTGTTCTAATATTGTTCTTATGAAGTTGAACTAGCTATATGTTGTACTGTGTTGTTTTCAGGTAGCTATCGTACTGTGATGTTAAAATATATTTATGTGCCTGATATGAAATTGGCAAACAGCTTTTCGATATGAAATATGAATTTGCGTAATACTGGAATTATTAATTGTAAACTAATAAACCTGCTAAATGTGTCATGGAACTTTGCAAACGGTTCTAGCAGTAAAAGTGCTTGTGATGGATAGCCCAATGCCACACAGTTTTCTTCATCAAATCGTGTGTGATGTAGTTGATAAAAGCAAACGGTTAACCAAGGCAGAGCGTGTGTGATAGTTACACCTATCACACACGAGCCTATACATAAACCTGTGTGGAATGTACATACGAACGGAAACGTTTTCCCTGGATTGACTGTGTGGGATGTACACACGAACGGAAACGTTTTCCCTGGATTGACTGTGTGGGATGTATATAAGAACGAAAACGTACTCCTTGGATTGACTGTGTGTGATATACATACGAACGGAAATGTTTTTCTGGGATTCACCGTGTGGGATGTGTAACACCCCCTTGTAATAAGCACTGCGACACTCTGCTAAGTATGCCAAGTCATCCCCATTTGCAGTGCTTAATCACTTTGGTTAAGTATTCAATTCAAATTCTATCTGAAAATCAACTCAAATTCAAAAGTGAAATTTGAAGTTGTTCAAATCCTGTTGGAAAAATGTTCATTAAATAGCAAATAATCCAGAATCACTTATAAAAACATAATCACTATTAAGTGTGTTAGCTAAATTACTTTAACAACATGAAACAGCACCAAAACAGAATTATTTAATCCATTTATAATAATATCAAATTCAAATAAAATCATACTTTGCCCAAACAAGTTTTTGGTGAAAGGTATTAATGCACTGTAATATTTGGACCAAGTATCATATTTTACAAAAGTGCAAAAGTGGCCTAAACAATTACCTACACAAAAAGAAATAAAGAAAAGAAAATAGAAAATAAAACGAGGCACTGTGCATTGGGCCTAAGTGCACAGTGCCCCGAGTACAGCCCACTGACCCAAAACCCCTTCTCTCTCCCCTGCGTATCAGCGCCGCCGTGGTCGAGCACGCGCTCGCCGGTGCGGCGTCGACACGCCGACGCCACCGACGCTACAGGAGCGGCGGGAGGCGATAAGGATCGGCCACCAACTCGCCTGGCCTGCCCGCGCTCACTTTCCCCTCCTCCCTCTCTCTCTCCCTCGCTCAGATCCACCTCAACCGAACGCCGCCGTCGCCGTCGCTCGCCGTTGCCGCGGCCACCGGCCACCATTCGCCAAGCCGACGGGTCTCCGAGCCTTCCCTGCCTCGTCTACGTCGACCGCGCGCTTCGGTTCGAGCCGGAGGCCATTGCAACACCGCCCTGACTTCTTCTTCCCCTTCAGCTCCGGCAAGCACCATCGCCTCCGATTCGCCGCCCCTCTGCGCTTCCGTGCACCCGAAGGGCCTCCGTGTGCCTGCCCCGTAAGCTCCGACTCCTTTCTCCCCGTCCTTGCTCCGTTTCCTTCTCCCCTAGCTAGCTGGCCGCAGGCGCTGGCTCCGCCGTTCGCCATTGCTGCCGCGCACGAGCTCCCGAGCTCCTCCTGCTCCGTTTAGTCTCTGTAGCGCGCTCCTGGAGAGCTGCCACACGGATGCCTTTACATTATTGTTGACACTGTTTATTCTGGATAAAGACGGGTCGGCCCTGAGGGGTACCCGCATGAGATTATGATGAGAGTGATATGGAGTCGGGTGGACCTGGACGGTGCCCAAGTAATGAATACGAAGCGTGGCCGGGCATTCTTAGCCCTTGCCGCAAGTCCTCAAGACGGGGCGATGGGGTCACATCTTTCATGAGTCTCTGCTCATTACCACACTACCAACACACTAACGGTTTGGATATTTGATCCGACGGGCCTCTGGCCTGATAGCACTAACCATCACGTGGGCATAGTATGGGCGTTCTGCGTCGTATACATCAGCCAAAGCTTATTTGACGTCAGTAAGGAGCAGCGCACGCCGAGTTGGACTGGGAACGCAACCGCGCTTGTATAAGGGGTTGCTAGGTCTGCTCTCGGTGGCCCCGTAACATGCAGGAGTTCCCGGGGCGATGGCCCAAGACCCCTGGGGGCATAGGTTTAGTCCGGCGTGCTGACCTCTCTTCTAAGCCTAGGTCGGGTTGCGGTGTGTCGTTTGGCCGAGGCCGGGCATGACCCAGTAAAGTGTGTCCGGCCGGAGTTAAGCGAGCGTGCTGGGTAAGTTGGTGCACCCCTGCAGGGAAGAAACAATCTATCGATAGCCTGTCTTACGGTAACGGACACTCGGAGTTGTATCCCGATCGGTACAACTAGAACTGGTGACTTGAGATGATACTGGATAGTATGGCTCTGGGATTGCTTTCTCACAGAGAGTCGAGGAAGAATCTCTGGGCGAGGTTGATATCATTACTACTACTTTACATTATGTTAATCTGCACTCTTCTAATGATTCAAGACCGATGAAGATGCTTGAAGATGCTAGTCTTCGATAGGACTAGGTTCTCCCATCTATTCTGGCATTTCTGCAGCCCAGTCCACATATACATCCTACTTTGAAAATGTTGCATATGTAGTGTAGATCCTTGCTTGCTGAGTACTTCGGATGAGTACTCACGTTTGCTTTACTTTCTTTTTCTCCCCATATCCATATGTCGCCGCCAGATGACGGAGCCTCTGAGATAGCTGCCCCTGTCAACGACTACGGCTACTACTACTACCCTCCTGGCGAGTACTACTACGAGGAGCCGACTGACGACCAAGAGTAGGTTCGGAGGGTCCTAGGCAGGAGGCCTACGCCTTTCGATCGTAGTATTTTCTTTTGCCCTGCCTTTCTAAAGGCCTATTTGTTTCTCTGTAATATCTGTACCAGCAATCTGATGCTTCCGCTGACATTTGTATGCCATCGAGCTATGTATTCGAGCCCTCGAGGCCCTGGCTTGTAATATAAAGCTTGTATGACTTTATTTATGTTTTAGAGTTGTGTTGTGATATCTTCAAGTGAGTCCTTAGGCTTGATCGTGTGCATTTGCGTGTATGGTTAGTGCACGATTAAGCCGGGGTCGTCACAGGATGTACATATGAACGGAAACGATTGGGTTTCGATGCCTTGCCCGATCGCACACGAGCTCATTTTGCCCCAGCCTGTGTGCCAGGAGGGCCTATCCCCGATGGTTTCTGGGTCGTGTGGGAAGGATCCCCCCTATCGCCCACACTCACTTGGCGACGGTTCCAAATGTCGTCGCGGAAATGGGTTAAAAACCGTTTGTATACAACTGACGCGTACCAGTGAACAATAGCTGAAGACGGATGACCTAAGCGACTATGCCACTTTGCTGAAGATAGCTTGGTGACACTCCATGCTTGTTTATTTGACCATGACGATGATGATGATATGAGTGGATAGAGACCACCTTCACACTTTCCTCTAAGGATGACTCTCCTTGTTGCCAAATCCTTAATCACAAAAGAATAGGGATAAAATATGATAAGAACATTGTTGTCAAGAGTAAAACGATGAACGGAGACAAGATTGTTTGATGCTTGAGGGCTATGTAAGACATTATTTAGATGTAAATTCTTTAAGGGGGTTTTAACAATGGAATTACTAATATGAGTAATATTTATACCAGAACCGCTTGCCGTGTGCACTTGGTCGCCTCCGTGATATTTTTCTCGCATTGTCAGCTTGTCGAGCTCCCCTGTAATGTGTTCGGTGGCGCCGGAATCTGCATACCAATTAGTGTCAATGCCATAGGAGTTTGTGACTGCGTTTGCCCTCTTCTCTTCGTGTTCATCCTCATCATAACGGTGCCAACACGCCCTAGCACCTCCGGCATGATGCTTATAGCATATCTGGCACTCTGGATAGTCTCGATCTTATTGTTGTTGCTGCCGTGGGTGCTGATGGTAGCCATCGCCACTACCACGCGCAGGTGAAGAAGAGGTGCGATCTCCACGGCCACGTCGTCTATTTCCTCGGCCACGTTGACCCCTGCCGCGAGTCTACCCGCGCCCGTGCCCTCTGTAGGCCGCGTTAGCAGAACTATGAAAGCCCGCGGTGGATCTGTCTCCTAGCATCTCCATCCTTTGATCAAAGGAGGCAATCTGCGCAAAAAGATCCTCAACAGATATGGTGTTTTTTATGGCGCCGATGGCTGCAACTACTGGATCATAATCACGATCAAGTCCGGCGAGGATGTAAACGACCATCTCTGGATCAGAAACTGGACGACCAGCAGCAGCTAATTCATCTCCTAGGCTCTTCATCTTGGCCATAAACAAGGTGCTCGGCATGGTGCCTTTTTTTGTGTTGGCTATGGCAATTCTCAGATTCGTGATCCGAGACTGCGACTACGAGGCGAACAAAGTCGTAAGTGCAGTCCACAAATCAAAGGTACTATCCTTACTGATGACTTGCGACAATATCTCTTTTGAGAGAGAATTCAACGGGTAGCTTAAAACTTGCTGATCTTTGGATAGCCATGGTCCATACAGCGGGTTCGGCGCGATGGCCACGCTCTTATCCGACTGCTGCTGCTCCACCGTCTTCGGGGGCGCTTTATCGGTGCCGTCCAGGAGACCGGTGACCTACGCTCCTCGCAGGGCCGGCATGACCTGGGCCTTCCAGAGGGGGAAGTTCCCCCTTGATAGCTTCTCCGTTGGCGGCTGCCCAAGGTTGAGGACGACCGGTGCAGAGGCGGAAGACATGGGGAGATCGATTTGTGTTGGACGCTAGATTCGTTTGGAAGAGGTAGCTCTGTATACCATGTAAGAATCGATGGAAGCATTCCTACTCCTCGTAACGAGCCGCGTGGTGTTTATTTATATGCATCAGGTAAAGCCCCCAGTTCGTGGCGTACACGGTGAAGCCGATCGCTAGGATACAGCAGTACAGGAAGAGAACGAGAGGGATACGAAAGGGAATAGAGATAAGGGAGTTTGAGATTACAACGTGATTTAAACTGAAACTTCTAACATAAGGTCATGGTGATTATAAATTCTAATTTTAACCATAAGGAAACTTTAGAGTATTGTTTGAAACAAGTGAAGCACAACAATCAGGGAAAGCAGTCTATTGTGTTTGTACATGACTTTACCTTCGCGAAGACCGCACCTGCGTGTTCTCTATTTTACATAAAGTTTTGAATGTGTGTCAAGTCCTTTAAGTAGCAGGAGAACATGCTTATTTTCATAAGTTTACGTACACTTCTTAATTATAGCATGACAAATGTGATGTAGATCTCAACGAGTGTTGTCCTGAATATTTGGGCTGGATATGAGGGGTGCCGGTCAGCCCGGGCATTTGAGGCTCGTTTGAGGCGTCCGGGCGTTTGAGGCCGGTTTGGGACGCTCGGTTATAGATGCTCTAATGTCCTTCCACGTTGTACTCCCTCATACTCGTTGGATATATATAGGCCCAGTATGTATTTTGAGAATTTCGTTGGCCATTGATAAAATTAATAATGAATGAGATGTATGCTAAAATCATACCACTGGAAAATCCTTTCAAATACAAACTCGACGATATAATTTTTGACATACAAATCATATATTATTGGTTTAAGTGATGGTCAAAGTAAATCTCAAAACACGTATTAGAACTTATATATCTGAATGGAGGGATTAGTCCACAACCATACTGGCATATACAAGGCACAACCCGACGACTTAGCCTAGAAAGGGGAAAACATTATCCCGATAGAATCTATGGGCCTGTTTGGATGGTAGCCCACGGCTGCCATGCCAAATTCTTGGCGTTGACTGGAGTGCTTGGCGTCCGTTTGGATTGTAGCCAAAGTTTTGGCTCACAACCAATTATTTGGTCACCCGATGAGCTTCTGTGTACGCACGCTGGCGAGTTTTCCGGCGGCGAATTCCTTCGCCAATATTTTGGCTCGCCCCCGTTTTGGTCGGGCAGGCATGGACGCAATCCAAACAGGCCCTATAATCCACCGTCCATCATTGTGTTGAGATATGTGCTAGCCAACTAACTTTATTACTAGATGAAAGTTTCTCTTTTCTGTTTCTCACGCATGAAACAACATATGGACTTTAAACTTTGCAGGTTGTCAAAACTTTAGAACTACAATGTGGCAAAAAAAAGTTTAATTTCTTTTGTCCAGTATAAATATATAAAAAGAGATTTTTTAAATAATTAATATTGTTTTAAGTATAAATGCATGGTTTGCCAAAAAATCTGTGAATTATTTGTATGTGTGAAATCTTGTATAAGACATGAATAATTTTTAATTTTTATTCTGAAATTAATTTTATATAAGTTAGTAACACAAATAGATTATGTATAAAATATTATATAGAAAAGTGTTCATGCATCTCTAGAAAATATTACTAGTTTATTTTACCTAAAAACCCAGAGAAGATATTATTGAAAAAGGTGAAACACAAAGAAAAAATATCCAAACAAGAAAAAGAAAGAAACGGCGCTGCTTGGGCTGGCCCAGGAGAGGCGCGTGTGAGCCACCCGAGCGCACCGGGCACTATATAGCATCACCCCTCTCCTCCCCTTCTCTCTCTCTCTTTCTCGCAATTCTTCTCACCACCGCACAGGCGCAGCATCCATGGCCGCGCCCGCGTACATTGTTCCCCCCACCGGCGATCTCACCGCCCCCAACGCGAGGAACAGGCCTGCGGTAGGACGGGAGAATGTGCGGTTCATACCCGCCGGTATCCGCAACAAGTTCTCTCCGCTCTCTGACGAGGATGTCGACGGGGAGCACGTCGGCGCAGCCACCGCCACCGCCACCGCCACCGAGGACATAGAGCAGCACGTGGTCGCAGCCGTGTATCCCCCTCACCGGAGTCGCAGGCGTCGCCGACCGGGACGCGGACGCGGACATGCCGCAGCAGGTGGCCGTGGGTGGGGAGTTCGCCGCCTTTTCCTCGTCTTCGTCTCCGGCACGGGCGCCATCACCCCCCTCCTTCTCTTCCTCGCGGTGCAGTGGTACTACTCCTCACCGGCGCGCTGATCGACAGCTCCAACACGCTAGCGCTCCTGCCTCCTGGTATGCCCCTCCTTCCTTCTTCCTCCTCTTCCGTTAGAAATCCAAGAACCCAAGAACGCGGACGAGCGGAGGGCGGATCCCGGATTCCCGGTCGGTTTTGGCATGCCGCGCCGCCGCCAAGAAACAGCCAAGAACCGTTTGCTTCCTCATTGAGGGGGCGTTCGGGGACAACGGCGAAGAGCTCCTCCAAGAACAAGAACGTCCGGCCACCTCGGCGTTGCGGAGGCGTTCGGGGACAACGGCGCAGGTTTTCGACGGTGGGCCGACAAGAGCGGCAGCGAGGGCGACTCGGTGCGCCGCGCTCGCCGCTCACAGTGCCGCGCGGCGCTGCCTTTTCTTGCTCTGCTAGCTAGCTGCTGCTGCTGCTGCTGCTGCTGCTTAACCCGCGGCTGCACCGCGCCTCGATCGAATAGCAATTAGCAACTGCACGCTTGTTAGTTTACTGTATTTCGTTACTAATCTTATTCTTTGTTTCATATTGCTTTTCTTGCAGACGGCCGGCAAGGATGCCCAGAAGATTTGCTAATCAGACGAGCCGGGCTTGGCCGGCAAGAGGATGCCTCCGACAGCAGAGTGTTCTTCGGTTACAGTTGATCAAGATCATGTATAGCTTGTAGTTAGTTTTTTTGGGTAAAGAAAATGGTCTTGTAGTTAATCTTTTGGGGTAAAGAAACTGGTCTGGTAGAATATACATTTTACATTGGTCGTTGTGTCACCACGAAAAACCCAAAAACAGTGTACTCTACATATCCCTATATAGTGGAAGAAGGTCCTGGGATCAATACCTCCCTCGTATGCAATTTCTTTGTAGTTGACTCGGATTATGCTTCATTTCTTTTTCACAGAAAGACCAATATGCTTCATTTCTTTGATTCAACTAACTTCTTCACTGTAATGTTCACTCTCCTTCCATATCCGGCCGCTGGCTGTTTGATGCCAGATAATTGATGATCTATGCGACTCTTGCCCTCCGGATAGATTTCAAATGCAACACCGATTGATGGAGCACTTGCCCAATAAGAATTTCCTACGGATGGGAACGCTTGGATTGAGGATCCCGGTCGCGCGGTCACGTGAAGGCGCGAACGTTTTGCACTCGGTCGATCGACATTATGATAACTTTCTTTTCCCACACCGCTTGGTCTTGACTCATACCACGAATCTATCTTGTGCGCTTGGGGTGAGACGACGAGGTCGAAAAAATATGCCCGATACGAAAGATTCCCAGCCACACGTCCCACCTCGCCTATCCGGTCCTAGCCACTCTATCGAATGATCGAATGCCAATTTGTGAGAAAATCAACAAGTATAAGCAGTACGAGGCAAAATCGGGCGTACTTGTATATATGGGTAAGTACTCCCTCCGGTACATTTTACTACGCGTATTAGATTTGTGTCAAGTCAAATTTTACAAAGCTTGACCAAATTTATATTAAAAAAATATCAATACTTAGAATACCAAATATATATACTATGAAACTGCATTTCATAATGAATCTAAGGATATTGATTAGGCATTGTGAACGTTTATATTTTTTCTATAATTTTGGTCAAAGTAGAGATACATGAACAAAACTTATATGCAGACTAAAAAGGACCGGTGAAAGTATCATGTTTCTACCATTTAGACTAAAGGGGAATTCAAACATAGCGTAAACCTAGACACATCCCGGCTTACATAGGCTTTGGTAATTACCAGCTAATGAAGTGAAAGAAAATGAACTGTAGTTAAACACACCTGTAATGATAAACAACCAGTAAACAACAACAAGAAAGAAAAACAACATGCATTGACCGAGCGAGCGAGCACGCTAACTAGAACTTGTAATAATTAATGGCCGACTCACTTGTGGTGGTTAAGGTGACAGGTTATATCCGTTTTGCAGTAGGCGAGATATCCCTAATGCTATGTATCGCTCGTTGTGAAAGTTAAGTTAATTGCCCACTAGCGTTGCAAAATGGCTTGGCCCATTAGTAACCAGAGTGAAGCCAGCGCCGAACTGCTGGAAGAGGTGATGGCTGGTTTTAGGAACCATCTGGAAGGTTCCAAACCGCAAACTGGGTTTTCTTTAATGTTTTTTTCTCTGTTTTTTGTTTCTCCTTTTCTTTTCTTTTCTTTTCTTCTTTTCTTTTCCTCTTATTGTTTGAAATTCCTAAGTTTTAAAAATGTTCAAAACATCAATAATTATCTAAAATTCGATAAATTGCTTGTTTTTTCACAAAATATTTGAGGATTCCAATAAGTGTTCATAATTGTAAAAAGTGTTAGCAATCTAAAAAAGTACACAATTTCAATTTTTTTTAAAAATGTTAACAAATCCAAACATTTTCAAAATTTATAATAATTCTTGTGAAGTTTAAATTTTTTTCAAATATTTCAAAAATTGTTTTCTTTTTAATATTTGTTTGGAACTCATGGTTTTTTTTTGAATTCACAAACATTATTCACATCCATGAAAGTATTTTAATACACAAATTTTTTTTGTAGTCATGGACATATTTTCAAATTCATGATTTTTTTTAATTCGTGCACATTTTTGAATTTGCAAAAAATTTGAATCCCAGACATTTTAAAATTTTCTAATATTTTTATAAATTCCTAATCAATTTTATATTCATAAAATATTCAATTTCATCTTCTTTTTCTAAAATCTTGAGGCTTTTTTGAAATCACAACTTCTTGGTCTTATTATTTTTCAAATTAAAATTAAATTGAACAAAAATAAAAATATGAAATGAGAAAAAAAACAAAAACATGCACGCTCTCCGCTAACTATAACAGTCGCTACGAGCGATGCAGTGGATCTTATAGACCTGTTAGAATGGCCGACCCACTTGCGGCGTTGCAGGCGAGAGGCTATATCTGTTTTGCAGTAGACGAGATATCCCAAATGCTATGTATAGCCCGTTCTGAGTGTTAAGCTAATCGCCCACTAGCGTTGGAAGATGGGTCAGCCCATTAGTAACTGCAATGAAACGAGCAACGAACCGCTGGGAGAAACGACTGGTTATAGCAACCTTCTGGAGGGTTCCTGGCCGCATTTGGGTACATTCGTCGACGATTGGCACATTGACGGGATCGAGCTCCTACTAGATCGCATGGGTATGCTAGTCGGACAAATGTCCTCTTCACTGCCCGTCTACCCCTTCGTCTGTAAATGATATTTAACTTGCTTGCCTGAACCGAACCAGCAACTTGTGGACAGGATCCCTCTGAAAGGAGTAGTGGGCAACATGGAGCAGCTAGATCTGTCACTGGGTGTAACTGCGCCGGATTCCTATGGAGTTATCCATGTCACCTCGTCATACATAGACATGAATGGAGTATTTCACATGTACTAGGAAGGTGCAGTGATATTGGTGGAGAATGACAACACAACGACACAGTCTGAACAATGCAGCCCCGGGGTGGACGAAGACGTTCGTGAATCTCTTAAACTCTATGACTTGATTGGATTCTCGTTTCCTAGCGGTATACGTCTATAAAATATACGCGCCTTTAGTGGTTGTTTACTTTTTCAGGTGAAAATCATGAATGCCCGGTAATATACGCATGTTATAGTAATTTTTATGAACTTTGTGTTAAAGGGAAAGGACAATGAAAGTGTACAAAAATGATGGGCATATATTAATACTTATACACTTTAAGTTCCTGACCGCATTTGGAAGTCTACTCAACCGTTTTCTTTTCTTTTAATGCTTTTTTTTGGGTTTTTTGTATCTTCTTTTCTTTTCTTATCTTCCTTGTTTTTCTATATTTTCCTACTATTATTTAAATTCCTAAATTTCAAAATTGTACAAAACGCGATAATTATCTGGAATTTCATAAATTATTTGGTTTTTCAAAAAATGATGAGGATTCGAATAAATGTTCACATTTTGTAAGGAATTTTAAAAAAAGTTAGCAATTAAAAAATATATACATTTTTCAAAAATAAAAAAATTAAAACATTTTTCACAATTTAAAATAATGCTCGTGAAGTCTATAATTATTCACATTTTTCAAAAAAATTTCTTTTTCAAATGTTGTTTGGAATTCATGAATTTTATCGAATTCACAAACATTTTTCACATCCATGAATGATTTTTTAATACGAAAACAATATTTAAATTCATGAATTTTATTAAATTTGTGAATATATTTTGAATTTGTAATCATTTTTGAATCCCAGACTTTTTAAATTTGCAGACATTTTCTCGAATTGTTGAACAATTTTTAAAGTCACGATCATTTTTTAGTTTCATCTTCTTTTTGTGAATTCCTGAAGGTCTTTTGAATTCATGATTTTTTTTAATTCATAACTTTTTTATCTCATTATTTTTTCAAATTAAAATTAAACTGAACGAAAATAAAAATATGAAAGGAGAAAAAAATTGGCGTGCACGCACTCCGCTAATTCTGCTCGTGCTCGCTTGTCCATGCCGAGCTGCGTAAACAAAGTGAATTGTAGCAGTCGCTAGGAGCGATATGGTGGATCTTATAAGACGTCCACGATCGGCAAATAGGGGTGCTTCAATTAGACTTTTCCTGTGCGACGTGCCGTCGGCCGTCAGGTCTGACAACCATGCGACATGAACGCTTGGATTGCTGCCACGTGAAGGCGCGAACGTTTTGCATGACTTACTTTTCCCACGCTGCTTGGTCTTGACTCATACCACAAACGCTTGAGGTGAGACGACGAGGCCGGAAAAAATATGCCCGATACGAAAGATTCCCACCCACATGTTCCACCTTCCCTATCCGGTCCTAGCCGCTCTATTGAACGATCAGATGCCAATTTGTGAGAAAATCAACAAGCATAGGCAGTATGAGGCCAAATCGGGCGTACTTGTATATATGAGTAAGTATCATGTTCTTACCATTTCGACTAAAGGGGAATTCCAACATAGCATAAAACCTAGCCGTGGTGCCCCCATGTGTGGTTTTGGTAATTGATGACATTCTCTATGGACTAATGGTTGCATTGAGTTATATTTGAAGGATTTGTCCATAGGCATTTCTTGAAGTCCATGTGTTGGTTTCAAGGAGTTTATGTGTTGACCAAGGTGCTATTAAGGAATTATCCAAAAATTGGTCATGTGAGTGTTGAGCTTATTGCAAGCATGTCTTGAAGAAGATTGTGTGATCATTCATGTTTACCTTCAAGATATCATCCAAATGAAGAGAGTTGGAAAGATTCAAGGTTGATCAAGACTAAGTACAGAGAGTGATTCAAGTTGATCAACACACAAAGCATAGAAGATGTACCGAGAGGGATCAAGTGACCCCATGGTATGGTAAGCATTGTCCATTACGCCACTAACCCATGGTCTACGTAAGAGTTCTATGTGGGGTTAGGTATGTTTCCATGGGCTTGCGTCAAGAGGAAGATATCATACAACCCATGGAGAGGATGACATCAAGTGGTGATCGTCATCAAGATTGCGGTGTGCAAGGTCAAGTGGAGCATCACGAAGAGATCAAATGCTTGAAGCTTGCCATCCATTGTGGTGACAATGGACTTGTGAAGATGTGCCGAAGAGTGGCTCACCCATAGTGGAGTATGGGGGAGCAATCAACTAGTCTTCATCAACCCAACGGAATCAAGAAAGGTGGTCCATCTTGAGGAGGACAAGATCGTCATCATCTAGCTCAAGTGGATCATGCGCAAGGCAAAGGTTTGCCCTTGACAGGTTTTCTATTTTACAGGTCTCATGGTAGTTGTTGGGAGACCGTGTTATAGGATCGATTCCCGTACTATCAAGGGGGGCTCTCAAGTTGGTAGCTTGATCGTATCATTCTTAGAGAGCTCAAACCATTGCATCCTTGCATCATCTTTCTTGGTTCTTGTTTGGTTCTCTTTGTGAGTCTTAGAGCTTATGGTCATCTTGATGACAAGCTCAAGTTTATCAAAAATGGAGTTCACATGCTTCTTCTATGATGTTTTCGATGTTTGAGGTTATGCCGGTTCTTCTCTGTTGGAGGTTTCTCTCTTCTATATCTTGGCATACCTCCCCAGCCTCTTCTTACTATAACCAAGTCGTTGTTGGATGCTACTCGTCATCATCTATCCAACAAGCTTGAGTTTGCTCAATTCGGAGCTCATTTGCAGAAGTTGTGGCAGTTCTGGTTTTCCTGGAGCATCTGTTTTGCTTCGAAGTGGCATTGGGAGGCGCCAGCGGTAGTACCGCAGCCCCGGAGCGGCAGTACCGCCCACGGCCACAGGAAGTAGTACGGCTCCGGTTCCGCGCTAGTACCTCCTCGACTCGAGACCTGCGTGTCTCGTGTCGGGTTCAGCGGCATTAGCAGCGGTAGTACCGCCCCTACTGCTGCTACTAGTGCCGCTCAATGGCCCTCCTCTCTGTTCCTTCTCCCGTAGGCGTTGTGCGAGGTCCCAGCGGTAGTACCGCTGGGCCGAGCGGCAGTACCGCTGCGGCCAGCAGTAGTACCGCTCCCGAGAGCGGTAGTACCGCCCGCTGTGGGCTAAGAATGGGGATAACAGTTGGATTTTTTCCCCTCCTATAAAAGGGGGTCTTCTTCCCCATTGAGCCTTATCTCTTGAGCTCGGGTTCTTTCCCCATTGTTGACCTTCTTCGAGCTTGCTATCTCTCAATCCCTTCATGGATTCTTGCTAGTTTTGGGGGGGGGGGGGAAAGAGAGGAGATCTAGATCTACGTTTCCACCAATCACTTTCTCCTCTATGTGAGGGGAACCCTTTGGATCTAGATCTTGGAGTTCTTCGTGTTCTCCTTCTTGTTCTTCCTCTCATTTTCCTCCATAGCTTTCGTTGCTTTGGTGGGATTTGAGAGTGAGGGACTTGGGCACTCCGTGTGCCCTTGCCATTGCATTTGGTGCATCGGTTTGAGTTCTCCACGGTGATACGTGGAAGTGAAGTTGAGAAGCTTGTTACTCTTGGGTGTTTGGGCACCCTAGAGCTTGTTCCTCTTGGGTGCCTTGGTGCCCTAGATGGTTGGTGTTGTCGGAGCTCAATCATTGTGGTGCAAAGCTCCGAGCAAGCGTCGGGGTCTCCAATTAGGTTGTGGAGATCACCCCGAGCAATTTGACGGGTACCGGTGACCGCCCCCAAGGGTTGCCAAAGTGTACGGGTTTGGTGACCGCCCCCAAGGGTTGCCATTTGTACGGGTTCGGTGACCGCCCTCAAGGGTCCCTTAGTGGAATCACGGCATCTTGCATTGTGCGAGGGCGTGATGAGATTACGGTGTCCCTAGTGGCTTCTTGGGGAGCATTGTGCCTCCACACCGCTCCAAACGGAGATTAGCATCCACAAGGGTGTGAACTTCGAGATACATTGTCGTCTCCGCGTGCCTCAGTTATCTCTTACCCGAGCCCTTTACTTATGCACTTTACTTTGTGATAGCCATAGTGTTTCATGTTATATATCTTGCTATCACTTAGTTGTTTATCTTGCTTAGCATAAGTTGTTGGTGCACATAGGTGAGCCTAGTTGTTGTAGGTTTTGTGCTTGACAAATTAACTGCTAGGTTTATTCCGCATTTGTTCAAGCCTAAACCGTAATTATTTTAAAGCGCATATTCACCCCCCCCCCCCTCTAGGCGACATCCACGATCTTTCAATTGGTATCCATGGAACCAAATTTAGAGCGAATTGTAGATATGGGGTTTTCTCCTCCAAATGATCCCCAAAGATTATCTTTAGAGGATGAGAAAAAATCTTATCTCAATGCTCAAGCTTCTAATTTTCTTTGCGATGCTTTGAGCAATGTAGTTATATTTCATCTCATGTCGTTCCGGGATGCTCATGAGTTGTGGACAAAGCTTCAAGATAAATATGGTGTGTCCAAGATTTGTGGGGATGATTGTTCTCCCTCCACCTCCGGCTGTGTTGCCTTCTCAACTTCTTCTACTTCACCAACATGTGGATTTACACAAGGTAATGCTATGGTGAGTAGTGTTGGTCATTGCAATGATGATAGTGTGCTTATTGTTGATGACTCTTCATCGCTATCTTATTGCAATGCTCCATCTTTGGACTTTAACACTTCATGCACGTTACATGTTTCACATGCTTGTGTTGATAGTCCGTGCATATCATGTAGAAATTGCTTGACTAAATCTCATGATGATATAATTGCTATATCTTGTTGACATGATAAAAATGCATGTATTTCCTTGAGTTGTTGTGCTAATAATGTAGAGGAAACCCAACACTCCATGGAACAAGATGTGGTCTTGAACGGTGCTTCAAGGGATCCTACATCATCATATATTGCTTTTTGCCTTATGGCTAAGGCTTCAAAGGTATCTCCTACTTTGAACCCCAATATGTCTCTTGATGATGATGTTAATGCTAATGATGATGAGGATCATGATGAAGAGAATGATAATGTTGCTTCCTTAAAAATTAAGGGAGAAATGATTTTTAAAGCTCTTCATAAGAATAGAATTGCTCGTTCCAACTTTATGGAAATCATGTCTATTGCCATTGAGGGCAAGAAATACATTGAGGAGTTGGAATCTCATCTCGAGGAGCATGAGGTCACCATTGATAAATTGGAAGGTCATGAGCGTGATTATGCTAATGAGATCGCAGACCTCTCTCAAGCTCTTGAACTTGAACAAACCACCAAGAAATCTATTGAGGAGACCTTTGCTCTAGAATTATCTAGAATAAAGGAATTTCATGATAGAGCACTTGAGGTGGCCAATGATTTCAAAACTAAAAATGCTAAGCTTGAAGTTGCTCATGCTAAACTCCTTGAGGATTTTGAGCACCTCGAAAATGGCTCAAGGTTCATCAAGGGTGAGCTCATCAAACTCACCAAGTCTCATGCTCAACTTGAAGCTTCTTATTTAAAAGATCTTGCCAAGTCGTCCTCTCCTCTTGTTGTTAATGATGATGCTTGTGCTACTAACTCTATTACTTGTGAAGCATCCATTTTGAAGGAGAATGTTGAGCTACGGGCTCAACTTGAGTTGCTATCTAGCAATTATGGGAAATTGGAAGAAAGTCATGAAAATCTCTCAAGCTCTTTTGATGATCTTCTAGTATCCCATAATGTGCTAAAGATATCTCATGAGGCCATGATTTCTAAGGTAACATCTAGTGAGCCTCATGTGGATACTAGTACTACTTCAAGTCAAAATGCTATATTGCCATGTGCTAGTTCCTGTAATTCATCTACTCACAATGTTGGTACATCTTGTGATGAATTGCTTTCCTTGCCTTGTTGCTCTAACGATGAAGCTTATACTTCCTCTAGTACTTGTGTTGAGACTAACCATGTAGAGGAAATCAAAGAGCTCAAGGCCCAAGTCACTTCCTTGAAGAAAGACTTGAAAAAGAGTCATGAAGGGAAATCCACACTCAACAATATCTTGAGTGTGCAAAAATCCCCCAATGACAAAGGTGGACTTGGATTTAACTCCAATAAGAAGAAGTCCATGATCAACAAGAAGAAGGGCCAAGAACAAGTCAAGAATTCGGCCAAGATTGTTTGCTTCAAGTGCAAAATTGAAGGGCACCATGTTAGATCTTGCCCATTGAAGAAGAAGGCCATTAGTGACAAGCAACAAGGGAAGAGGCCACAAGTTCAATCTCATGCTCAAGCACAAGTTGAAGAAAGGCCACTTCCCAAGAAGACTCAAGGTAATGATCTTCAAGTTGAGAACTCAACTAAGAAGAAAGAAAAGAGTAGATGTTGCTACTTATGCCGTGAGAAGGGTCACCTTGCTTCTTCATGCACAAATGGTACCTTATCCAACCCGATTCTCATTGATGATATTTATTCTCTTCGGAAGGATAAGATTGGCAATGTGTTTGCCAAGTTTGTTGGTACTCAAAGTGGTGTCAAGCAAAGAACCATTTGGGTAGCCAAGCCTATTGTGACTAACCTCTTAGGACCCAACTTGGTTGGGGACCAACAAGCTCAAACTTGATCAATAGGTGACATTGGAGGGCACTTGGAGACTTGGCTACATTATGAAGAATTAAGGGGACTTCATCATTCTTATTGTCTCAAGCCAAGTCAATTGGGTTATCAAGTTTCTATCTTATATCCAATGTGCCTCCTTACGGTAACTTGTACTTAAATTGTTTACATTGAAAGTTACTTGCCCCTTTGCATGTTTTGGTTTTGTTCCTTGCATGTGTTTTTGTATATGTTGTGTCTCCAATTTGCTTATCTTGAGTAATCAAGTATGTGTATGTTGGTTTGCACATCATGTACGTGTGTGTCTTGCGTTGAGCCTTTGCGCATCTTGTTTGTATCTTAGTTGGCTCTTGTGAGAGATTAATGGAATATCCCATTTTGGGAAAGTGATGTGCTTTGTGCACCTCACAATCCTATAAATGTGTGTACATGAGGAATACCATCTAGTATTGATATTACAAGATTATCTAGTCGCTATGTGGTATGTCTTCCCATGAGAATTTCAAATTCTAAATAGTCCATTAATTATCTCTTGTTGGATCATTTTATTTGCCTCTTGTTTATCTTTAATTGGTATCACATTATGGGGGAGTAATATGCTATGTGTATATTACTAGCCTAGAAAATGTGTACATTTCAGATATTGTCACCTAGAGTTGATATTGTAAATTATCTTGTTCCTAGGTGGCATGTTAGCTCTACAAGTTGCAAATTTGCTTATGTGTTTGGTGTGAAGATGATGTTGGATATGTTTGCAATCTACCACCGGGAATTGTTACCAAATACTTCTTGTCTCTTGACAATTGGTAATCATTTATGTGGTAGAATTTGTTGATCATCTTTACATGGTCTTTTGTTTTCTTTTGATTTATCTCTTGCCAAGATTGTGTCAACTCCCATTGCCTTCCGTGCCTCTTGTGGATCTTGTTGTTTTCTTGATCTTATCTAGTGTTTTCTAGATATAGTGAAAGTGGTGATCCCACCTTGTGCATTTTGTATTCAAATGCAAATTCTCTATAATGCACAACTCTTGGGGAGCTATCCTATTTTCTATAGAACACTCATCTTATGATCCTTTTCAAGTGTGTATTGATGGAAGGCAAGCCGTTTCTTTTTGGTACTTTGTGCCATCATGAAACTTTGTAGAGGGCTTGGTTTGTTTGGAACGATTCTCTCTTTTGGGAGTTTGATATCTTTCTTTTTGCGTGTATCAATGTATATCTCATTCCTTGATGTATCTTTTAATGATATCTTCCAAGTGATGATTTCTCCATTTGGTATCCTATTTTCACTTGGTATTTCTTTTTCATTTGGTTTCGGTCCTTGAAAGTTTCGAGCATGCATATTTACTTCATGTATTTTATTTGGCATGCTTTCTTTCTTTGACCCAATATATAGGGGAAATTCCACCAAGTCTCAATTTGGATGAGATGTGCATGAAATTCACTTTCATATATATATGCACATATGTATGTGGAGTTTGTCCTATGTATTGGTGTTTCTAACTTCTTGGTCCCAATGAGTTTGGGTACCATTTTGTTTGTGATGTTGTTCTAGGAACAATTGGAGATGCATCGGATGCTCGGCTCACTCACAAGGAAGGTGGTGTCACCATGTGCTTATTGGAGTCAAGCTAGGATGTTCAATGAACTATTATCTAATACCTTCAATTGGTATCTTCTACATCCTTCCAAAGCTATCTCGGTAACAAGTATCTTTCATGCTTTCTTCTCTTGCATTCAACCTTGTGTAGGTTGCATCTTGGCATGATATTCATTTCATATCTTGTGATACTTGTTTCCTTTCTCAAAGCATCCCAACGATGATCTCTTGTTTCTAGTTGTGATTTCTTTGATGGATGTGTGGTAGGAGTTCATTTATATACAATAAGACCATATCTAGCCATGTGACTTCCTTGTGGATATCATGTTCTTTCCTTTTTGTAACTATGTCGTGTGTACATCCTTCTTTGTGGATTGATATCATCATGATTTTGATCTACCTAGAATCTTATACACTTGAGAAAAGTTACATCTCTAGTTGATATCCTTATTCTTTCACGTCCACCTTCTTCTTTGGTGGTTTCGTGAAAGGATTTATCGTGAGTGCGGGTCTTATATCGTTGCACCTTGATGCACTCTTTTGTGGTGAAGATTTTTTTTCTCTTGCTTGTCTTGACGAGGCTTTCCATTGGTATCCCTCCTCTTGACAAAGCCATCATTTTCTATCTTCACCATTGGTCCTCACAAGCTTTGGTTTTTAAGTTGCTTTTTAAAGAGCTTGTGAACCCATTTGCTAGTTGAGTGTGTGTGTGGGGGAAGGACATGTATTGCACCTTGTATCTCATTCTTTAAGACTATGTTGATGCTTAATGCTCATCCATATATTAGTCTTATTAAGTGCTTTGACATGACTCACACACATCCTTTTGGTTGAGCCCATTCGTAAGTTGCCGCTTTTACATTTTGCTCAACCATGTGCTTGTTGCAAGAGCTATGCCTTGTCTCTTTTCTTAGCCCACTTGCACTTGTTGTGAGTTTCTATTGATTTTGGGGGAGTGATGATCCTATTTTGTGCAATTGGTATCCTAATGCAAATATTCTAAGTAGTGCCCAAATCATGGGGAGCTTCACTAGCATCTTTAGAACACTCCATTGCTCTCTCAACCTTGTGCTTGTTGCAAGTGCTAGGCTTAGTTTCTTATTTGCTCTCTTACACTTGTCGTGAGGTTCTATTGATTTTTGGGGAGTGATGATCCTATTTTGTGCTCATTGTATCCAAATACAAAACTAAATAATGCACAAATCATGGGGAACTTCCCTTGTTTCTATAGAACACTTCTTTGTTCTTATCATAATATCTTTTATTCTTGTGGCTTGTAGGATCTCTGGTTTAGTTGGTTCAATTGGTATCTTTTGAGTGCTTGTTTCAATTGGTACCTTTTGATTGCTTGATTGCTTGTTTCTCTCTTTGTTATGTCTTTGTGGCATATCATCCTTTTGCAATCTTTGGTTCCTCAATATAGTTTGTCTTCCTCCAAGTATTTATATTTGGATATGTGTATTGCATTCCACTCTTTTAGAGAAATACACAATTTATGGAGGGACACATTTTATATTGGCCATCTGAGCTTTTCGCCCATTTTGGCAATCGATGCCAATGGGGGAGAAGTTTCAGAGAGTTTTGAGGATAAGTTTAGAGAGTTATTTCTTGCTTTGGTTTTGTTCCTAAACATTTGCATCTCATACGCATGCATTATTGGTTGTTGCATTGCATGGTGATGCATAATTCCTTATATAAACTCTCTTGAAAGTGATTGTCATCAATTACCAAAATGGGGGAGATTGAAAGAACATGTGGTGCCCCCATGTGTGGTTTTGGTAATTGATGACATTCTCTATGGACTAATGGTTGCATTAAGTTATATTTGAAGTATTTTTCCATAGGCATTTCTTGAAGTCCATGTGTTGGTTTCAAGGAGTTTATGTGTTGACCAAGGTGCTATTAAGGGATTATCCAAAGATTGGTCATGTGAGTGTTGAGCCTATTGCAGGCATGTCTTGAAGAAGAAGATTGTGTGATCATTCATGTTTACCTTCAAGACATCATCCAAATGAAGAGAGTTGGAAAGATTCAAGGTTGATCAAGACTAAGTACAGAGAGTGATTCAAGTTGATCAACACACAAAGCGTAGAAGATGTACCGAGAGGGATCAAGTGATCCCATGGTATGGTAAGCATTGTCCATTACGCTTTGTGTACTAACTCATGGTCTACGTGAGAGTTCTATGTGGGGTTAGGTATGTTTCCATGGGCTTGCGTCAAGAGGAAGATATCATACAACCCATGGAGAGGATGACATCAAGTGGTGATCGTCATCAAGATTGCGGTGTGCAAGGTCAAGTAGAGCATCACGAAGAGATCAAGTGCTTGAAGCTTGCCATCCATTGTGGTGACAATGGACTTGTGAAGATGTGCCGAAGAGTGGCTCACCCATAGTGGAGTATGGGGGAGCAATCAACTAGTCTTCATCAACCCAACACAATCAAGAAAGGTGGTCCATCTTGAGGAGGACAAGATCGTCATCATCTAACTCAAGTGGATCATGCGCAAGGCAAAGGTTTGCCCTTGACAGGTTTTCTATTTTACCAGTCTCATGGTAGTTGTTGGGAGATCGGGCTATAGGATCGATTGCCGTACTATCAAGGGGGGCTCTAAAGTTGGTAGCTTGATCGTATCGTTCGTAGAGAGCTCAAACCATTGCATCCTTGCATCATCTTTCTTGGTTCTTGTTTGGTTCTCTTTGTGAGTCTTAGAGCTTATGGTCATCTTGATGACAAGCTCGAGTTCATCGAAAATGGAGTTCACATGCTTCTTCTATGATGTTTTCGATATTGGAGGTTATGCCGGTTCTTCTCTGTTGGAGATTTCTCTCTTCTATATCTTGGCATACCTCCCCTGCCTCTTCTTACTAAAACCAAGTCGCTGTTGGATGCTACTCATCGTCATCTATCCAACAAGCTTGAGTTTGCTCAATTCAGAGCTCATTTGCAGAAGTTGTGGCAGTTCTGGTTTTCCTGGAGCATCTGTTTTGCTTGGAAGTGGCATTGGGAGGCGCCAGCGGTAGTACCGTGGCCCCGGAGCGGCAGTAATACTGAAATCCACAAGCTGTAGTACCGCTGTTTCACAGCGGTAGTACTGCCCATGGCCACAGGCAGTAGTACGGCTTCGGTTCCACGCTAGTACCGCCTCGACTCAAGACCTGCGTGTCTCGTGTCGGGTTCAGCGGCAGTAGCAGCGACAGTAGGAGCGGTAGTACCGCCCCTACTACCGCTACTAGTGCCGCTCAATGGCCCTCCTCTTTGTTCCTTCTCCCGTAGGCGCTGTGCGAGGTCCCAGCGGTAGTACCGCTGGGCCGAGCGGCAGTATCGCTGCGGCCAGCAGTAGTACCGCTCCCTAGAGCGGTAGTACCGCCCGCTGCGGGCTGAGAATGGGGATAACGGTTGGATTTTTTCCCTCCTATAAAAGGGGGTCTTCTTCCCCATTGAGCCTTATCTCTTGAGCTCGGGTTCTTCCCCCATTGTTGACCTTCTTCGAGCTTGCTATCTCTCAATCCCTCCATGGATTCTAGCTAGTTTGGGGGGGGGGGGAGAATAGATCTAGATCTACGTTTCCACCAATCACTTTCTCCTCTATGTGAGGGGAACCCTTTGGATCTAGATCTTGGAGTTCTTCGTGTTCTCCTTCTTGTTCTTCCACTCATTTTCCTCCATAGCTTTCGTTGCTTTGGTGGGATTTGAGAGTGAGGGACTTGGGCACTCCGTGTGCCCTTGCCATTGCATTTGGTGCATCGGTTTGAGTTCTCCACGGTGATATGTGGAAGTGAAGTTGAGAAGCTTGTTACTCTTGGGTGTTTGGGCACCCTAGAGCTTGTTCCTCTTGGGTGCCTTGGTGCCGTAGACGGTTGGTGTTGTCGAAGCTCAATCATTGTGGTGCAAAGCTCCGGGCAAGCGTCGGGGTCTCCAATTAGGTTGTGGAGATCACCCCGAGCAATTTGACGGGTACCCGTGACCGCCCCCAAGGGTTGCCAAAGTGTACGGGTTCGGTGACCGCCCCCAAGGGTTGCCATTTGTACGGGTTCGGTGACCGCCCTCAAGGGTCCCTTAGTGGAATCACGGCATCTTGCATTGTACGAGGGCATGAGGAGATTACGGTGGCCCTAGAACATTGTGCCTCCACACCGCTCCAAACGGAGATTAGCATCCGCAAGGGTGTGAACTTCGGGATACATCGTCGTCTCCGCGTGCCTCGGTTATCTCTTACCCGAGCCCTTTACTTATGCACTTTATTTTGTGATAGCCATAGTGTTTCATGTTATATATCTTGCTATCACTTAGTTGTTTATCTTGCTTAGCATAAGTTGTTGGTGCACATAGGTGAGCCTAGTTGTTGTAGGTTTTGTGCTTGACAAATTAACCGCTAGGTTTATTCCGCATTTGTTCAAGCCTAAACCGTAATTATTTTAAAGCGCCTATTCACCCCCCCCCCCTCTAGGCGACATCCACGATCTTTCACTTAGGCAGTATGAGGCCAAATCGGGCGTACTTGTATATATGAGTAAGTATCATGTTCTTACCATTTCGACTAAAGGGGAATTCCAACATAGCGTAAAACCTAGCCGCATCCCGGCTTTTATAGGCTTTGGGAATTACCAGCTAATGCAGTGAAAATAAATGAGCTGAAGTAAAACTCAGTTGTAATGGTAAACAGCTAGTAGGCAACAATATGAAAAATATATACATTGATCGAGCGAGAGAGCACGCTAACTAGAAACTTGTTAGAATGGCCGAGCCACTTATGGTGTTGAAGCCGAGAGGCTATATCCGGTTTGCAGTAGGTGAGATATCCCTAATGCTATCTATCGATCGTTGTGAGCGTAGAGCTAATTAATCGCCCACTAGCGTTGAAAGATGGCCCGACCCATTAGTAAGCGGAGCGAAGCGAGCGCCGAACAGCTGGGAGAAGTGATGGCCGGTTTTAGAAACCATCTGGAAGGTTCCTGGCCGCATTTTCGAAAAAGGCTTTCGCCCCGCTTTATATACAAAGCACGGACAAACTTACAACCAGAGATAGAACACACCACTACACACACCACACATACCCAAGGCAAGATACATACGTGCAAAGAAACAACCAGCACTCCTAAGACAACGCCAAGTACACAACAGATACACTGGGCCTCATTGGGAGCTCGAGGGAGCACTCAACTGGGGACAAGCCACCGAGAAGAGACTAAGCTGCAAGCCATCGATCCATGAGCCCCAGGGCAGTACCTTCAAGAAGGATACGCCACCGGAGTGCCGCCACCACCCGATCCAAAGGATCAAGATTTTTATCCAGGGCACCTTGACAGAAACGAAGCAGGCCAATGGAGCCTTCAAGAAGATGATGACATTCAAGGACGCCGCCTCCGTCGGCCTGAGCATGCCAGACAAGGTTTTCACCTAGGAAGTACACTCCGCCCCGAACAGGTTGCGGTCGGTCCCGAGGACAGAGCCACATCACACCCACTGAACGACAAGAACTAGCCGCCATGCCGCCCACGTGACCATGGAGACTAGCCCACACCTGAGTCGCAGCCTCAGTCCACGAGCACCACTACTCCCACCACCAGGGTCGCCAGCCCAGAGTCCAGACGTCCAAGAGGCCATCCACGGGTCCAGGCCAAGCCCGACCGACATGCCCCGACCATAGACGGAGACGGGCAGCCGTCAAGACGAAAGCTGACCGGGACCGTGAGCCACTAGGATGGGAAAGCAGTGAGGCATGAGCGGACCACATCGTCCTGGCACCCTTGCCGGCGATGGGTGAGCCAACCTCGTCGGCGCCACCCATCCTCTTACCACCACTTCAAACGCCACCCCTGGTGACGCCCAACCACGTCTCCCTGCCCGGCACCGCAAACGGTAAGACCTACCACACACCCATCGGCAGGACGACCCTTGACCATCCAACACCTGTTGCCGTTGAAGACGTCATCGTGCGCCCACAAGAGCCACCGGCGGACAAGCCGACAACAGAATCGCCTCTAACCATCGCCGTGACGCACCCCCCAACCACCATGGACTGTAGCAACACCGGTAGGACACCGGGCCGCCACAGGCACATTCCACGCTTCAGCCTCGACAGCCTTCGCCACCACCCCGTGACAGCCTTCGTCAGATCTGGACTTAAGCCAGCAACACGCCCCGCCATAACCTCCCATAGCCGAGAACCACCAGCCTAGGTGCCGCTATCGCGCGCCCAGACCCGCGCCAATGAGCTCACGTCCGCCGCCAGACCCAGCCGAGCGCTAGATCTGGGCGTGCGAGGACAACCACCACCTCCAGCATGACGCACAGCGCCGCCGCCCACGGCCCATCATGCCGTTACCAGAAGACCACGACCCCGCCGCCAGCCCTGGAGGAAGCGTCGCCACACCCTATGCAAGCGCCACGCCTGCGCCTGGCCACCCCGAGCGGGGGAAGAGGAAAGGCCCCGCCGCCGCTGAGGCTTCGCCCGCCAGCGCGTTGAGGCGATTGTGAGGAGGGGAGGGGAGGAGAGGTTGACGGAGGCGGGGCGGCTAGGGTTTCCCCTCTGGTCGCCCACGGGTGCGACGCGGAGGGAGAGGGGAGGGGGTTGAGATTTGAAGATACTTTCGCATAAGTTGGATTTCAGGCTATCAGT
Organism: Thinopyrum elongatum; assembly: GCA_011799875.1. Lineage (NCBI taxonomy): Eukaryota > Viridiplantae > Streptophyta > Magnoliopsida > Poales > Poaceae > Thinopyrum > Thinopyrum elongatum. The sequence continues at coordinate 77,570,971 of CM022301.1, forward strand.
TTCTAATCGCATTTGGAAGGTTACTCGACCATTTTTTTCTCTGGATTTAGACAGAAGTATAAAATCCTTCTCAAATCACGTTGATAAACATTGTAGCTGATTTAGACAACCAATATCTGGCGTGCCGTGGCTCTGTCCATTCTATGGAAATTTGGGACTCAAGAAATGCTACTGATTTTAGAGATGATTTTCACCCTTCTTGGATCAGTTGAGAAACATTGTAGTTGATTTCTCTCTCTTGATTTATGGCTTCAAAAACATTGAACTTAGGGACAATGCTAGGCAATAGCATTTATTCCTTTGTTCTAGATTTTCCTCTACATGAGGCAATGTTGTAATATTCTCAGTAACCTTGTTTGAGTGGTAATATATTCCGGTGGGAAGCTCTCCCCACTGTTAAAAAAAAAAGAAATCCTTAATTTATTTCCCATATATTTTTGACACATTAAAAGATGATGCCCTCGCAAGTTTTATACTCCATCTGTTTCATAATGTAGTGCGTATGGAATTTTTGAAAAGTCAAACTTTGCAAACTTTGACCAAGTTTATAGACACAACTATTGATATTTACAATACCAAATATATAAAATATGAAACCACATTTTATAAAGAATCTAATGATGTATGTTTGACATTCTAGATATAAATATTTTTCTTCACAAACTTCATCAAAGTTCAAGAAGTTTGTCTTTAAAAAAATATCTATATGCACTACATTATGAAACGGAGGGAGTATAATACTCTTGGGATTTCATATTAATGCACCTTATATGATAATAGTTATATATAGGTTAGGGCAGAAAAGTCCAAATCGGAAAAGATAACAAGGCGTTAAATAACAACAAGCAAAAAAGAACAAAAAAATAACCTGGTCCGATTTAGATAGAAGTTCAAAAGTTTACAAAGCTTGACCAAATTTATATTAAAAAATATCAATATTTAGAATACCAAATATATATACTATGAAACTCCATTTCATAATGAATCTAAGGATATTGATTAGGCATTGTGAATGTTGATATTTTTTTCTATAAGTTTGGTCGAAGTAGAGATACATGAACAAAACTTATATGGAGACTAAAAAAGACCATTGAAACTATCATGTTCCTACTATTTAGACTAAAGGGGAATTCAAACATAGCGTAAACCTAGACACATCCTGACTTACATAAGCTTTGGTAATTTCCAGCTAATGAAATGAAAGAAAATGAGCTGTAGTTAAACACACCTGTAATGATAAACAACCAGTAAACAACAACAAGAAAGAAAAACAACATGCATTGACCGAGCGAGCGAGCATGCTAACTAGAACTTGTAATAATTAATGGCCGACCCACTTGTGGTGCTTAAGGTGACAGGTTATATCCGTTTTGCAGTAGGCGGGATATCCCTAATGCTATGTATCGCTCGTTGTGAAAGTTAAGTTAATTGCCCACTAGCGTTGGAAAATGGCTTGGCCCACTTATGGCTGGTTTTAGGAACCATCTGGAAGGTTCCTAACCGCAAACCGGGGTTTTTTATTTTAATGTTTTTTCTCTGTTTTTTGTTTTTTGTTTTTTGTTTCTTCTTTTTTTATTTTTTTCCTCTTATTGTTTTAAATTCCTAAATTTTAAAAATATTCAAAACATCAATAATCTATGTCTACTAATAAAAGGGCTATCGCTTCTCACCACCGTAATTTTGTCTGTTTTTCGTCCGTCCACCTGGCTCTCCTAATTTTGGTCCGATTCGTACGTTTTTTTGCAGCTTCGCAAGTCAATGGGCCAGAAAATTTGTTATGGGCCGGTAAAAAGTTCAACCTCACAACCTGCCCTCCTCTCCTTACGGCTGCAGCAAAGGAAAAAATTCTTATGCCTATGCCACAATTTGAGATTAATTAGTCCCACCCTGCCCCTTTACATCATATCCTAGCAGTTTATATACGTCTAGAGTTGCCATAATCGACAAGCCAACAGAAGGCATGAAGAAAGACGCAATTCGTCACAAATCGATAGGCCGGAAGGAAGCTCACGAGCAATCAAGAGGAGGAGCAGGGGTGCGGGGGTCCGGCAGCAGGAGGTCCGGCGGCGGCGCTGTTCCAAAATCCATGGCGGAGGGAGAGAGAGAGATTGAAACAGAGAAAAAACAACGGAAGGATGAAAAGAAAAGGAATAAAGGAGGGAGGCGTGGCCCGGCAAGGACCTGCTGTTGGTCCGGTATGTCGCCGACGAGGGCTAGAGACACGGCGGAGAGAGAGAGAGAGAGAGAGAGAGAGAGAGAGAGAGAGAGAGAGAGAGACGGGAGGGAAAAGGGAAGAAGAGAGCTCGCCTCCTGGTGGCTTGCGCGGCTGTGGGAGCTCATGCTCCTTTGGTCGCGCGGACGAAGGCGGCTGTTGACGCGTCCAGCAGGCAGGGGAGGAGGTGCGCATGTGGGGCTACGAGATCTGGTCGAAGTGGAGGGAGATAGGGCTCAGGCTGGACTGCTGGACTTGTCAACGAGGTGGTCAGAGCAGGACATGTGGCCGGTGAAGGAGATGGGTACCGCGACGGCTGCAAATATAACAGATCACCGGTAACAAAATTGGCCACGTACCAATCCAATCGAAGACCCCAGAAGCACACGTGTGCATGGCTGCATGCCAATTGAACAAGAGCTCCCTGAGAAAGTTGGAGTATAACAAAATAACCCATGGTGGCCCCTTTGTCTTAAATTTATTTAAAAAATACATTGTGGTGGATTGGCTCGAGTCCTTTCATTGAGGATATCCTCACCCTTGGTATTTTTCGTCTCTCCGTTTCTGAAACTTGATACATAGAACTGCGGAACATGCCCTTCATCTACGAAATAAGCACATAACAATACAATTTTTTTTCAGAATCAGAACAATACAATTCAAAAGTATGAGTGCCGGTATTTGAATTAGGTGCGTGGCAAACACTCTCTTGTCTTGGTACGGTTCAGTGGCATGTGGGCCGTGCGGTGACCGACATCATTGGTTTGGAATTTACCACATTCAAATGCATTGTCATGTGATGAACATTGTCGCCATTGTTGACGAGGGAAAAAATGACAAATGAGTATAAGCGGCAACACGAGTGTGACGTCATGTTAAAATAAAAAGACATGAGTTTGTGTTAGGTCTTAAGCAATGCTTATTGGGTTAGTGGCATATGATTCTTTTTCTCCCGTTGCAAACACACGGGCATGTTTGCTAGTTATCTAAAATTCCATAAATTGGTTGGTTTTTCACAGAATATTTGAGGATTCCAATAAGTGTTCACAATTGTAAAAAATGTTAGCAAAACAGTTATCAATTTCAATTTTTTTAAATGATAAATTTTTCAAACGTTTTCAAATTTAAAATAATCCTCTGTAAGTTTAAAAAATGTTCAATTTTTTCAAAAATCGTTTGGTTTTTACAAAATTTGTTTGGAATTCATGTTTTTTTTAATTCACAAACATTTTTCACATCCAATTTGTTTTGAAGTCATGAGCATATTTTCAAATTCATGAAGTTCTTTTAATTCGTGAACATTTTTTGAATTTCCAGACATTTTTAAATTTCCCACTATTTTTTGAAATTTCTAAACCATTTTCAATTCATAAAAAAAGTAAATTTCATCTTCCTTTTCTAAAATCTTGAGGCTTTTTTGAATTCACAACTTTTTTGTCTTATTATTTTTCAAATTAAAATTAAACTAAATGAAAATAAAAATATAAAATGAGAAAATACAAGAACATGCACGCTCTCCGCTAACTATAGCAGTCACTACCCATTAAAAAAAACTATAGCAGTCGCTACGAGCGATACGGTGGATCTTATAAACCTGTTAGAATGGCTGACCCACTTGCGGCGTTGAAGGCGAGAGGCTATATCCGTTCTGCAGTAGACGAGATATCCCAAATGCTATGTATCGCTTGCTGTGCGTGTTAAGCTAATCGCCCACTAAGGCTAGAAGATGGGTCGCGGCGTTCCCTATTTGGCGCCTGCTGCAGTCGCCGGTTCAGTTCTTTTCCGCAGCGACTATTTATCGCATTAAGGATCGCTGCGGGATATCTCGCTGAAGCTTTTGGGGTAATCGGGCCGGCTCATGATTCGTGCAGAAAAAGAAAAATAATGTACGACGCGAAGCGGGATTCGATCCCAGGTTTCCTTGGCGAGAGCTAGCTCTACTAGCCACTACAGCCAGATCGGGTTCGTGATAAAAATGAGATGCTATTCTAGTTCAGGCGAGTGAAGCCGGTTTCCCATTTTTGTTTTCACATTATTTTCTTCTGTTTTTTTTCTTTTCTTTTTTCTTCTGTTTTTTTCTTTTCTTTTTTCTTCTGTTTTTTCCATTTCATTTTTCTTCTCCACTTTTTCTTTAGTTTTCCTTTTCCATTTTTTTTACTTTCTTTTGGTTTTTTTCTTCTCCTGGTTTTGTTTCTTTTCGGTTTTCCCTTCAAATGCTTGTTCAACATTTCAACAAATACTTGTCAATATTTTTTTAAATACTTGTTCAATATTTTTTCAAATACTTGTACAACATTTTTTTGAATATGTGTTCAACATTTTTCAAATGCTTGTTCAACATTTTTAAAATAATTGTTCAACACTTTTCAAATACTTGTTCAACATTTATATATACATGATCAACATTCTTTAAAATACTTGTCAACATTTTTTTATCAAATACCTGTTCAACATTTTTTTAATAAGTGATCAATATTTTTTGTATACACTTTCAACATTGTCCGAATGCTTTTTTTCAAATACTTGTTCAACATTTTAGTACTTATTTCAACATTCTTTAAATACCATGTCCACATATTTTAAATACTCGTTCAACATTTTTTAATACTTATGCAACATTTTCAATACTTGTTCAACATTTTTTATACTTATTCAACATTTTAAAATACTCGTTCACACTTTTGAAATACTCGTTCAACATTCTTTAATACTTATTCAACATTTTTAAAACACTTTTTCAACATTGTATAATACTTGCTCAATATTTTAAAATTCTTGTTCAAATATTTTCAAATACTAATTCAAAAAATTTAATACTTTTTCAATTTTTTTAAAACACTTGTTAAACAAGTATCTGAAAATGTTGAATACGTATTAAAAATGTTGAACAAGTATTTAAAAAATGTTGAACGAGTATATGAAAAATGTTGAACAAGTATTTGACAATGTTGAGTAAGTATGAAAAATGTTGAATAAGTATGCAAAATGTTGATCAAGTATTTGAACTTTTTTTGAATAACTATGAAAATGTTGAACAAGTTTTTGAAAAATGTTGAAATAGCATTCGGACAATTTTGAATGTCTATACAAAAAATGTTGATCACTTGTTACAAAAAATGTTTTTGACATGTATGAAAATGTAGAGTGAAAAGGAAAACAAACAAAGGGAAAACAAAAAACGAAGAAGGGAAAAAATGAAAAAAGAGAAAAAAAGAATAAACAAATGCAAGAAAAATGGAAAAAATGGAGAATAAAAAAGAAAACAAAGAAAATGGAGAAGAAAAATGAATAAGTATTAAAAATACGGAGAAATGAAAAAAAGTTCCTATCTTTTACCTCAACTAGGGTTCGACTCCTATGTAAATGCGAAGTGATAAGGGGCGTAGTGGCTAGTAGCTTTACGCAATATACAAACGACCCAAGTTTGAATCCTTTTTTCTATCTCTTCATTATTTCTTTATGGTGCGAGTGGACCGCCCGATAAGGGGATTCGATCCGGGGACGTCTAGTTTCCTCTGAGGGGCGATAACCAACCGGCCATCACACTACGTGATCAGATAGATGTTTCCTCTCTTTTCTTCTTTCACATAATTTTTTCCATTCATTTATTTTCTCTTTTTTCTCTGTCCTTTTTTTCTTTTTGTAATTTGTGAACGTTTCCTTCAAACAGATGAACTTATTTCTTTCAAAATGCATGAACTTTTTTTCAATTCGATGAACTTTCTCCAAATTTGATGATCCTTTTTCAAATTCTATGAACTTTTCTCAAATCCGATGAACTTTTTTTTGAATTCGATGAACTTTTATTTGAATATGTGAACTTTTTTCCATTTTGATGAACTTTCCCCAAATTGGATGAACTTTTTTCAAATTCTATGAACTTTTCTCAAATCCGATGAACTTTTTTTCGAATTCGATGAACTTTTATTTGAATATGATGAACCTTTTTCCATTTCGATGAATTTTTTTTTTAAATCGATCAACTTTTTTGAAATTTGTGTACTATATTCAGAATCGATGAACTACTTTTTCAAATTCGATGAATTTTTTTCAGAATTGATTAACTTCTTTTGAATTCCATGAACGTTTTTTTAAATTGGACTTTTATTATGAATCTATGATTTTATTTATCTTTTTTACGTTTTCTTTTCTGAAATGATTTATACGGTACAGAATTTATGATAATGTTGTTTTGTAGGGGTATTTATGTTAATGTTGTACTAGAGGAAGTATTAAATAGGTTAGTTTTTGGATTATAGACAACTAAGCAGTCCTGGTGCAGTGGTTACTGTGTCGTTTCTTTCGGCTGTGTACTTGGCGCGTTGGTTTGAATCCCACGTCCCGCAAATATTTTTCTACCACGTTCGTTTTTGGGCCGGGCTGCTAGGCGACGCGCGTGAGTGCCAGGAACGTTAAGCGGCACAGAAAGCGCCCAATAGGACCTCCCATGTATCGATCATTGTGAGTGTTAAGCTAATCGCCCACTAGCGCTGGAAGATGAGTCGGCCCATTAGTAACTACAACGAAACGAGCGACGAACTGCTGGGAGAGACGACCCGTGAGAGCAACCTTCTGGAGGATTCCTGGCAGCATTTGGGTACTTTTGTCGACGACTGGCACATTGACGGGATGGAGCGCCTACTAGATCGTATGGATATGCTTGTCGGCAAAATGTCCTCTTCACTGCCCGTCTACACCTTCCTCTGTAAATGATATGTAACTTGCTTGCCTAAACCGAACCAGCAACTTGTCGACAGGATCCCTCCGAAATGAGTAGTGGGCAACATGGAGCGGCTAGATCCGACACTGGGTGTGACTGCGCCGGATTCCCATGGAGTTATCCATGTGACCTTGTCATACGCAGACATGAATGGAGTATTTCACATGTACTAGGAAGGTGCAACAATGTTGGTGAAGAATGACAACTCAACGACACAGTCTGAACAATCGGCCAGGAAGATCAGCCGTGCAGCCCCGAGGTGGACGAAGACGTTCGTGAATCTCTTAAACTCTACGCCCTGATTGGATTCTCATTTCCTAGCGGTATACGTTTATAAAATATACGCGCCTTCAGCGGTTGTTTACATTTTCAGGTGTAATATAATTTTTATGAACTTTGTGTTAAACGGAAAGGACAATGAAAGTGTACAAAAATGATGGGCAAATATTAATACTTATACACTTTAAGTTCCTGACCACATTTAGACGGTTACTCAACTGTTTTATTTTCTTTTAATGCTTTTTTGGGTTTTTTGTTTCTTCTTTTCTTTTCTTATCTTCCTTGTTTTTATATATTTTTCCTCTTATTATTCAAATTCCAAAATTTCAAAATTGTACAAAACTCCGATAATTATATGGAATTTCATAAATTGTTTGGATTTCAAAAAATATTGAGGATTCAAATAAATGTTCACATTTTGCAAACAATGTTAGGAATTTTAAAAATAGTTAGCAATTAAAAACTATATGCATTTTTAAAAAATAATAAAAATTAAAATATTTTTCACAATTTAAAATAATTTTCGTCAGGTCTAAAATTTGTTCACATTTTTCAAAAATTGTTTGCTTTTTCAAATTTTGTTCGGAATTCATGAATTTTATCGAATTCAAATTTTTCACATCCATGAATGGTTTTTTAATATGCAAACAATTTTTAAATTCATGAACATATTTTCAAATTCATGAAGTTTATTAAATATGTGAATATATTTTAAATTTGAAATCATTTTTGAATCCCAGTCTTTTTAAATTTGCAGACTTTTTCTCAAATTGTTGAACAATTTTTATAGTCACGATCATTTTTTAGTTTCATCTTCTTTTTGTGAATTCCTGATGGTTTTTTGAATTCATGATTTTTTTTGAATTCATACTTTTTATCTTATTATTTTTTCAAAGTAAAATTAAACTGACTGAAAATAAAAATATGTAAGGAGAAAAAAAATGGCGCGCACGGTCTCCGCTAATTCTACTCGCGCTCGCTTGTCCATACCGAGCTGCGTAAACAAAGTGAATTGTAGCAGTCGCTAGGAGCGATATGGTGGATCTTATAAGACGTCCACGATTGGCAAATAGGGGTGCTTCAATAAGAATTTTCCTGCATGAAGTGCCGCCGGCCGTCAGGTCCGACGACCATGCGGCAGGAACGCTTGGATTGCAGCCACGTGAAGGCATGAACGTTTTGCACGACTTACTTCTCCCACGCCGCTTGCTCTTGACTCATACCACAAATCTACCTCGTGCACTTGAGGTGAGACGACGAGGCCGAAAAAAATATGTCTGATACAAAAGATTCCCACCCACATGTTCCACCTCCCATATCCGGTCCTAGCCGCTCTATTGTGCGACCGGATGTCAATTTTGAAGGAAATATGCCCTAGAGGCAATAATAAAGTTGTTATTTTATATTTCCTTATTCATGATAAAGGTTTATTATTCATGCTATAATTGTATTGATCGGAAACTTAAATACATGTGTGAATACATAAACAAATATCGTGTCCCAAGTAAGCCTCTACTAGACTAGCTCGTTGATCAAAGATGGTTAAGATTTCCTAACCATAGACATGTGTTGTCATTTGATAATGGGATCACATCATTAGAAGAATGATGTGATGGACAAGACCCATCCGTTAGCTTAGCATATGATCGTTCAGTTTATTGCTATTGCTTTCTTGATGTCAAATACATATTCCTTCGACTATGAAATTATGCAACTCCCGGATACCGGAGGAATACCTTGTGTGCTACCAAACGTCACAATGTAACTGGGTGATCATAAAGATGCTCTACAGGTATCTCCGAAGGTTTTTGTTGAGTTGGCATAGATCGAGATTAGGATTTGTCACTCCGTATATCGGAGAGGTATCTCTGGGCCCTCTCGGTAATACACATCATAATAAGCCTTGCAAGCAAAGTGACTAAGGAGTTAGTTACAAGATGATGTATTATGGAACGAGTAAAAAGACTTGCCGGTAACGAGATTGAACTAGGTATGAAGATACCGACGATCGAATCTCGGGCAAGTAACATACCGATGGATAAAGGGAATTACGTATGTTCTCATAAGGTTCGACTGATAAAGATCTTCGTAGAATATGTAGGTGTCAATATGGGCATCCAGGTTCCGCTATTGGTTATTGACCAGAGAGGTGTCTTGGTCATGTCTACATAGTTCTCGAACCCGTAGGGTCCGCACGCTTAACGTTCGTTGACGATATAGTGTTATATGATTTGGTGACCGAATGTTGTTCGGAGTCCCGGATGAGATCACGGACATTACGAGGAGCTCTGGAATGGTCCAGAGGTAAAGAGTGATATATAGAACGATACTATTCGGATACCGGAAGAGTTTCGGAGTGCATCGGGTAATCATCGGATCGCCGGAAGGGGTTCCGGACACCCCCGGGAGGTCTATGGGCCTAATGGGCCAAGGGGAGGGACACACCAGCCCACAAGGGGGCTGGTGCGCCCTCTCCCTGGCCGCCGGCCCTAGGGGAAAGAAAGGGGGAGGGTTGGCCCCTCCTGCCTTTCCCTCCTCATGTGAGAAAGTAAAGGGGGGGCGCCACCTCCCCTTGCCTTCCTCCCGTACACATACATGGCAGGGGGGCGGCTAGGGGCAGGAGCCCAAGTGGGATTCGGCCCCACTTGGGGCGCCTCCTGGCTGCCTCCCCTCTCCCCCCACCTATATATATGTGGGAGGGGGCGCCACACATAGCCCACGACAATCTCTTAGCCGTGTGCGGCGCCCCCTCCACAGTTTTGTCCCTCGATCATATTTTTGTAGTGCTTAGGCGAAGCCCTGCTGAGATAGAATCACCACCACCGTCACCATGTCGTCGTGCTGCCGGAACTCATCCACTACTTCGCCGTCTTGCTGGATCAAGAAGGCGAGGACGTCACCGAGCTGAACGTGTGCTGAACGCGGAGGTGTCGTATGTTTGGTACTCGATCGGTTGGATCGCGAAGAAGTTCGACTACATCAACCGCGTTAATAAACGCTTCCGCTTACGGTCTACGAGGGTACATAGACACACTCTCCCCTCTCGTTGCTATGCATCTCCATGGATAGATCTTGCGTGTGCGTAATTTTTTTTTTCCATACAACATTTCCCAACAAATTTGTGAGAAAATCAACATGAATAGGCAGTACGAGGCCACATCAGGCGTACTTGTATGATATGAGTAAGTATCATGTTCTTACCATTTCGACTAAAGGGGGATTCCAACATAGCATAAAACCTAGCCACATCCAGGCTTTTATAGGTTTTGGGAATAAGCAGCTAATGTAGTAAAAATAAATGAACTAAAGTTAAACTCAACTGTAATGGTAAATAGCTAGTAGACAACAATAAGAAAAAACATACATTGATCGAGCGAGCACGCTAACTAGAAATTTGTTAGAATGACCGAGCCACTTATGGTGTTGAAGCCGAGAGGCTATATCCGGTTTGCAGTAGGTGAGATATCCCTAATGCTATCTATCAATCGTTGCGAGCGTAGAGCCAAGTAATCTCCCATTAGCGTTGGAAGATGGCCCGACCCATTAGTAACCGGAGTGAAGCGAGTGCCGAACAGCTAGGAGAAGTGTCGACCGGTTTTAGCAACCATTTGGAAGGTTCTTGACCGCATTTTCAGAAAAGGCTTTCTCCCGGCTTTATATATAAAGCACGAACAAACTTACAACCAGAGATACAGCACACCACCACACACACCACACACACCCAAGGCAAGATACATACATGCAAAGAAACAACCAACACTCCTAATACAACGCCAAGTACACAACAGATACATGTTAGGCCTCACTCGGAGGTCGAGGGAGCACTCAACCAGGGACAAGCCACCGAGAAGAGACTAAGCTGCAAGCCGTCGATCCATGAGCCCCAGGGCGGTACCATGAAGAAGGATACGCCATCGGAGTGCCGCCACAACCCGATCCAAATGATCAAGATTTTCATCCGGGGCGCATTGATAGAAACAAAGCAAGCACAACGGAGCTTTCAAGAAGATGACGACATTCAAGGACGCCGCCTCCATCGGCCTGGGCATGCCAGGCAAGGTTTTCACCTAGGAAGTACACTCCACCCCGAACAGGTTGCAATCGGTCCCGAGGACAGAGCCGCATCACAGGCACCGAGCGACAAGCACCAGCCGCCATGCCTCCTACGCGACCATGGAGACTAGCCCACACCTAAGTCGTGGCCTCAGCCCACGAGCACCACTGCTCTCCCACCACCAGGGCCGCCGGCCCAGAGTCCAGACGTCCAAGAGGCCATCCACGGGTCCATGCCAACCCCAGCCGACATGCCCCAACCATAGACAGAGACGGGCAGCCGTCAAGACGAAAGTCGACCGGGACCGTGAGCCACTAGGACGGGGAAGCAGTGAGGCAGGAGCGGACCACATCGTCCCGGCAACCCTGCCGGCGATGGGTGAGCCAACCTTGTCGGCGCCGCCCATCCTCCTACCACCACTTCGAACGCCACCCCCTGTGACGCCTAACCACGTCTCCCTGCGCGACACCGCAACTGGTAAGACTGACCACCCACTCATCGGCGGGAGGCACCGGACCAGCCAACACCTGTTGCCATTGAAGACGTCATGGAACGCCCACAAGAGCCATCGGCTGACAAGCCGACACCAGAACCGCCTCTAACCGTTGCCGGGACGCAGCCCCCCAACCACCGTGGAATGTAGCAACACCGGTAGGATACCGGGCCGCCACAAGCACATTCCACGCTTCAGCCTCGACAGCCTTCGCCACCACCCCGCGACAACCACCACCTGTCAGATCTGGAGTTAAGCCGGCAACACGCCCCGCCATAACCTCTCGTAGCCGAGAACCACTGGCCTAGGTGCCGATGCCGCGCACCCAGACCTGCGCCGATGAGCTCATGTCCGCCGCCAGACCCAGCCGAGCGCCAGACCTGGGCGCGCGAGGACAACCACTGCCTCCAGCATGACGCACACCGCCGCCGCCCACGGCCCATGACGCCGCTACCAGACGACCACGACCCCGCCGCTAGCCCTGGAGGAAGCGTCGCCGCACCCCATGCAAGCGCCACGCCCGCGCCAGGCCACCCCGAGTGGGGGAAGATTAAAGGCCCCCCTCCCCTCCCGCGCCGCCGAGGCTGGCCAGGCTTCGCCCGCCAGCGCGCTGAGGCGATTGTGAGGAGGGGAGGGGGAGGAGAGGTTGACGGAGGCGAGGCGGCTAGGGTTTCCTCTCTGGTCGCCCGTGGGTGCGACGCTGAGGGGGAGGGGGGGGGGGGTCGGGATTTGAAGATACTTTCGCATAAGTTGGATTTCAGGCTATCGGTTCCTGGCCGCATTTGGAAGGTTACTCGACCGTCTTTTTCTCTGGATTTAGACAAAAGTACAAAATCCTTCTCGAATCACGTTGAGAAACATTGTAGCTGATTTAGACAACCAATATCTGGCCTGCCGTAGCTCTGTCCATTCTATGAAAATTTGGGACTCAAGAAATGCTACTTATTTTAGAGATGATTTTCGCCCTTCTCAGATCTGTTGAGAAACATTGTAGTTGATTTCTCTCTCTAGATTTATGGCTTCAAAAACATTGAACTTAGGGACAATGCTAGGCAATGGCTTTTATTCCTCTGCTCTAGATTATTCTCTACATGAGGCAATGTTGTAATATTCTCAGTAACCCTGTTTGAGTGGTAATATATTCCCGTGGGGAAGCTCTCCACCGTGACTGTTCAAAAAGAGAAATCCTTAATTTATTTCTCATATATTTTTGACACATTAAAAGATGATGCCCTCGCAACTTTTATACTCCCTCATTTTCATAATGTAGTGCGCATAGATTTTTTGAAAAGTCAAACTTTGCAAACTTTGATCAAGTTTATAGACACTACTATTGATATTTACAATACCAAATATATAAAATATAAAATCACATTTTATAAAGAATCTAATGATGTATGTTTGACATTCTAGATATAAATATTTTTCTTCACAAACTTGATCAAAGTTTGTGAGGTTTGATTTAAAAAAAACTATATGCACTATATTATGAAACGGAGGGAGTATAATACTTTTGAGATTTCATATTAATGCACCTTATATGATAATAGGTATATATACTCGTATAGGCTAGGACAGAAAAGTCCAAATCGGAAATGCTAACCAGCGTTAATAACAACAAGCAAAAAAGAAAAGGACAATTACCTGGTCCGATTTAGACAGAAGTTCGAAATCCAAGTCATGCTCTTACTACTGTCCTGGACAGTTCTCTATTTATATACATCACTCTGTGACCCGTAACTACGTACGTGCAAGCTAGACTAGCGCGCGCGGATAGAAAATCTAGCTGGAACGAACTAGGCCAACCATGGAGCCGGAGAGCACCGTACTGGACTACTTGTTCGGAGTCCGCGAGCGACAAGGATTCGCCGGCTTCCGCGGCACCAGCCGGCCGAGCCTGCTCATCGTCGACCGCTCCGGCGTCTACTCCACGGCGAAGCGCCGCTACATCCGCAAGACGCGCCACCACAGCTACCGCGCGCTGGCTGCAGATCTCGCTCCGCTCGTCAAGGCCTACCGCTCCCTGCGGAAGCTTGGGCTAAACGACTGGCCGGAGTACGACGAGCGAGCCAGGAGAGAGATCACGCGGTGGAAGCACGTGCTAATGGACACCTACTCACTACCAGAAAAACTGGCGATGCCGACGGCCAAATATATGCCGACGGCCCCCCTCGGCATAGGTAGGTGTATCCCGACGGCCCACCTAAAGCCGTCGGCGTAGATAAGCCGTCGGCATATATCCATCTATGCTGACGGGGCCGTCGGCATCCCAAGAAATATGCCTACGGTTGCCGTCGGCATAGATCGGTTGTCGGCATACCATGTGGGCCCGGCTACCCGGGCGGCGACGGCGGTTTGACGGCGTGACGCCTACGCCGACGGGCTAACGGTGGCCGTCGGCATAGGTATGCGCACGTCATCGATTCTCGTCGTCTGCCACGTCATCGATCCGAGCCGCTCGCTGGTCCGTGGGGTGGCATATCTATGCCGACGGTCTTGCCGTCGGCATAGGCCTGGCCCATGGCCTTTGCCACGTCATCGATCCGCGCCCTACGCCACGTCATTCATCCATGGCTCTACCGTTCCGTAGCCGTAGCTATGCCGACGGCATTGCCGTAGGCATAGATTTCTAATAATATTTTAATATTTTATTTATTTTCTCTTTTTCCTTTTTATTTTTTTCCAAAACTAATTTGATTAACTTAAATGTGCCTTATGTACAGAAAACATATCTCGATTATATATATATCGATTGCCCCCCCACACGGGCCTTGCTTCCGTCGTGTCACGGAGAGGGGAGACGGGACAGGGTACCCGGGGCGTAGCAATGCCGCCAGGTGTTGCGGTGGGCCCTCCTACGCTTGTGGAAGCGTGGTGGCAGGCGCAGGCATCCGGCACGCGGCTCCGGGGTGTGCCCCCCCTCACGGGCGTCGTTGCCGCCGTGTCCCGGAGGGGGGGAAACGGCCACGTCGGGCCGACACGGAGGGAATCTTGGGGTGGGTTGGGCCAGGACGGTGTTGGGAGGTGTAGCTATGGGCTGGGCTATGACAACCACGTGAAAAGGTCCACCGGTCAAACCCCGTCCTGCGAAAGTAAAAGGGCTAGATCCGGCGGTCGTTTGTGTCAGGGTTAGACGGGACGGGGTACCTGGGGGTAGCAATGCCGCCAGGTGTTGCGGTGGGCCCTCCTACGCTTGTGGAAGCGTGGTGGCAAGCGCAGGCACCCGACACGCGGCTCCGAGGTGTGCCCCCCCTCACGGGCGTCGCTGCCGCCGTGTCCCGGAGGGGGGAAACGGCCACGTCGGGCCGACACGGAGGGAATCTTGGTTATTCACAACATAAATGTGCCTTATCTAAACAAAAAAACATACCCCAATGGTATATCGATTGCCCCCCTCACGGACGTCGCTGCCGCCGTGTCACGGAGGAGGGAAACGGTCGACACGGAGGGAATCTGTTTAGAGGGGGAATCGGGGTGTAGCTATGCCACCGAAACATCGCACGGGTCGTGATGCATGTGTGAAAGTGTCGTGGCATGCGTAGACACCCGTCTTGGGGCTCCGTGGTGTGGCCCCCCCTCCACGGAAGGCAGTGCCGCCGTCACTTGGAGGGGGGATGGTGCGGGTGCGGTGGAACCGGAGGGAATCTAGTGTTGGGTTGGGTCCAGACCGTGTTCGACGATGTTGCTATGGGCTGACCTATCACAACCAGGTGGAAGAGTCCACCGGTCAAAGCCCGTCCGACGAAAGTCAAAGGGCTAGATCTACTGGTTAACTGGGATTCGGGGTGGCCTTCGGGGTGTAGCTATGCCACCGAAACATCGCACGGGTCGTGATGCATGTGTGAAAGTGTTGTGGCATGCGTAGAGCCCTCTTGGGGCTCCGTGGTGTGCCCCCCTCCACGGAAGGCAGTGCCGCCGTCACTTGGAGGGGGGATGGTGCGTTGCGGTGGAACGGAGGGAATCTAGTGTTGGGTTGGGTCCAGAACCGTGTTCGGGGATGTTGCTAGGGCTGACCTATCGCAACCAGGTGGAAGAGTCCACCGGTCAAAGCCCGTGGCGAAAGTCAAAGGGCTAGATCTACTGGTCAACTGGGATTGGGGTGGCCTTCCGGGTGTAGTGTAGCTATGCCACCGAAACATCGCACGGGTCCGATGCATGTGTGAAAGTGTTCTGGCATGCGTAGACGCCCGTCTTGGGGCTCCGTGGTGTGGCCCCCCCTCACGGAAGGCAGTGCCGCCGTCACTTGGAGGGGGGATGGTGCGGGTGCGGTGGAACCGGAGGGAATCTAGTGTTGGGTTGGGTCCAGACCGTGTTCGGGGATGTTGCTATGGGCTGACCTATCGCAACCAGGTGGAAGAGTCCACCGGTCAAAGCCCGTCGGCGAAGTCAAAGGGCTAGATCTACTGGTCAACTGGGATTCGGGGTGGCCTTCCGGGTGTAGCTAGCCACGAAACATCGCACGGGTCTCGATGCATGTGTGAAAGTGTTCTGGCATGCGTAGACGCCCGTCTTGGGGCTCCGTGGTGTGCCCCCCCCCTCCACGGAAGGCAGTGCCGCCGTCACTTGGAGGGGGGATGGTGTAGGTGCGGTGGAACCGTAGGGAATCTAGTGTTGGGTTGGGTCCAGACCGTGTTCGGGGATGTTGCTATGGGCTGACCTATCGCAACCAGGTGGAGGAGTCCACCGGTCAAAGCCCGTCCGGCGAAAGTCAAAGGGCTAGATCTACTGGTCAACTGGGATTCGGGGTGGCCTTCCGGGTGTAGCTATGCCACCGAAACATCGCACGGGTCCCGATGCATGTGTGAAAGTGTTCTGGCATGCGTAGACGCCCGTCTTGGGGCTCCGTGGTGTGGCCCCCCTCCACAAGGCTAACCGAGGGAAGGAGGGAGTACATGCTCAGGGAAACCGCAACCACTTTCTCCACAAGACACTTAATGTATGACTAACCTCATTAAACATTCTTTTTCTTCTATTTACCGTCACTTTCTTATGTATGACTAACCTCTGTTTGGTGGTGCAGGAGGAGAAACTGAAGCGGCCGCTCTCACACATGCAGGCGTGGGAGATCGCCCATACGCGGAAGGACTCCCAGCCTGGCGAGCCCAAGTACTACGGCAAGACCGCGCACAAGAAGAAGGCCTACTCCGAAGGGTATCTGAGGTTACATCCTGACACACCTGACCCCATTGCGGCGGATCTGGACGAGAGGGTGGTGGTGGGCATGGGGCCCAAGGAGCACGGTCAGGAGGCGGTTCTGGATGCTGTGATCACTCCTACTATCTCCTACACACAGCTCCGTCGGATCGACCCGAGCCTGAGCCAGCGCACGAGCACGCCCATGACCAGTGCGCAGTCACAGTCCCTCTTTCAGGAGCGGCAATCTGTAAGTATTTTCCCTCTTATCTTCATTGCTCACTTTATTTTCCGCATTTAGTAGTTTTATGAGTTCTATCATGTCATACCGTAGGCCTACATGGAGTACACATGCCAGGAGACCATGGCGTGGCACGAGAGCCTTTTTGCATTCCATGAGCAGAACAATCGCATGATGCAGCACGCTCTTCAGGAAATGGCGGCCGGCAGGGTTCCTCAATTGCAACCAGCACCATCTCCTCCACCACAACCAAGGCTGCTTACCTTTGAGGAGTTTCTGGCACAGAACGCTGGCCCCTCGCCGGTTAGTTCATCCCCAATCTATTCACCCAAAGCATATCGTTTATTCAACACAGTCATATATCCCGTTAACATGTCTTTTCAACATCCAGGGAACCGGTGGATTGTCTACCGTTGGTGGTGGTCTTCGCAGCACTCCCGAGTCACGGAGCCTGATCACTCCGATCCACGGAGGCGGAGGCGGAGGCAGAGGCGGTGGCGGTCTTGGCGGTGGCGCTGCCGCTAGCAGTGACGACCTGGGCTTCGGCGGACTTGGCGGTGACGACCTCCGCGGTGCTCGACGTCCAGGCGCTTAAGCCTTTGGGTGACTTGTGGCGGTCTTGGTGGTGATGATACTTATATGCTTGTGATGTTACTTATTGTTGTTTGTGATATTCTTATATGCTTGGTGGTGATGATACTTATATGTTTATGGTTTGCGATGCTTCTTATGTTGTGTGATGATGCATTTGTTGTGTGATGCTGCTCCTTATTGTTATGTGATGCATATATTGATGTATGATTCTTATATATGCTCTATATATTCAAATGAATTGAGCTGAAAAGAAACAGGAAAAAGAAAAAAAACAGACAGAAACTATGCCGACAGCCTAGCCGTCGGCATAGATATGGCGAGAGCTCCCAGTGGCTGCCACGTGGCTGCTATGCCGACGGTCTAGCCGTCGGCATAGTTGTAAAGTACGCCAAAGGCTAGGCTGTCGGCATAGCAGCCACGTGGCAGTCACTGGGCATTCTTGGGGCAGGGCGAGCCGTCGGCATAGATTTAAACTACGCCGACGGCTCAGCCATCGGCATAACCCTGCCCTAGGAGGTACAGTTGCGCGCCACGTGGCACATATATGCCGACGGCCAACGTGCCGCGCAGCTGTTGGTCTGCACTTGATGGCGGCCACCGTTAGGCGGGGACGTTGCCGACGGCCGAGGCCGTCGGCATAGATGTACGGACACCGTCGGGATAGGATCTATGCCGACGGCCTCCCGGGCTACGCCGACGGATATGTTGCCGACGGCCCTATGCCGACAGGGGCCGTCGGCATAGGCATGTCCCGACGGGAATCAGGGCCATGGCCATCGGCATAGGGGGCGATTCTGGTAATGACTGGGATGCCGCGCCGGACGAGCTTAGGGCGAGCGCCACGGAGCGGTACCTGAGGGCACGGTACAAGCACGGGATGGTCTACCCTTTCCTCGCGTTCGGGGTCGGCGTCATGGCCTGCTCCAGTCTGGTGCGGCGGATGCTGCTCGGGAGTTCCAACCTGATCAGCTCGCCGCTGCTGTGGCTGCTGATGCTGGCCTTCTGCCTGGGTGCATGGTGTCTGGTAGTAACGACAGAGGGACTGGTGACCGATAGGTGGACCCTCTCCCGCTCACAAATACACGACGTCTTGGAATATGAGTTGGCAAAGTGATCTACAGTACATATATTAGCAGTTTATTTCAGTTTGTATTATCCATGTGCGTACTCTACATTTGTAAGACTCGGTGAAAATATTTCTGAATTAGACATTCTTTTGCATACTACTGGCAAGACATTGATAACTAAAGGGGGGCATATGCCCAGACATTTCATAATCCAGAAAATCTAACTTCGATATGATGGGACCACCTTGTAACAGCCCTCCTCGCTCTCCTAACCTTCCACATGCATGTACCCTGCAATCCGAATTAATGCCAAACAAACCAACGGATTAATTAATATGTTCCCCAAGCCAAATGTTAGAAGGGATAGAGAGGGATTGGTGGAATAGTTGGTTGTATTGCTTGATCCTCGTAGGCATATATATAGGAGTACATGATCATCTTGGAGTACAAGGCAAGGTAGAATAATATCCTACGCTATCCTAGCTTTCCTAATAATCACGATACTCAATATCCCTCCGTATAGTCACAACGGTAGCGATGCAGACGGTAAGACTGGAGAAGAATCCGAAGGTAAGCCGACAGACCCCCCCCCCCCCCACAGTCGTAACGGTTGACGCATCGCGGAAGTCGTGGCTGGAGTGAAAACCGACGAGGATGCTCAACCAAGGCGGTAGCCCTTTGTGTCCTTTATCGAGGTAGCCGAGAGCATAGGAGGTGTAGCCATGGTCGAGGTAGCCGTCCGAAGAATGCCGTGGTCGATGTTGAGTCGGGGTGGCCGGTGTCGAGGAAGTCGCCGTGGAGCTGCGGGTGCAAGGAGGCGCCAAGTTAGTCATGGGCGCAGTAGTGTCGAAATAGTGGTGCGCCGAGGAGAAGACGTTGTTGAAGACGCGTCGCGCCGGGGTTGCCAAGCCCAGGGACACATCGTAGACGAAGGCACGCACCGGTGTTGCCAGCACCAGGCATGCGTAAACGGACGAATACGAAGTTGACGAAGCGCCGCACCAGGCTTGCCAGGCCCGGGGACACGTCGTGGACGAAGGCACGCTTCGGTGTTGCCAGCACCGGGCATGCGTAGACTGGACCTGCACGAGCTGTACGCCATGTCGGAGAAGTCGGAGAGGCCAGCAGAGAAGGACTCGACGACGGTTGCGGCGCCAATCGGCATGGGGGCCGATGTCACCAACGGTGGTCGGAGTAGACGAAGTGGTCGGGGTAGATGACGGCGAAGCTGGCGACGGGCTGGTGCTGGACGAAGACGAAGAAGGTGGACGGGCAGCGGCAGCGGCTACGAGGTAGCAGCGGCGGCTAGGTTAGGAGCGCGGCGGCGATGCTCGAGTAGGCGAGGAACCCGACAGCATGACGAAAACCAGCGGGGACGGTGGCGTTCCCGCGCCGACGGAGATGGCGCGGCGCATACCACGGGAGGTCGACGCGCGGTGATGGCGGAGTGGACCGCGGGCCGCGGCGCTACGGCCCGAAGGGGCGACGCAGCGGCGGCGGCCAGGTTGAGGCGACGGCGGGGACCGCGGGCCGCGGCACTACGGCCCGAAAGGGCGGCGCAGCGGCGGAGCGCGGGTCGATGCAACAGCGGGGACGGTCTCGGTGCGGCGGCGGGGACCGCGTATCGCGGCACTACGGCCCGACGGGGCGACGCAGCGGCAGCCCGATGCTCAATCGGTGGAGTGGTGCGCTGTACTCAGGACAGTCTTCACGGGCCAGGTCGGTCGCGCGACATAGATGGGGCGGATCGCGGCGGTGAGCGGGTGATAAAGCCGATCGCGCGCGAGGTCGGGGACGCCGCTCGGTGGAGGCGGGGTGGCGGCGGAGTCCGAGATGAAGCCGGCGATGACGGACGGCGTGGAACGACATGCAGACGAGCACGTCAGCACCGGCACCCGGGCTGCCAAAGCAGCGCCGGCGCCCAGGCAGCGAGGCCTGAGCGACCAACGGAGCAGCGGCGCTCGAGCTCGAGGCAGCCGACGATCCTGAAGCAACCGGCCCGATGCAGCTGGGGACGAGGCCGGCGAGGCACACTGTAGGGCCGCCGTGCAGACGCGGCGGAGGCATGTCGCGATGGACGGCGTGGATCGACGGGCGGGCCGGTGCGCGAACGGTGGCTGTGATGGGCCGCCGCATCGCGCCAGGCCGCCGGGTCGGGATGATGCAGGAGTCTGCTTGGAGCAGGGCGGCGACGGCGGGCCGACGCGCGGACGGCGGCTGGCCCTAACGGGTCGCCTTGGCGCGTGTGGCCGCCAGGTCGGGATAGGCCGGCCGGTCGCGCCGGTGTTGGAGTAGAGGCGCGCGACGGGGTCAACGGCAGCGGCGGGCGACGCAAACCGATCAAGTTTAGATCGGAACACCAAGAAGAAAAACGCCGATCAAGGTGACCGGCGAGAGAGAGAAAAACCCGGAGCAAAGTCTCGGAAAAAAGACTCTCTAGGGCAGCCGGTCAACACGACCGGCGGACGAACCCTAGGTACGGGTGGCGCGGCCCCCGACGGCGGTCATGGAGGCCGACCGCCCCGGGGGCGGCGCGCGGAGCGGAAGGGGCGACGGTTAGGGTTGGATCGATTAGGTTGATACCATGTTAGAAGGGATAGAGAGGAATTGGTGGAATAGTTGGTTGTATTGCTTGAGCCTTGTACACATATATATAGGAGTACATGATCACTTTGAAGTATAAGGCAAGGTAGAATAATATTTTATGCTATCCTATCTTTCCTAATAATCATGATTCTTAACACCAAATCTGGATTTATCACATACTAAGATCTATACAACCATTGATGTTGATCGTGTCTAAAGATCAGGTCACAATAATGCATACAAGATGGTTAGAAGGACTGTGATATCCCCAGTCCACCAGGGTTCAAATCCTGGTGCTCGCATTTATTACTGGATTTATTTCAGGATTTCCGGCGATGCACATTTAGTGGGACACGACGTTTCCGTCGACGACGAGGTGTCTAGGGTGACTTCGTAAATTTCAAGATGATTTACCGGTTCAGTCTTTCGGAGGTGCTCATAGGGATAGCGTGTGCGTGTGTGCGTTCATAGGGATGAGTGTATGCGCGTGTATGTGAACGCTTGCGTCTGTACCGTGTTAAAAAAAAAGCTCAATCGATCCTTGCAAGAAGGGTAGGGCTAGTTATTCATGTAAAGTACTCAACGAGCTTTCTGATGATCGATCATGTAAACTACTCGTGGAGTTATCTTAGGATACACTCAATATTTACTATGCGATGTGGGTACGGAGAAGGATACTTCTTCTTTGTCTCACACGCACAGAGGCGGGTGGGGGAGAGAGTAAAATAAAAAAGAAATATGTCTCAACTATATTTTCCATGAAAACCAGACCACAAACAACCCTGCAGCCCGGGCGGGTCAAGAAGAGGCTCGTCGGGAACGACCCCCACATGAAACTCCCTGTCGGAGCACATACGGAGTGGAGAGACATTATAATAGATGCCTTGACTCCACCACTAAGACATAAAAACACTACTCCTTCTGTCTAGATGTATAAGTCATCATAGATTGTGCACTGCGACCAAGGCAGAGAAGAGAAAATGAGAGAACTTAATGTTTTTTTTATTAATTAATAGCATTGCATGCAATAAACTAACCACCGCATATCATGTTTGGTAGTCTCAAGTCATTGAAAACATGCACG
This sequence comes from Thinopyrum elongatum, assembly GCA_011799875.1. NCBI lineage: Eukaryota > Viridiplantae > Streptophyta > Magnoliopsida > Poales > Poaceae > Thinopyrum > Thinopyrum elongatum. The sequence continues at coordinate 77,593,434 of CM022301.1, forward strand.
GTCCACATCTCTTATTGGTTGATATGTCACGAAACAAAAAACGAGGAGGAAGTTAATGTACCGTGCCTAAGTGTTTTGAGATTATTTGGTTTTCGTAAGGTGAGTTACACACCTAGACGGAGGGAGTACTAGTTTTGATCTAAACATTAATTTTGCATACAAACTAATGTGTAGGAGTGAAACAAGATTAGAAAAATTGATGCTCATGCCGTATTTGGATTCAAAAGTGGGACGAGATGTAGCGGTAGTATGTTAGATCTGGACATGGTACGGTTTTTTTTAACACGGTACACACACAAGCACTTATACATACGCGCATACACTCACCCCTACGAACACACACACGCACACCCTATCCCTATAAGCACCTTCGAGAGACTGAGCCAACATATCATCTTGAGATTTACGAAGTCATCGTAGGCGCTTCGTCTTCGACGGAAACGTCTCCTCCCACTGAAAGCGCATCGCCAGAAATCCTGAAACAAATCCAGGAATAATGCGAGCACCTGGACTTGAACCTTAGTGGGATGGTGATACCACTGTCCCTCTAACCATCCAACCACATGTTGGTTCGCCTGGACATGATACATTAATGGAACAAACTTGGACTAGAAATGAGCATATAGCATATGCATATACGAGGAATATATACATCTTTGAACTAAAATTGTAGAAAATAATGGGCAAATATTAATGCTTATACACTTTTAAGCACATGAAAATGACCAGATACTAAAATAATCCAAAAATAACACTAACAAGCATACATTTTGTCTCATGAGCAAAAACTATATTTGCCTCCTTGGACTTATGGTGCTCTTCTTCTTCTTATTTGCCTCCTTTGATAGTATTGGGCTTTCTCAAGGTCGTACGTTGAAGCACAAGGATAACAAATTTTTAGGAGTTTAATCTCTTGATCGGAGAGGAACCTAAATTCCTCAATGAGGTCGACTAGTCAGATTACCGATTTGCAGTTATTCCCACGTATTGGACAGGGATAGATCAATAGGAGCTCTTACATTGCCGTATTCTATGGCAAATACACGCCCCATCACACAGGGTGCACCCGACTAGGTCGGCCCACTGTGGTGCACCACAAATGCGAAGGTGAAATATAGCAAAATGGTACTCATGTGCGCTCGCTGCTAGCCAATATGACCAAGGTGATCGGGCGACAAATATACATCGCAACTCTTAAAGAATTAATGGCAGTATCAGACTTAACACTATTTGAGTAATTTTTTGAACTTATGAACAATTTTTTAAAAACTCAAACAATTTTCTGAAATCGCAAACAAAATTATAAATTCCCGAACTATTTTTGAAAACATTTACATTTTTTGAATTTGTGAACAAAATTTGAAACAGGAACTTTTTTTAAAGCACATATATTTTATGAATATTGAGAACAAATTTTGAAACGGGGACCATTTTGGAAATCTTGATAAATTTTGGAAACACAAACATTTTTTGAATACGTGTTTTTTTAAAAACCAGAACATTGTTGAATCTTCAAAAAAAAAATTGTTTGAGATTTTTTTTAAATCCTAAAATTTTTTGGAAAGTGAAACAAAATTTGAATATCTGAACCTTTCTTTAAATTTGGAAAAAATTGAATTTTATTTTCAAGAAAATAAAATAAAATAAAAAAGAAAGAAACTGAAAAAGACAAAAAAAATAAGAAAGGGAAATAAGAAATAGGAGCAGAAAAATTAAAAAATTTAAAATAAAAGTAGGAAAAACGAAAAAAACAAAACAGAAAAACCTGTTCAGGAACTTTTTTTTTTTGAACATCAGTACAGACACAAGCGCTCATATACACGCGCATACACTCATCCCTATGAACGCACACACTACCCCTATGAGCACCTTCGAAAAACTGAGCCGGCATATCATCTTGAGATTTACGAAGTCACCGTAGGCGATTCGTCGTTGACGGGAACGTCTCCTCCCACTAAATGCGCATCGCCGGAAATCCTGAAATAAATCCAGGAATAAATGCGAGCACCAGGATTTGAACCCTGGTGGGCTGGGGATACCACAGTCCCTCTAACCATCCAACCACAGGTTGGTTCGCTGTCCAGGAACCTTCTGAAAGGTTAGAAATCTCGAAAATGACATCACGAAAAAAAGATAACTGGGCCGACCGATGTACCAACGAACGTGTGCGATACGTCAACAGTTTGCCGCAAAATGCAACAAATAGGGTTTTCCTAGTTCAACACCGTCAAGTTTAGCGGAAAGCGGTATTTTTTTAGCGCGGAGACCAGGTTGTGAGCTGCATTTGAATTAGTAGCACGATCACAGTGGCACAGGCCAGATTAGCGGCCCATGAGTGCGGAGCTGTATGGGTGCTGCTACAACTGCGGCAGCGAAGGACACATCTCGGCGGACTGCACCAACCCGACGTTCTGCGTGCTGTGCCGTGGTGTGGGGCACATCTCGCTCGGATGCACTCGTCCCCGCAGCCCATCTCCGATGGAGCAGCCGCCACGCCCGCCGCCCACCCTCCAGCACAGGATGGCCGAAGACCCTGCCCCGCCGCCACCTCTGGCCTCGCCAAGACGTTCGCTTTCACCTCTGCCGCCACCGCCACCCGGCCCTCCCCCTCCTGGAGTCGTCCGACTTTGGAGTGATGTCGTGCGAGCGCCGTCCGCACCCCGGCCGCTGTCTGTGGGGAGCGTTGCGGGGCTTGAGTTCTTGGCGCCCTTTGCCATGCCACAGGCAGGGCCGTCGCGGCTGGCCTTCGATCGCGAGGAGACGGTGGTGGCCTGCTTTCTAGAAGCGGCAGAAGACACATGGCAGATGGAGGTGGAGCTGGCTAGGGCCGTGCTCGTCACGGTCACCAGCACCAGGCTTCAGGTGGATTTGGCCTCCTCTACAGAGGCGCTGCACTCGACGTTCGATATCGGCCCGACGGATATGTCCATTCGGGCTTTCTTTCCTGAGGACTTCCTCGTGCTCTGCCAGGATGGGGCAGTCCATGATCGGATGGTGCGTGAGGGCCGTGCTTTCTCTCCCTGGTTTGAGCTCTCGCTCCGGCCATGGATTCGGCAGGCGCAGGCCACGGCGGCTCGCCTCCCCTACCTCGTCCCGATTTCGCTGCGGGGTGTGCCGGCGCATGCTTGGTGTCAACGACCGAATTCATCTTTATTTGTTTGCTAGGTTGTGTGTCAAACATCACTTCATGTTGAAGTGCATTTTTTCCTTTTAAAATCCATTTTATATGCAATTTGGATTTATAAGAAGTGTTACTTTATTATTAGTGGAGAACTAGAGATAAGGAAATGAGAGGCAAAAAAAAGGCAATTCTAGCAACTGGCGTTTGTTTCGTAGCAAAGCTCGGGAGTTCATTCAATTATGTGCATCGTAAGTCTATACATATGAGATGGGACTAAAAGAGTGACACAGATTTGCTTGGGGTTCTGAAATCTTTTCTGTTGTTACTTGCATTTTACCTGAAATTTTTTTCTTCGACTTCTTCCTGTTTTCCCATATCTGCTCGATATAAGCTGCTACATAATATTAAGTAAGTGCAAAGTATTACCCTGATGGTAACATTCTTAATGCCGGCCCTAAGAAGGGTTCTTCATACACTTGGCAGAGCATTGTGGCGGGAATCCAAACTTTTAAAAGGGGTTTCATTTGGAGAGTAGGTACAGGCTCAAAGATCAATATCTGGTATGACCCTTGGATCGCTTCATGTGCCTCACGGAAAGTTATAACGCGAAGAGGGCAGATTATGTTACCCAAAGTAGAAGAGCTAATCTACCCGCATTCGGGTCAGTGGGATGAAGATCTGCTACGATCTCTTTTCAGTCCGATAGATGTTGAAAGGATACTAAGAATTCCTCTCAATGTGGGGAACGTTGAGGATTTCGTGGCATGGCATTACACAAGGTCGGGGACGTTTTTAGTCCGTTCATCGTATCATGCAGAATTTAATCATCAATATGATTTGTGTTCGACCCTTGTTGATGGTCAAGGCGGGACTCAAATAAATGGTATCTGGAAAGACACTTGGAGGCTCAAAGTTCCTGGAAAAATCAAACACTTCACATGGAAAGTTTTGAGGGGTATCTTGCCCTGCTACGGAGTTCTTGTGAGGCGCCATATTCCTGTCACCGGCCAGTGCCCGTTCTGCAAGGTGGGCTTCGAAGATATTCAACATTGCTTGTTTACATGTTGTCATGCAGTGGATGTTTGGACGGAATTAGGACTGAATGAAGTGATCCACCAGGCAGTGATGGAGGACCGATCGGGATCAGTGACCATGGAAATCCTAGAAAGAAACCAATCGATTGTTGGGGAGCTTCCAGCGGCGGAACTGATTGTAGTTGCTGCTTGGTTCATATGGTGGCAGCGTCAACAATTTGTGAAGGGGGAAACAATCCAAACCGCAGACCGAACAGCTATCTCCATCAAGGTGTTAACAACTAACTTTGTAAGAGCAGCAACACCGAAACAACCAGTACGTAAAAGAGACCATATGTGGAAGAGACCAAATAGAGGGAGTGTTAAGATCAATGTGGATGCTTCATACCATGCTGAAACTTTAGCTGGGGCAACAAGAGCCATAGCAAGGGATGATAAAGGACAAATCTTGTCAGCCGCAACATGGTACAGACCGCATGTTAGCAGTGCCGTATCAGCAGAGCTAATTGCTATCCGTAATGGGCTATATCTTGCGGCAACTATTGGGTGCAATAGAGTCCTAATTGAATCTGACAGTGCACTGGCGATAGAGGCGGTGAACAACCACGACAACTTCTTTGGTCAAGATGCTGCGACGGTAATGGAGTGCAAAATGCTGGCTACAGATTATGCTTCTGCAGCTTTTGACAACTGTTTCCGAGAAGCAAATTCCGTAGCAGATAGATTAGCAAAATTTAGCTTTACATCTACTTCTTTTGTGTGGGACTCTACGCCCCCTGGCCTTATTTCTCACCTGATTGTAAGTGACATGGCCATTATCTGAGAAATAAAGTCTTTTGATTATAAAAAAAAAGTAAGTGCATCCTCCTTTCTTGGCCAAGTTTGTTCGATTCTATTAGTAGGAAGTCTGTACAAAGGAGTCGGGACAGAGACACTAGTAGAAAAAGGCCCATTTGTCCCGGTTCATAAGGCCCATTTGTCCCGGTTCAGGAACCGGGACTAAAGGGTCGGGACTAAAGCCCAACACCTTTAGTCCCGGTTCTTATACGAACCGGGACAGATGGGGCTCCACGTGGCCGCTGCGGCGAGCCCAGAGAGGAGGGCCTTTAGTCCCGGTTGGTAACACCAACCGGGACCAAAGATCATCCACGTGTCAGCAGCTCAGGACCTGGGGTTTTTGTTTTTTTTTGAAGGGGGGGGGGTTTGGGGGTTTTGTAGGGTTAATTTAGGGGTTTCATATATTGTGTTAGCTAGCTAATAGAGAGAAGTGTACTCTCTTATCTCTGTGCTTGGTCGACGCTACGTACTATACGTATAGAGAGGACTCGACACGCTAGCTAGTAAGCAAAAGAAGGAAACCATTAAGTACACAAGATCGTCATGAACATATACAGAGAGAAGTGATCGACCTCCTCCTTCTCCGAGAGATTGGTCGAACAACAAGTTTTCGTATATCTATCCGATGCTACTAGCTACATATATACAATATAAGATCCCTAACATCTGATGTCAAGTTCCACATGGTATTCTCCGGCTGGATTGATGACGTGGTCAAGAAAGAATCCAGCCAATTCCTCTTGAATTGCCTTTAAGCGATCTTGTGGTAGGAGTTCATCCCGCATCTGCCAAATCTAATTTGAAGAAGGGGGTCAATACATATATATGAATGAAACTCAACACAAATGATGGTAATAAAATAAAATTGTGAATATTATTGTTTACGCACTTCATATTGTTTTTCAGAGTAGCCCTGCTTAGAGGTCGTTGCGTTGTAGATGTACTCGCAAACGTAGTATCCACAAAAATTATTCCCGCCTTCCTGCCACAACCACTTTACGAGAAATAGAGGTCAATCAAACTGATAATCAAGCATTATAAATGGTATTGATGAAACTAGCTAGAATCAATGGGAGATGCGTGGAACTAGCTAGTAGTACTTACTTTCGGGTGTGTAAATCGCAGATCCCCCGGCAGTCCCGGAACTTCTGCGGTGAACACTTTCCAAACCCTGCGAGACAAAGAAAATAATTACTTGATATCAGGAAATGAACAAAGTTGCCGATATGGTGCGATAATGATCGATTGAACTTACTTCTGGAGCATTTCAGTCATGGCCGCATACTCCTTGGGATCTTTTCGTCTTGAGTCTAAGACGGTTACTAGTCCCTGCTCAAGCTTAATCTCTAGGAGAATAAAGTGGAAGCTGCGCACGCATGCATAACTCATCAATTACATTACTATAACCTCGAGTAATAATGGAAACCGAATATGCAGAAGACAGTAACACTCACTTGAAGTTGTAAGGAAAGAGTATTTTATCTTTGTTTTGATTTTTAAGCAACGATTGTAGGAAGTTGGCCTCAGTTTCTTTCGGATTATATGTAACCGTCCATTCATCTATGAGATTTGTGTTAATGAACCCAATATCATAGATTTGTGCATTTCTGCATTCGACGATCTTCAATCTGCATAATATAGTGAGGATAATTATATATACATGCAATGAAAGAGCTGAGCTATATATAGAGACTTAATTACAGAAGTATAGTACTTACAGACAGTAGCAAGTGATGATTATTTTATCGAGGTCCTTTTGATTGAAAAACTGGAAGAACTCCTCAAATGGAACAGACAATAGATCAATTCCAACGAGGTCGTGCTCCTCTTTAACTCTCAGCGTCAAAATATCCTTCCCAGACTTGCAGGTGTCCATGTACCACTTATGGAATCTTCGCATCATCGTTGTTAGAGGAGGATCACCAGGTCTGACGAGAGGCTTCCCGTACTGGTATTTGTGTTCGTCCACCTCCATTGTATCAAAATGTGCATCGTCGGGCAGGTAATCACCAGGATTAGTACCGGGCAGCATCCCCGGCAGATTTGCGACGATATCGCTAGACACCTTGAGCGGGGGGCACGATTGGTTTGCCTGTTCGCCGAGCTGGGGAATTTTGTTCCCACTTCTTCGTTCTTGTAACCTTTTGTCAGTTGAAGTAGTTCCCGACCGGCGCGCTCCTTCCACTGCCTTTTTAAGAGTGCGGACATGGTTGTCATCCGGCGGAGGCGGTGGTGGTCGCTTCAGGTTTTTCACAGTGCACTTCAATTTCACCGGATCCATCTTCTCCTCCGGAGGTGGATTTTTCTTTGCAAAAAAGTCCCTCACTTGGGCTTTACAGATCTCCGCGTTTTCCTCGTCGGTCATCTCGTATGGTAACTTCTCTAGAGGCGTGAGAGTCGGACCGAATCTGTATTGCCTCCCGCCTCTGGCTGTACTGCTAGACGCCGGAGCAATCGGAGTGGCTGCGGCTGTCTTCCTTTGTTGCTTACGAGGAGGAGAAGGAGGCGGAGTGCTACGACGCGCCAGAGCAGCCGGAGCGGCGGCGGCTGTCTTCCGCTGTTGCTGACGAGGCGGAGAAGGAGGCGGGCTGCTCGGACGCGCCGGCGCAGGCGGAGAAGGAGGCGGAGTGCCCTGATCACTCGCCAAAGGAGGAGGCGGAGGAGGAGGCGGAGTGCCCTGACTCGCCGGAGGAGGAGGCGGAGGAGGAGGCGGAGTGCCCTGACTCACCGGAGGAGGAGGCGGAGGCGTCCAGTTCGGAAGGTTGATGAGCTCCTTCCGCCATAGACATGGAGTCTTCAGAGCAAGACCCAGTTGAGTCTCCCCTTCACCGGTAGGGTGGTCAAGCTGGAGCTCCTCAAATCCCTCCGTTATTTCATCGATCATCACAACAGCATAGCCTTGTGGAATCGGAAGGCAGTGAAAAGTTGCGCCGGGTCCAGAAGGTGCAACAGAGCCGACAGCCGCCTTGACTTTGAGGTGCTGCCATTGCGCCATAAGGTGGCAATCTTGAGCCTCCGTGATAGCATCCACGGGGTAGCTGGGAGCCATGAAGTCAGGCTGCTGAAGGACCTCGGTGGAAGCCACGCTGCTTCTCCGCTGAGATGGAGGGGTAGCTTCTGGGGTAGCTCCGGCAGGTCGCTGGCTCTGAACTAGTAGTGCTTGTTCCTCTAGCGCTAGTACCCTTGCATTCAGCGACTGCAGTTCCGTCTGCTCCACTTTCCTCCTCCTCTCCCGGGTTTTGTAACCGCCTGCGCTGGGAAATCCAACCCTCCACGCAACGGAGCCTGCCGTGCCTCGTGTTAGTCCTGGGTGCTCAGGATTCTCGAGGGCCTGTGTGAGCTCGTCGTTCTCTCTGTCGGGAACGAACGTCCCTTCCTGCGCTGCGGCGATATACTTTTGAAGCTTCTTGACGGGTATCTCAAGTTGCTCCTTCGTCCAACGGCACTTCCCTGTTTCAGGGTCCAAGGTTCCCCCAACCCCGAAGAACCAAGTCCTTGAGCGGTCTGGCCAGTTCAATGTCTCTGGTTCGACCCCTTTATCAAGCAGGTCCTTCTCAGCCTTGTCCCACAACGGCCGGGCTTTGAGGTAGCCACCTGACCCCGTGCGATGGTGATACTCCTTCTTTGCAGCATTTTTCTTGTTTGTCACTGACATCTTCTTACTCTTCTCCGATGTCTTGTGGGCCACAAATGCGGGCCAGTGATCTCTTATCTTCTCAAATCGGCCGGTGAATTCTGGAGTCTTCCCTTTGTCGACAAACGTTAATTTCAACTCATTCTTCGACCTCCTGAATAGATCTGCCATCTTCTTAAGAGCATGAGCCTTGACCAATGGCTCTATAACTGGCTTATCCGGATCCTCCTCTGGTGGTAGGGTGAAATTTGCCTTCAGCGCGGTCCAAAGATCATCTTTCTGTCTATCGTTGACAAAAGACACTTGAGGGTCTTCGCTCTTAGGCTTATTCCATTGGTGGATGCTGATCGGGATCATGTCCCTAACAAGAACCCCGCACTGAGCAGAAAATGCTTCCTTGGTCCGGCTGGGTTCAATCGGTTGGCCATCGCCCTTGATTGCTGTGATCGTGAACCTTTCATCCTGGCGCAACCTTTTCTTCGGGCCTCATCTCGTTACCGAAGTTTGGCTCGATCTGGAGGGCTAGAAAAGAAGAAAGAAGAGAGTTAATATGTGTACATACCAAAACAATTAATGCATCAATTAGCTAGTCAGCACAAGCTTAATTAATATATATACCTCGCCGGACTTTGCAACAGCTCCTTCCTCCATTTGCTCATCGGAGCCATCATAATCATGTCCTTCCACCTCCATTGTTCGATCACCGGAGCCTGCTTCACCCTCTCCTTCCAGACCATCGGTGTCGTTGAGATACGACAAGATATCACCTCCGCCGAGGATTATGTCCCCCAACAACTGTTCTGCTTCGATATCTCGGTGCTCCATAGTTTCTGCAAATATTACAACATGGCAATTAATATACAAACATGACAGATGGATATATTAGTGCAAACGTAGACCTAGCTAGCTCGACGCTTCTACGGTTTGGGGTGGCCTCGAAAACTCTTCTACGAACCGCCTCTCTCATGAATGTCCGACGTCCGGACCGACAAGGGATTTAACAAAATGACGCCATTCTGGATGTGCAGAAAATGGTCCATATTTTTCCTGATCTCATCTACCCTTCTATATGTCACGTTGTCTAGTGTCAAAGAATTCAAGAAAACCATGACTTCATCATTAGCCGGAAATGACAGGCGTATAATGGTACGAAGCTCTTCAAAATTGTTTTGGAACGGAGTTCCCGATAGAATAATTCGCTTTTTGGTACAAAGTTCAGCAAGAGCCTTCCGAATATCGCTATTTGGAAGGCCTTTGCTGAAATTCATATCAAAAGGAGAATTATTCTATCAGGAACTCCGTTCCAAAACAACTTTGAAGAGCTTCGTAGCATCATACGCCTGTTACTTCCGACTAATGATGAAGCCATGGATTTCTTCAATACTTTGACAGACAACGTGACATATAGAAGAATATATATATAGATGAGATCAGAAAAAAAAATTGGATCAACTTGTGCACATCCATAATGGGGGCATTCTTGATAAATCTATATATGTCAAAATTCAAACTTTGACATATGATCAAATGTTGCATATGTCAAAATTCAAACTTTGACATATGATCAAACTTTGACATATGATCAAATGTTGCATATGTCAAAATTCAAACTTTGACATATGATCAAACTTTGATATATGTCCACCGCGATATAAAATAATACATAGACTTGTTCGGGCGAGAGGGGGTTGATCGACGTCCCCCCTCATGTCGAAGTTACCGGAGTTATCTTCTAGTGGTTTGGGTGGCCTCGAGAGTTTGTCGAGTAGGGGAGGGAGGGGGTAGGAGATCGACAACGCTTTTTTATATATGTCCACCGTGATATAAAATAATACATAGATTTGTTCGGGCGAGAGGGGGTTGATCGACGTCCCCCCTCATGTCGAAGTGAATGAACAACTCTGAATTTTTTTACATGTACTCCCGAGGGGAATTGAAGTTATCGGGGTTATGTTTATACAACAAATGGACAACTCATCTCATTTCATCTCATCTGAAAAAACATAGCACATCTAAAAAAATACATACATACATGGAAAAAAATTGCTATGAACAAAAAAAACATCATGTCGAAGTTATCGGGGAGGGGGTATATCGAACCCCCCTCATGTCGAAGTTATCGGGGAGGGGGTATATCGACCCCCCCCCCTCATGTCGAAGTTATCGGGGAGGGGGTATATCGACCCCCCCCCTCATGTCGAAGTTATCGGGGAGGGGGTATATCGACCCCTCCCCCTCATGTCAAAGTTATCGGGGAGGGGGTATATCGACCCCCACCCCCTCATCATGCATATATAGCTACCACATACATATATACATTGAAAAAAATTACATTATATATATATATATGAACAAAAAAATTACATCATATATATACATATGTACATCGACCCCCACCCCCCTCATCATGAACAAAAACATGCTCTGAACAAAAAAATTAATACATTATGAACATCTACATACATAAATATATACATTATATTATTAACAAAAAATTAATCTAATAAAAAATGAAAAAAAAAACAGAGACGGGGCGGCGCGGCGGCTCACAGCGGGGGCGGCTGGCGACGGCGATGGCGACGGCGACGACGACGACGGCGACGGCGGGGGCGGGCCGGGGCAGGGGCTTGGGCGCGGGGCAGGGGCCGGCGCGGCGACGGCGTGGTCGGGGGTAGGGGCGCTGGGCGACGACGACGAGGTGCAGGGAGCGGGCGGCGACGGCGTCGAGGGCTCGGGGCAGGGGCGGCGCGGCGACGACGTCGGAGGCAGGGGCGACGACGGCGACGGCGACAAGGAGCAGCGCTGGGGCGTCGGGCACGAACTGGCGATGGAAATCTGAAAATTTCCTAAGTGCTGGCTTATATAGCAAAGGCTTTGGTCCCGGTTCGTGGCACCAACCGGGACCAATGCCCCCCTTTAGTCCCGGTTGGTGCCACCAACCGGGACCAAAGGTCTTTTTTCAGCAGCCCAAAGGGTGGGAAGCAGGGACCTTTGGTTCTGGTTGGTGGAACCAACCGGGACTAAAGGGCGTGCATTGGTCCCAGTTGGTGCCACGAACCGGTACCAATGCACCCCTTTAGTCCCGGTTGGTGCCACCAACCGGGACAAAAAGCCTTGTACTGCCCGCGTCGCGGCCAAAAGTTTAGTCCCACCTTGCTAGTTGAGAGAGCTCGAGAGTGGTTTATAAGCGCTGCTGCGCCCACTCTCTCGAGCTCCTCTCAACTGCAGGCTTTCGGGCCTAAACTCGCACTATGTGCCTGTGGGCCTACTGGGTCTGCTGCGGGCCTGAATCCTGGCCCATGGTTGGGTTTCTAGTCGTATTCAGGCCGTGGTGGCCCAGTAGGCGGCACTTTTTTTATTTTTATTTTGTTTTCTTTGTTGCTTTATTTATTTTATTTTGTTTCTACTTACAACAAAATACTTACTGTTGCTATTTTTATTTATTTTATTAAATTTTATTTTATTTTATTTTGTTTCTACTTATTTATTAAAGTTTATTTTGTTTCTACTTATTTATTTTATTTTGTTTCTACTTATTTATTTTATTTTCTTTTTTGCTTTTTTATTTATTTTATGAAAATTCTTTTTCTTTTAATGTTTTGAAGAGAAAATACTTTGATAATTTTAGTTGCATAAATTTTATATAATTTTAGTTTCAATAATACAAGAGGTTTAAAAAGTTTTTTAGTTGATTCCTTTAGCTATTAAAGTTTCATTAAAGTTTTCTAGTTCATTCTTTTTCTATTAGAGTTTCATCAAAGTTTTCTAGTTCATTCTTTTAGTTTATTATTTTTGCTATTAGAGTTTCATAAAAGTTGAGAGGGTTACGGCAAAAACTGGATGCACTTCGTGTACAAAATGGACAATCTCTTTCGAAGTATCAGGGTTTCGGACGAAAACTCATCTGTTACAAAGGGATTTTATTTTTTTGAACTTGTTTGAAAATCAGACTTTTTGTGTGCTCAAAATGAACCATTCAAAGCAACATCATCAATTTTCAACCCTTTCTGACTTCATCTGTTATTTTTCATGTATTTACTGATTTTTTTGAGCTAAATGACCCTGAAATTGAAAAGCACTTCAAATGAACTCTGAAGAGGTTGAAAATGAGCATGATATCATCATTTCACCCACATAGCATGTGCTAAAAAGTTGAGAGGGTTACGGCAAAAACTGGATGCACTTCGTGTACAAAATGGACAATCTCTTTCGAAGTATCAGGGTTTCGGACGAAAACTCATCTGTTACAAAGGGATTTCATTTTTTGAACTTATTTGAACTCCACACTTTTTGTGTGCTCAAAATGAACCATTTAAAGCAACATCATCAATTTTCAACCCTTTCTGAGTTCATCTGTTATTTTTCATGCATTTACTGATTTTTTTGAGCTAAATGACCCTGAAATTGAAAAGCACTTCAAATGAACTCTGAAGAGGTTGAAAATTGGCATGATATCATCATTTCACCCACATAGCATGTGCTAAAAAGTTGAGAGGGTTACGGCAAAAACTGGATGCACTTCGTGTACAAAATGGACAATCTCTTTCGAAGTATCACGGTTTCGGACAAAAACTCACCTGTTACAAAGGGATTTCATTTTTTTGAACTAATTTGAACTCCAGACTTTTTGTGTGCTCAAAATGAACCATTCAAAGCCACATCATCAATTTTCAACCCTTTCTGACTTCATCTGTCTTCACTTTTTCTTCGCTTGTGTCCTTTGCTTATTGCGCCGTAACCATGGATATTCTTCATCACTTAACAGGGTGCTTGGGTCAGCCTTGACTTTGAAGGGAGGAATTTCATGAAACTTTTCATAATCTTCAGACATGTCTGTCTTACCCTCCACTCCCATGATGTCTCTTTTCCCTGAAAGAACTACGTGGCGCTTTGGCTCATCGTATGATGTATTTGCTTCCTTATCTTTTCTTTTTCTCGGTTTGGTAGACATGTCCTTCACATAGAAAACCTGCGCCACATCATTGGCTAGGACGAATGGTTCGTCTGTGTACCCAAGATTGTTCATATCCACTGTTGTCATTCCGTAATGTGGCTCTACCTGTACCCCGCCTCCTGACAGATTGACCCATTTGCACTTAAACAAAGGGACCTTAAAATCATGTCCGTAGTCAAGTTCCCGTATGTCCACTATGTAACCATAATATGTGTCCTTTCCCCTCTTGGTTGCTGCATCAAAGCGGACACCACTGTTTTGGTTAGTGCTCTTTTGATCTTGGGCGATCGTGTAAAATGTATTCCCATTTATCTCGTATCCTTTGTAAGTCAATACAGTCGAAGATGGTCCCCTGGACAACGAGTACAGCTCATCAGAAACAGTGTTGTCACCTCTGAGATGTGTTTCCAACCAACTGCCGAAAGTCCTGATGTGTTCACATGTAATCCAGTCGTCACACTGCTCCGGGTGTTTGGAACGCAGAATGTTCTTGTGTTCATCAACATACAGGGTCACCAAGGTAGAGTTCTGTAGAACTGTGTAGTGTGCTTGAGACCAAGAATGCCCGTCCCTGCATATTATTGAGTCCCCTCCTAGCGTGCCTTTTCCAGTCAGTCTCCCCTCATACCGCGATTGAGGGAGACCAATCTTCTTAAGGTTAGGAATGAAGTCAACACAAAACCCAATGACATCCTCTGTTTGATGGCCCATGGAGATGCTTCTTCTGGCCTAGCGCGGTTACGGACATATTTCTTTAGGACTCCCATGAACCTCTCAAAGGGGAACATATTGTGTAGAAATACGGGGCCCAGAACGACAATCTCGTCGACTAGATGAACTAGGACGTGCGTCATGATATTGAAGAAGGATGGTGGGAACACCAGCTCGAAACTGACAAGACATTGCGCCACATCACTCCTTAGCCTTGGTATGATTTCTGGATCGATCACCTTCTGAGAGATTGCATTGAGGAATGCACATAGCTTCACAATGGCTAATCGAACGTTTTCCGGTAGAAGCCCCCTCAATGCAACCGGAAGCAGTTGCGTCATAATCACGTGGCAGTCATGAGACTTTAGGTTCTGAAACTTTTTCTCTGCCATATTTATTATTCCCTTTATATTCGACGAGAAGCCAGACGGGACCTTCATACTGAGCAGGCATTCAAAGAAGATTTCCTTCTCTTCTTTGGTAAGAGCGTAGCTGGCAGGACCTTCATACTACTTTGGAGGCATGTCGTCTTTTTCGTGCCAACGTTGCAGGTCCTCCCGTGCTTCCGGTGTATCTTTTGTCTTTCCATACACGCCCAAGAAGCCTAGCAGGTTCACGCAAAGGTTCTTTGTCACGTGCATCACGTCGATTGAAGAGCGGACCTCTAGGTCTTTCCAGTAGGGTAGGTCCCAAAATATAGATTTCTTCTTCCACATGGGAGCGCGTCCCTCAGCGTCATTCGGAACAGATAGTCCGCCGGGACCCTTTCCAAAGATTACGTGTAAATCATTGACCATAGCAAGTACGTGATCACCGGTACGCATGGCGGGCTTCTTCCGGTGATCTGCCTCGCCTTTGAAATGCTTGCCTTTCTTTCGACATTGATGGTTGGTCGGAAGAAATTGACGATGCCCCATGTACACATTCTTCCTGCATTTGTCCAGGTATATACTTTCGGTGTCAGCTAAACAGTGCGTGCATGCGTGGTATCCCTTGTTTGTCTGTCCTGAAAGGTTACTGAGAGCAGGTCAATCATTGATGGTTACAAACAGCAACGCATGCAGGTCAAATTCCTCCTGTCTGTGCTCATCCCACACACGTACATTGTTTCCATTCCACAGCTGTAAAAGTTCTTCAACTAATGGCCTTAGGTACACATCAATGTCGTTGCCGGGTTGCTTAGGGCCTTGGATGAGTACTGGCATCATAATGAACTTCCGCTTCATGCACAGCCAAGGAGGAAGGTTATAGATACATAGAGTCACGGGCCAGGTGCTGTGATTGCTGCTCTGCTCCCCGAAAGGATTAATGCCATCCGCGCTTAAACCAAACCATACGTTCCTTGGGTCACCTGCAAACTCAGTCCGGTACTTTCTCTCGATTTTTCTCCACTGCGACCCGTCAGCGGGTGCTCTCAACTTCCCGTCTTTCTTACGGTCCTCTCTGTGCCATCGCATCAACTTGGCATGCTCTTTGTTTCTGAACAGACGTTTCAACCGTGGTATTATAGGAGCATACCACATCACCTTGGCAGGAACCCTCTTCCTGGGGGGCTCGCCGTCAACATCACCAGGGTCATCTCGTCTGATCTTATACCGCAATGCACCGCATACCGGGCATGCGTTCAAATCCTCGTACGCACCGTGGTACAGGATGCAGTCATTAGGGCATGCATGTATCTTCTGCACCTCCAATCCTAGAGGGCATACGACCTTCTTTGCTGCGTACGTACTGTCGGGCAATTCGTTATCCTTTGGAAGCTTCTTCTTCAATATTTTCAGTAGCTTCTCAAATCCTTTGTCAGGCACAGCATTCTCTGCCTTCCACTGCAGCAATTCCAGTATGGTATCGAGCTTTGTGTTGCCATCTTCGCAATTGGGGTATAACCCTTTTTGGTGATCCTCTAACATGCGATCGAATTTCAGCTTCTCCTTTTCACTTTCGCACTGTCTCCTTGCATCAACAATGACCCGGTGGAGATCATCATCGGGCACATCGTCTGGTTCCTCTTGATATTCAGCTTCCCCCGTTGCAGCATCATCGTATTCAGGGGGCACATAGTTGTCATCGTCCTCTTCTTCTTCGCTGTCTTCCATCATAACCCCTATTTCTCCGTGCCTGGTCCAAACATTATAGTGTGGCATGAAACCCTTATAAAGCAGGTGGGTGTGAAGGATTTTCCGGTCAGAGTAAGACTTCGTATTCCCACATATAGGGCATGGACAACACATAAAACCATTCTGCTTGTTTGCCTCAGCCACTTCGAGAAAATTATGCACGCTCTTAATATACTCGGAGGTGCGTCTGTCACCGTACATCCATTGCCGGTTCATCTGCGTGCATTATATATAATTAAGTGTGTCAAAAACCATTACAAAACATCATGAACAGATAAGTGACCAAATTAATAGAAGTTCATCATCACATTAAAACCAAAGTACATACATAGTTCTCATTGAACAACATATAGCTCTTCAGAGCATCTAATTAAACCATACATTATTGAAACTATGTAAAACATTTCAATGCAACAACAAATGCGATCATAATCGCAACCAAGGTAACAATTGATCCAACGGCATAATGATACCAAGCCTCGGTATGAATGGCATATTTTCTATACTTTCTAATCTTGAAGCGCATTGCATCCATCTTGATCTTGTGATCATCGACGACATCCGCAACATGCAACTCCAATATCATCTTCTCCTCCTCAATTTTTTTTAATTTTTCCTTCAAGTAATTGTTTTCTTCTTCAACTAAATTTAACCTCTCGACAATAGGGTCGGTTGGAATTTCCGGTTCACATACCTCCTAGATAAAAAAAAATCTATGTCACGTTGGTCGGCATAATTGTCATAAACAACAAATGAACCAAATAGTTATAAAATATAATATATACCACATCCGAATCATAGACAGGACGAGGGCCGACGGGGGCGGATACCAAAACCATCGCACTATATAATAACAAACAATAATAAAAGTAAGAAAATTATACAAGTATCTATGTAAATCATACAAGTAAGAATTTTTTTCTTTTAGAAAGAAGATAAGAACAAGAGGCTCAGCACGGTTATGCCGGCGACGAGATCGGCGCGGGCGATCGACGGCGGTGAAGACGGGGACGGGACGTGACGGACCGCTAAACCTAGACAAATCTTGAGAAAAATGGAGCTTGAAGGTCGAGTTTGGAGAGGAGAAAGCTTAAGTAGTGTTGCTCGGGCATTTCATCGAACACCTCATGTGCATAGGAGGTGAGCTAGAGCACCACAAACACCTCCCCTCGCCGGCCAGAAAAAACAGAGTAGTGGAGTGCTCTGCTCGCGGGCGAGGGGTATATATAGGCACAACATTGGTCCTTTGGTCCCGGTTCCAGACACGAACCGGGACCAATGGAAGGGTCCAGACGAACCGGGACCAATGCCCCACGAGCCCCGGCCGGCCCCCTGGGCGCACGAACCGGGACGTATGCCCCCATGTGTCCCGGTTCCTGACTGAACCGGGACTAATGGGCTGGGCTGGCCTGGACCAAAGCCCTGTTTTCTACTAGTGAGAGTGAAGCAGATTTGCTTGAAGTTTTGAATTATTTACTGATGTAGGGTCTGCATATTATACTTTTTGATTAATGATTACCAAGGAAAAGTAGTGGCAAACATTTGGTTGAGTAAGAGCATCTACAGACGGAGGTTGCAAATTTGGACCCTCAAACGCCCGCGGACGCGCCCGCGGACAGTGACCGGACGTGCCTCAAATTTTACTATTTACAACCACATATCCTATTTGCAAAATATCTGTTACATGCAGGGCCGTGCACGTCGATCATCATGTCCGTCTTGGGCCGGCCGGGCACCGAAAAATTGCGCATACTTAACATATTCACACCCGTATTAGTCCCACCTCGCCGAGTGATGAGCTAGTCGATCAGCTTAAATATCCGGGTCGTCCAGAAGGGTTAAGCTTCTGACATCATTGCATGCTTTGTTAAGGATATTGAGAGCGTGTGGCCATTTAAGTGATGTGCGCATGTTGGTACTGGGGCCATCCCGACCAATCTCATCTATTGGTCCATGTAAATCCATTATCGGTAAAAAAAATCCATAGTATGAAAATTTCATGAATAAACTAAAAACAAAGGATTCAAGGAAGGAAAAGGATTACTTTTTTTGTATAAGTTGTGTAGTTAGAAGTTATATTATATCATGAAAATCTAGTTTGATTTAAGAAAGGAACTCGAACAAGTAGTAGTTATTTTTTTTTATAGTTAGCAAAGAATTATTAATGTTTTGTAAAAAAGAAAAAAAGAAAGTTCAGTAATCAATAATCTTCATGAATTCAAAGATTTTTTGTTCGTTTATCAAATTCCTAATTGTTTAAATTGTGTAATCTCCACGGACAACGAAGAGGCCACGTCAACGATGATCGCAAACATTATGGTTTTCTTCTAACTTGGACGGTTTTATATGGTAGAGCGGGATTCTATCTGCTGGTTTTCTTCCCAGGTTTTCTCTTTGTTCTTTTATTTTTTTTGAGTTCACGAACTTTTTGATAAATTTAATGAATATTTTAAATTTGTCAACATTTTTGAGTTTCCAAATATTTTTAAAATTATTGAAATTCATGAGCATATTATAAGCTCCCGAACAGTTTTAAAATATGTGAATATTTTAGAAATGCGGACATTTTCTTACAATAATATATACTTTAAAGTCAAAATCCGGTAGTCAGTTCTCTGAAACAGGGAGTTGCCAAGTTTTCTTCAACTGGTATTCTTTGGACAGAACATTAGTTCTTTACTCTAGCGGGAGTTAAGGGCTGGCTCAGAAGAGAGATGTAGCTAGCTCCCGGTCTACGCAAGCAATTAGTCGCTAATCAAACGGCAAAATTCGACTAAAAAAATCAAACGACAAAGAATACATGCAAGCTAGGCTGCACCCCATGGGAGGCCCACACTCCAGCCACCATGAAGCTCCTGGTGGCCTGAGCGCTGGCCTAGCCAGCGACGCATAAACTAGGAGAAGATACTCAGTGGAACATGTTTTCACTTGAAGCAAACCTAAAACTTCGAATACTAGCCAAGTGCGAAACCACCTTCGTTCGTGCTAGCCATTAGTTTTGACCCCCGGATTGTTAGTTGAAACCCTCCCGTTCTAATCGCGCGTTCATCGAACAAGTGGATGGTGTTCAAAAAAGAAAATCGAACAAGTGGAGCATATCTTAATTAATCAAGAGCCCAGTGGATCGCGGCAGGGCACGTTGCGTGAGCTATATAAGCGAGCAGGGCACGGCTGGGCAGGGCACAACACCGAGCAATTGCGTTCCAAGCAACCGAGCCCAGTGGATCAGAAGAAGCATTCATCAGCTTCCTCTCCCGCAGCGCGGCGGCTATGGCGGCTTCTCATCGTCTCCCCGTCCGAGCGGTGAACCTCGGCGGGTGGCTGGTGGCTGAGGGCTGGATGTGGCCGTCCCTGTTCGAGGGCATACCCAACAACGATCTCCTGGTAATTGACGCCGTAGCTTTGCATATGCATGCCGCCGGCCGCCGCCATGGCTCTCTGCTTTTAGTTTCTTGATTGACGGATGAGCACGCGGACGTACGTACGCAGGATGGCACGCAGCTGCAGTTCAAGTCGGTAAAGCATAACGCCTACGTGGCCGCGGAGAATGGCGGCGGCGCGGCGCTGGTGGCGAACCGGCCCCAGGCGTCTGGCTGGGAGACCTTCAAGCTGTGGCGGGTCAACGAGACGGCATTCAATTTCAAAGTGTTCGGCAACCAGTTCGTGGGCGTCCAGAGCGACGGCTCGCTGGTTGCGACGGCGGCGGTGCCGAGGCGGCCGGAGACGTTCCGGTTAGTGCGCAGCCCCAACGACAAGTACAGGATGCGGATCATGGCGCCCAACGGGCTCTTCTTGCAGGTAAAGATAATACGAAATACTTCCACTAGCATGTTGGTCTGCTCTGCACTACTCGTATTATTTGCCAACTGGGCCTGCCAGCAAGTTGCATGTGCGTTCAAAACCGATGCTCCATTATTCAACATGAGCCTCCAAAGTTGACTTGTCTTGGGGATTTGACTAGCACAAAAAATAAGTAATTAGAAAGCTCATTTTCTTTCGTAATCCAAACTATTAGTCACATTCCGTTGGTGGCGTGCAGGCAAACGAAGATGGCTCGTTGACGGCGAACTATGGCCAGAGCACCAGCTGGGGCGACAACGACCCGTCGGTGTTCGCGGTGACCAGAGTTTCTGGGCTCCAAGGGGAGTACCAAATCTGCAACGGCTATGGGACGGCAAAGGCTACACCTATTCTCAGGGTAAATTAATACATTGAACATCACTGTGGCTACTGCTCCACTTGCTGACCCCTACTGTTTTGATTCGAAACAATATATAGTGAGCAGCACTAGTAGATTATGCATGATGTGGAGATCACTGTCCTCGGTGGTTTCCCTCCTCATTTTTTCTCTTGTGTTATTATATATTTGTCCACTTGCACAAGGAAACCAAGAATGAGTCGTAGTGGCGATCATTGTGCCGATAACCTGATCATTGCATAAAAAACCATCTCGAAATGGGAACTATTCATGGCACCTAGTGGCGATCATTGTGCCAAGAACTTAGTATTATTATCTAACTGATTGTGTGTTTCTATTATTACTATTTTTGCAAGAAGTGTGATTGCATTGTCTTGACAAGGTAGATACCCAAAGCTGGCACAGTTTAAAGCTAAGCTAGGAATAAATACCATTTCTCTCTCTCTCTGAAAGTTAGGAATACATATCATTCTTGGCACCTCAATTTTGTGGAATGTTACATGTTTTGCAGAAACACTGGAGCACATATATAGTGGAAGATGACTTCATGTTCATCTCCGAAAGCGGGCTGACTGCAGTGAGAATACCAGTGGGATGGTGGATCGCTAACGACCCCAGACCTCCTGTACCCTACGTTGGAGGTTCACTTGAAACCTTGGACAAGGCATTCAAATGGGCAGAGTAAGCAACCTTCAGAAACTTGTAATCTAATGGTGCTAAATGTAAGAAACCAATGATCAGCTCAACTGCCAGAAATTTCAGGGCGGGGGTTGATCTTGGCATCATCTTGAGCAAACTAAAGCTTCCATTATCTAATTACATTTTGGCCAGGGGTTAATCCTCCTTTCTTTTAAACATCTAATTATTTTAGGGAATATTTGGCTTTATAAATGCTCAATTTATGTGCGTGAACAGGAAGTACAATCTGGGCGTCATCATTGACCTACACGCAGCTCCTGGGTCGCAAAACCCCTTCGACCATAGCTCCTCCAGGGACGGTTCGCAAGACTGGGGCACCACCGATGCTAACATCACAGAAACCGTGCAAGTGATAGATTTCCTCGCATCCAGGTACGCTAAAAGTCCAAGCCTCCTCGCTATGGAGCTAATGAACGAGCCGCTGGCGCCCGGGGTGTCCCTGGAGAGCCTAGAAACGTACTATCGCGATGGGTACAACGCCGTCAGGAAGTACTCGTCAGAGGCCTACGTGATCATGTCCAACCGTTTGTCATCCCCGGACCCAACAGAGCTCCTCGGGCTCGCCGGCGGGTTACCCCGATCTGTCATCGACGTGCATTACTACGTGTTGTTCAACAACATGTTTGATACTTTCACCGTTCAGCAGAACATTGATTTTATCAAGACCAACTACTCAAGCGCTCTCAGCGCTGTCACGAAACAAAATGGTCCTCTCAGCTTTGTAGGTGAGTGCCACTAATATTTTGGCCCCTTTTGGTTTTGGAGCATGTATATTTTTGTCCCCATTTCTACAAGAATTTAGTGAAAATATTTGATGTGCCATGGATGACATGTTCTCCACAGGCGAATGGGTGGCTGAGTGGCAGGTGCGCAATGCAACGAAGGAGGAGTTCCAAATGCTTGCAAATGCACAGATGGATGTGTATGGGAAGGCAACGTTTGGGTGGGCCTACTGGAATCTCAAGAATGTGAACAACCACTGGAGTATGGAGTGGATGATAAAAAATGGATACATCTCCTTGAAAAGCTAGGATATGTTTTCTATGTGTCATTGCTCATGACTCTTGAAATAAATTTGTAACGACTCATGAAATTAATTTCTAGAACAATGGATACATCTCTAGGAAAATGATTCAAGTTGAATAAAATTGTAGTATTTGGCCATTTGCAATACATGTCTCATGTGTACAAATATATATCCCCCCTTTCTCCATGAGCTTATGCTTGGGTGAACCATTTGGTGCATGTAATTCAATATGGGATCAGAGTCTATGATAACTAGTTGATACTCTGTTTAAAAATGTGAGAAAGTTTATGAAACGTAGCATAAGTTGATGACAAAAAAATATTTTAATGAAATATTGTTCAGAGTAAGCATCTAAAGAAAATTTGATGAAAAAGCCAAAAATGAGTGTGATTTTTGTTCTTTTAATTTATTACCTTAACAATATACCAGCGAGGTGATATGAGACAAAAATAACGTTGAGTAGAGACAGTGGAGACATCTCAACTCCTAGCTAAGCTAAAACAGCAATATCAACTAAAGATGCACATTCATTAAAAAACATAGCTCGCATGGAAAAATAAAATGGGAGTTGACTCATAATTTGATTTTCTTTAAAAAAGAAGCTTGCTTTTAAATCACTACAAGAAATCTGTTAATCCATGACGGATTTCTGGTGACGATTGGGAAATCCGTCACCGTAGCCGTCACGGATTAGCAGGATGCGAATGAGCCTAAAAAAACATTGACCTCTTGATGACAGACATTGATATACCGTCACAAAAACTGTCACAGATTGACCAGGGCTGTCACGGATTCCTCTTATTTATGTGTTGTGTGGATGCTCCTTGTTTCACCCACGTGTCGTTCAGAGCTATTAGGAATACACGCATGTCAGTGTCATTTACTCTCATAGTAATACTACAAGAAATACGAGAATAATGCGCTCGTGGCCACATGAGTGAACAGTGAAGTGTTGGCTCCACACGTCATTGCGACCGAGAGAAATAACAGCAAGAATAATGCACTCGTGGTTATTGTCCCATGTCAACGAACAGTAAAGTGTTAGACCCACATGTTATTATGACTGGAAAAAAAAGCAAAATAATAACGTAAAGTGAGACCTAATGAATAACCGTGTAAAAGTGATGGGTCATCCCATTGGAGCGAACATAAAACAAGGAATATTACAGAGAAAAAGGAGCGCGCTAGGTGGGATTTGATCCCAAGTCTCCTGGGTAATAAGGAGAGCAGCTAGCGACTGTGCTAGTGTAAAACATTTTGACAAAATCTATGGCGCGTTATACTTGAGGCGACACAGTCCGTTTTATTTCCATTTTTCTCCTACTTGAAGCGAGTCAAGCTGGTTTTTCTCCTTTTTTTTTATTTTTTTCGTTTCTTTTTGTTTGTTTCTTCTCCGGGTTTTTTCATTTGCTTCTTAAGTTTTTATCCATTTTATTTTTCCTTTGGTTTATTTTGTTTCTTTTTCAGTTTCCATTTTTTGGGTTCTTCTTTGTTTCCTTTTGTATTTCATTCTACATTCTTATATACTTGTTCAACATTTTTTTATACATGATCAACATTTTTTCAAATACATGTTCAAGATTTTTTTAAATAATTATTCAACATGTTTCAAATACTTGTTCAACATTTTTCAAATACTTGCTCAACATTTTTATATACATGATCAACATTTGTTTTTAATATACTTGTTCAAGATTTTCAAATAACTGTTCAACGTTATTATATACATGATCAACAGTTTTTCAAATATTTGTTCAACATTGTTCAAATATTTCTTCTACAATTTTCAAATACTTGTTCAACATTTTATAAATACTTGTTAAAAAAAATTCAATTGTTTGCAGAGTATTTTTTGTAATATATATATATATATATATATATAATATTTTAAAGTAAAAATAAAAGTACAAAAATAAAACCAAAAAGATAACAGAAACGTAAAATGTAAAAAAAACAGGGAAAAGAGGCGCACCCTACACACAATCCACGTATGGCTCGCACAGTGCATAACTGGGCCGGCCCAACTGTATAGCATACATCTTTTTATAAGGAAAAAAAAACTTTGAGCGATTTTCCTTGTGCGTATCCTACCTTTTTCCTTTTTGCCAACTTTTTTTTCATTTATAAGTTAACCTTATCTCATATTAAAATTACAAATATTGTGTATTTAAAATATATATTTATTTTCATTATTGTGTACCTTGAAGAGCCAAACATGAACTTTTCCTAAATTGTACGTGGGTTTAAACTGTTCAATGTGCATTAAAAATTGTTTTATAAATTTATATATATTCATTCAGAAGAAAAATCATGCACAATTATTATACAAGTTTTTCATACATGTATAACATTTCCTGAAAACACATTCAACAATTTTTAAAAATACACGTTGTTGTTTTTATTAATGCACGGGGAACATTTTTTAACAACACATCGACAATTTAAAAAAAAAACTAACAACAAATATAAACCTGAACGTGGAAAAAGAAAAAAAGAAAACCGATAGATGAAGCGGTCACTACTTCATCTGTTGGCCTTGAATTTTTTTATACACTCAACATATGCCATTAGATGAACCATGTCAAAATTTGGTATTTTCCGGGGTCCGTTTGCTATACTTAAGTCATTTAGTGAATTTCTAGGCACTTGCTGAATATAATTCAATTTTGTAATGCAGATGAATGAAAAGTTCACAATATTCGTTTAAAAATCATATTTATGTTAGCAACTCTATGTGTAGGCCTTATGCAAGAAAAGCAAAGAAAATTTCTAAACATGAGGGTGACAAGACATGACCCCGAGCATGACGTTTACACTTTTTAAATTCTAAAAAATGCAAATGGAGTCTGAAAAACATGAAATTCGGCATGGTACCCTCACATCACATTCAGAAAATGTGGTGAAAATTTCAGAAGGTTTTGCAAAAGTTATGACATACGCTGCTTAGAAACGAGACCATCTCTGAGAAAGAATCTAGGTTTTGAGAGGCAATGGGTCAGGTTTGAAGGCGAAGCGGCCATTCTTCATCTGTTGGCATTGAATTTTTTTGTACACTCAACATAAACCATTTCTTGATAGGTTACAATAAGAGTTCGAATTATCCATAACAAACCAAATTACTTAACAAGGTCCCGTCTATTAGTTATTTGAAGAATAAATTTTTTTTTTTTTGCATAAAATGTGTCTATGTACATTCAAATTGTTAATAGGAACATAAAATTAACCTTTCTTCAAAATTTGAAACTTTTCTGTACTTTTGAGAAATATTCATATGTTTTAAAACATATAATTATCCAACAAAAGAAAATCATGTATTCGAAAAAATTATTGGTCTATTGCAAAATTCATTCAGATATGCCAAAAATAATGTTCCAAATCTAAATCAAAAGTAGGCCCACATGCTTTTTTAGCTTACTGTCCACCTCGTGCGCAACTACGCTTGCATGCCCTTTCGTCCGAAAGATATTTTGGTTTCTAAGCTTCCCGAGATATGCATACCTTACAGAGCAATCTATATTCCACATTTTCCGAAGTTACCTAAGACTTTAACACAAACACATGAGGTCTGGAAAGGGCCCCATACCGGTTTTCATAAATTTCTGACCAGTTTTAGATATCATCGTCATTTTTCCCGATAGCTTGGAAATATAAGTTCGAGTTATCCCTAACAAACATTCTACATTTTCATCTATCTCCAGGACATAAGCTAAACTGCAAATATACATCTTTATATATATTTATTTCTGAAAGTTTAAACCTTATTTTAGATACAAGTAGTAGAGAATGGAATTACTTTTAATAAGAGCACTTAAATTAATTTAAAGTATTAAAAATACTGAATCATATTAAAAATATTTGAAAGACTACAAAACCTGATATAAGCAGTATATTACATGTAAATAATGTATTGTGGTATATATATGATAAATGTTTTTGCAAGTTACTTTATAAGGGTGCCTTTATTCCTGAATAAAAATGAAAAAAATCAGGACAAATTCAAGACCGGCCTCAGTCGGCTAGGCTGAAGCGCATAAAAGCCCAGTAAAGTTCACAAGGCATGTATCCCGCATAAGCCAATTCCTGTGTTCTGATTGGTTGTCCCAACCCTCCGACGGATCGCAGATAGCCACCGTCCGATCCTCCCGAATCCAATGGCAAGGAAACCTCCCCTCTTTCTTGTGTTTCCACGATCCACCCACGAGACAGAGACGCCGCTTATCTTCCATCGGGTGGAAGTGGATCTCGGTCGGCTCTCCTCCAGATCCTCCACCCTCCCCCCTCCCCATCCATGGCGGCCGCCACTACACCAAGACAAAGGCTGGTAGCCGCCGCTGCAATCTCGCCATCCATAGCATCTTCCCCTCTGCATTCCGCAACCTCCGCGTTAGCAGCCGCCGCCGCAACCTCTTCATCCACGACCATCTGCATCTCGCACCGGCCATCTGCCGCCGTGACGTTAGCCTCGTCTAGTAGGCGAGGACGCCCCTGAAGGCGGACCAATGCACGTGGCACCGGTGTCGTTGCTGTGGATGGTACCTGGTGCATGGAGCGACCAGGTCCCTCGTGGGCGTGCAAAAGCTGGATGGGCCGGGCGCGTTGACTACGAGCGTCTTCGAGGTCCCGCTTCAGACTCCACCTGGCGACGCGCCTGGTGAATTTCCACCGCATCGGACCGGTGGGATCCTCGGATGGCTGTGAGCCGCATGTCCCACCAGGTCTCCCTCACCCTGTTCCTTTCGATTTTCCCATCCCTTTCATTTCCAATTTTACAAGCCGTTCTTAGGGCTTCTCGATACGCAGGTAGTACGCGTTCCATGGACTCTTCATCGGTGGAGACAGAGCTCCGGTCAGGAGCATGGTTCGAGGCAAGATGGTTGCAAAAATGGTGTCTCCCTCTGATGAATTTGGCGGGCACGGCAGGATCCATGTCCACAAAGGCACGAGGATGTAACCCTATTTGGCGTATGGCGAGCGCTGCCGGCGCTTGAGGAGCTGGAGAGTAGCTTAGTGTTCTCCAGGAGATGTTTGCAGTTTTATGTTTTTAGGGATCTTTTTTGCTTTCTTTTTTGTGGGAAAGATCTTTTTGCTTTGTACAGGTGTATTTCCTATTAGTTTATGTAACTTATATCATATTTAATGAAATGAGCATATATTTTTCTGACAAAATATATTGGCTTAAAATTTCCATGGACCAACAGAAATGAGATGAGAGGTGAGGTGAGTGTATCGCTTGTAGTGAATTAGTGGGCCTTGGACGGACCATAGTTTAATGGGCCAAAATTTTGATTGCGTTGATTTCTATATGGACTGTCACTCTTGGACCTTGTCGAAATTTGGTGGGCCCAAATTTAAATTGGGCTGATTCCTACATGGGCTGCCATGTTAGATCCATGTCAAATGATGACGTGGCAAACATGTTAACGCCGTTACAAGCATGTCAGTTAAGCATACGTAGGGCAGATCCATGATGGTCGAGAACCGTCAAGGATGATACGATGTCAAATTATGACGCGATATACATGGTGGATTTCATGTCCGTCATGGATGGACACCCATGACAGTTTTTCACTGATCCATGACAGATTAAATCCGTCACGTATTAATAGATTTCTTGTAGTGAATCATGAGGCCTAGTATGAGTAAATCATGCTTCTCACCACAATATACCCAGGTAGCTCTAATTCTTTTTGTTTGTCTTGTCTGGTGCGCAACCATGCATGCTTCGTCATTAGGTGAAGCTTAGTTTCATCATAAAAAATCTTGGTTAGCTCACTACAAAATGTGGACTATTTTATGACGTTTCACTTGTGTCACGTAAAACCAATTATCGTCACTAAAATGTCCTGGTGACGTTTTTCGGCCGTCACCCCAACCGTCATTGAAGAGCCGTCATAGAAAATAAATTCCTTATGGTACCACTTTTTGTCACGCAAGTTCATGTCTTAGGTGACGAACCTAAATTTGTAACTAACGGCCATTTTTGGTGATGGGCCAAATCGTCACCTATGATGAGCCAATTTTTCACCTAAGATCGTTAATGGTGATGGTAATCCATCACCAGTAATTGGTTCATGCATTTCATGTTGCATGGATGACATGCTTTCCACGGGAGAATGGGTGGCTAAGTGGAAGGTGCCCAATACAGTGAAGAAAGAGTACCAGATGTTTGCAAATTCAGAGATTGATGTATATGGGAAGGCAACATTTGGGGGCCCACTCTCAAAAATTTTAAACAACCACTGGAGTATGGAGTGGATGATCAACAATGGATACATCTCCTTGAAAAGCTAGGGTATGTTTTCTATGTGTCTTGAAATAAATTTGTAACGACTCATGAAAAAAATTCTAGAACAATGAATACTTCTCTACAAGAATGATTCAAGTCGAATAAATTAGTAGCATTTGGCCATTTGCAACACATGTAAATAGGCCACTTTTCTCCATAAGCTTAGGCTTTGGGCGAACTATTTGGTTCATGTAATTCATTATGGGATCAGAGTGTATGATAATTCTAGCATTATGCTTAACAGTCTCTAGTTGCAAGTTGTGAAAGTTTTGCGAACTAGACAATCTCGATCGGAACGGTAATCAATACACACATATGCACGAACTAGGGTAGATCTTAGAGTAACTTCCAAAAAAAATTCTTGGAAAATAAAATTATTGGCGAGAGATATGATGTTGGGAGAGATATGATGTTGGGAAAAGGCATATCTGGTAGCACTCACAATTCTCTCCTTTCGGTCCCTCTCCGTTTTTATAGCTTGAAGAAGAACAGAGGAAGAACTCTGAATTTTTGTGCAGTGCACTAAATGTAGCATTTCTCTCTTCCTTATATTTCTCACCAGGGAGCAAAAGTGTTATAGAGCTAGCCCTCCTACTGGACCGTGCCATCCCACGATTGAGGACAAGTCTAATAGGCCTACAAGCGCTCCTCGAGATCATACAAGTCAAGTCCTCGGGCGGTACTAACAGGAAGACCAAAAACGCTAACTAACTGATCATTGTCGTGTTGACGAATAAGCGCTGCCATGGCAGCCGAAAACACTGACATGGCATCCCAAAATTGCTGCCATAGCAGCGAAACTAGACTGATGTTGTCATGCTAGTTTATTTGTCAACGTACTCTACCTAAGATCTCAACCATCCCAGTGTGAGGGCACAGCTCCAGAAACCGCGTGAATTGCTTCATGATGGTATGCATGAGCTGATCACTGATGTTCATGTAGTTGGTGCACTCGCGGATGGAATGGAACCGGACCTCAATGTGCTTGCTCTGGTCATGGAAAACCAGATTCTTGGAGGGTTGTATTGCAAACTTGTTGTCCACTAGAATTTTCGCCACCGCCATCGCCTTCCAGCAGATCAAATAGCATCATGTCTAGCCAGACTCCCTATCATGCCGCATATGTCATGATGATGTACTCTGCTTCACAGCTTGATAGGTCCACCACCTTCTGCTTCCGAGACTGCCATGTAACCAGGTTTAGGAGTGGATTGTAGAAAGCTACCACATTCATGTCATCTAGTTTTGCTTTGGTAACAGTTTCTGGTTAATTTGTTTGCAAAAAGCACTAGCTGATTAATGATGTACGGATGAAACAATATACTAGAGGTATCGCTTCGGAGAGGAGAGGAGGCAATGGGGAAGATCGAGGAGGAAGTCAACGGACACCGGGAGGCTGGCAGGAAGAGAAATGCAATTGGGGAGGAGGAGGCCAGCCGGGGAGGTCGTCGGGAAGATTTGGGAAGTTGGAGAGGACGAGCGTTGTTGATTTGTTTGATTTAGAAAAGAAAAGAATTAAATAGGGAGTGCCTGGAACTCATCTAGTTGAGACATAACTATGTCTCTTTCAGTTGATGCGATCCGTTGTCGTTGCAGCCCGTTTGAGTCCCCCTTATACTTGTTTCGTCCACTAGGGTTTGGGTTGTCTCCCGGTTTGGCCCACCAGTTTTTAGTTTGTTGTTTACCAGTTTTGGATATCTGTTGTACATGCACAGATCAGCCCAAAAATGCGCACCCCTCGATCGCCTTCCTCGAGTTTCTTCTAGCCTGGTTGAGAGGTCCTAAACGACGCTTTCCGTGCCGGTTTAGGCCACCGGCGCTCGAAGGAGACGCTAAGCGGGCCAGCCTAGCATTCTTCGTTCGATGGAACATGACGCTGGAACGATAAACTAATTGATCGAATATACCTTTTTTCAAAGCAGTCGTTCGCTCGCTCACGTCAACTATCTCAAAAACAAAAAGCTCATCGAACGTAACTATTTTCAAAGCAGCTGACAGTCTCACAGATGATCGTTGACTTTTGAAAGGACTTCATAAAAGTTGAAAAAACATAGATCTGAAAAGAGTTCACAATTTATTGGGGAAAATAGTCACAAATCTGAAAAAAAAATTGAAAAATTTCATCGATTTCAAAAAAATTTCATCAATTTTGAAGAACAGTTCTCAAATTTGACAAAGTTCATCGATTTAAAAAATAGTTCATCAATTTTTGAAAAAGTCCATCGATTTTGAAAGAAGTTCATCGCTCTTGAGAAAACTTTCATCGAATTTGAAAAAATGTCACAATTTTTTAAATGTTCATAAATTTTGGAAAAAAGATAGCTAATTTTGAAAGAGTTTATCGATTTTGGAAAAAGCTCCTGCACTTTGAAAAATAAATTTAAAATAAAAAATGTTTTTTAAACCGTGAAATAGAAATTAGGATTTGGCAAATAGAAGAAAGAAGAAAAGATGGAAATGCACGTAAGTGATGGGAACAGGCATGAATTTTTTGCAGGATAACAGAAAGAAAAAGAAGCTAAATGGTCCGGTCCAGCGCTGAGGGAGGTGTGCGCCTGTTTGCGGATAACAAAGTAACGGGTGATGAAGAAGCGCCGAATAGGAATGCTAGCCTGGGTTTGTTTCTTTGTTCGTATGATTTGTGCTTAGTTGGGATTATTTTTTGCCTGTAGCAGCGTCGTCACGAGCAACATCCGGCCTAAGTTTGTTCTTTGTACAATTTTTTTAATATGCGGTCAGTTTTTGTTCAGTATCTAGGTTTCATTTTTTTCATTTATATTTCCTATTCAAGTTCTTTTATTTACTTTTCATGTTCCTTAGAAATAAAATATGAAAGCAAATATTTTAAATTTGTTGTAGTCTTTCACAAAAAGTGTTCACGCATATCTAAAAATATCATATCATGTAGTAGAAAAATATTGTGTATCTGAAAAATGTACTACTCCCCGTGTTTCTAAATATAAGTCCTTTTAGAGATTTCAATATAGATTACATACGGATGTATATAGACGGATTCTAGCGTATAGATTCACTCATTTTGCTTTGTATGTAGTCCGTAGTGTAATCCCTAAACGGACTTATATTTAGGAACGGAGGGGGTATAATGTTGTGAAAAACATTCATTATGTATAAAAAACGTTTAAAATGTATTTCGAAAATGTTCAAGATGTATTTGCAAAAAATTATTCAACTTGTATTCGGGAAAAAGCATTTTGATGTAAAAACAATTCAACGTGTGTTTAAAAAAATTCACTGCGTATTTCAAAAAAATAAATTGCCATGCACAGTCGCGTTGTGGCCCCTCTAATCACGTAGTATGTGTGTCGTATGCAATTGCATGTCAAGGGTGGACATGCAACTGGTTGGTGGTGACCTTAGGGAAATAAGACATTTCCCTCATACGTGGATCGTCTTAGAATCTTCTTTTTCATGTCACGCGAGAAAATGACAAAAAAGTTGCAACCTCATCCTAGTTGCAGCCCTATTGTTCCCTTGCAATTGCATGATATGTGCGTCATGTGTAGTTACTTTGTGCTAGTGAAGTTGAAACTGAGTTACATCGCTTGCAATTGCATGTCTATTGATGGACATGCAACTGGCCCGAACACGCCTTTCATGATCCCTAGTTGCAGTCTTTCTGTCTATGTTGTTGCACTCGGGTTACAACGCATTTGGTTGTATGTCTATTTAGTGGTAAACATGCAACTGTCCCCAACAACACCCTCCTAACCCCAGTTGCAATCGTTCTGTGGCCTGTGAAGTTGCAATCGGGTGACAACACTTGTAGTTGCGCATCTACTAGTGGACATCACTAGTGGAGAAATGGCTAGCCACAACTTTTGTTGATGGCGCGTCATTTTCAATCAACGTCAGCACTATTTTTTCAAATACTTTTTGCGTCGGCATATTTCGTACGCCATTACTATTACCTTAGAGGTGGCGTTAGAATTTTATCGAACGCCACTTGTAAGTGGGACCCAGCGCTTCGACTAGGCGCAACTTAGTGGTGGCATCGCAGAACCATCCAATGCCAGCACTAAAGCAAATAGGTATGGCGTGGCAGTTTTCACGATGACACTAGTAAATTTTGCGGGTCCACATTCGGGGCCCTATGTCGGGCCCACATAACATCGACGTAGCTAACATTATCATGCTAGGAATATACGTAGTAGTGGTGGCATTGGTTACGTCTGGCATGCCACTAATTACATCGCATCACTATTCACATGTGAACTTATCCATCCACATCTAGCTATTTCTCTTCTTCTTCCTCTCACTTCCTCTTCCTCCTTCACTCTTCTCTCGTTCTTGAGAAAACACCAAATTCTTTCTCATGATTCTTAATAAGGTAGTTAAATCTAGCATGGTGATGCATTAATTAAGCTTCTTAGCCTCCATACTCAACATGGCAATGGGTACCCGCTACCCGCGAACTCGATGGGGTGATACATCCATTTTGCATCATGTTTTCCTACTGGTGTTTTCAATCAATATAACACTTTGTAGAGCAATTCTAATGCCTTTTTTCTCATAATATGCAAGGTTTACACAAAGAGGAAGATTGCCGGCAGGTGGAATTCTGGACCTGAAAAAGCTATGTCAGAGATACCTATTGTGCACATCTCCAAATGAGCTAAAATTTTGCGGAGATTTATTTTGGAATAAATAAAAAATACTGGAGCAAAGAAGTACCAGAGGGGGCCACCCAAGTTCCCACAAGGAACCAGGGCGCGCCTGGCCCTCCTAGGCGCGCCTTGGTGGGTGGTGAGGCCCCTGGCCAGCCTCCTGTGGCCATCTTCTGGTATATGAGCCCATTTGACCTAGAAAAAAAAAATAAGGGGCGGCCTTCTCCGTCGGATCCGACGTCGATGTCCCAGTGCACTTCATGTTCTTAGCACTCGACACCGCCGTCTTGCTCGGACAGGCACTCGGATCTTGGTTCTGCTTGGAGCGGTGCTCTGTGCGCACCTCTACGGATGGGGAAGACTCGACCTCGTGGCTTCCTTCCGATTCATCGCTTCCCTCCTTGTTGTCCTCTACATAGCTATCCTCGACGCTGCCGTGGTCGCTCTCCATGTTCCCGGCGAGGTGGCCTCCATTCGGCATGGGCGAGAACATCTTCAGAAAATCCTGCAAAGCACAAAGGACGAAGACAATCAGATCATTCAATTCATTAGGATAATTTGTGCAGAAGTAATTCACTCAGAAACACGTGTCGCTCCTCTGCTGGTTGGTGCTCATCATCCAAGGGCGGGATCCGTCTCGACCCCCGTGGATTGTCACGTGCACCGGTGATGCATCTGAGCCACTGCTCCACAGTCTCCTCATGAACGTCCTTCCGGTGCACTCGGATCAGGTCGTTGGCCCCGACGTGCCGCCACATGGGGTGAGCCGGCTCCTGCAGCGGCTGTATCCGCCGACTGAGGAAGACCTCCAGCAGATCCAGGGTCGTCACTCCACCCTAAGTCAGTCCAACTACAGCAGCCACCAAGATCCCCACTTCTGTCTTTTCCTCCTTGTCCATCGTCAGCAATGGAGGAGTGCTAACCCTCTCGGACGTATAGGGAGGAAGGCCAGTCGACGAACCGGCGTAGGGAATATCGTCACAATAAGACCAGGTCGACTACCAACCCCTAACCGACTCGGAAAAAGTCATGGTGGGGAACGCACTCCTACCCCTCATCTGGATACCTAAGCCGCCACACAACTAGGTAACATGAGTTCTCTCCCCTTCCGGGTCGGCCATTTTGACCGACTGAGAACGACACATGAAGATATGCTTGAACAACCCCTAGTGCGGCTGGCAGCCTAAGAAGTTTTCACACATGAAAATAAACGTGGCAACATACGCTATGGCATTCGGGGGAAGATGATGGAGTTGAGCACCGAAAAAGTTCAAGAAGCCGCGGAGGAAAGGATGGGGTGGCGTAGAGAAACCTCTCACCCCGTGATTAACGAGGAGCACACGCTCCCCGGGGAGCGGCACCGGCTCGATCTCCCACTCCTCCGGCGGCCTCCAACTCCCGTCGTGCACCAGCCCGTCGATGATGAGCCCACCGATGTCCTCCTGCGTGGTGGTCAGCGGGAGCTGGTACGTCCATTTTGCATCATGCTTTTATATCAATATTTATTGCATTATGGGCTGTTATTACACATTATGGCACAATACTTATGCCTTTTCTCTCTTATTTTACAAGGTTTACATGAAGAGGGAGAATGCCGGCAGCTGGAATTCTGGGCTGGAAAAGGAGCAAATATTAGAGACCTATTCTGCACAACTCCAAAAGTCCTGAAACTTCACGGAGAGTCATTTTGGATTTAATAAAAAATATTGGGTGAAGAAAGTACCAGAGGGGGGCCACCTGCCATCCACAAGGGTGGAGGGCGCGCCTTACCCCTATGGGCGCCCCCCCCCGTCCTTGTGGGCCACCTAGCAGGCCCCCGACGCCCATCTTCTGCTATATGGTGTGTTTTGACCTGGAAAAAATAAGAAGGAAGATTTCGGGACGAAGCACCGCCATCTCGAGGCGGAACCTGGGCAGAACCAATCTAGGGCTCCGGCGGAGCTGTTCTGCCAGGGAAACATCCCTCCGGGAGGGGGAAATCATCACCATCGATCCTCTCATCGAGAGGGGGTCAATCACCATCAACATCTTCACCAGCACCATCTCCTCTCAAACCCTAGTTCATCTCTTGTACCCGATCTTTGTCTCAAAACCTCAGATTGGTACCTGTGGGTTGCTAGTAGTGTTGATTACTCCTTGCAGTTGATGCTAGTTGGTTTATTTGGTGGAAGATCATTTGTTCAGATCCTTAATGATAATTAATACTCCTCTGATTATGAACATGAATATGCTTTGTGAGTAGTTACGTTTGTTCCCGAGGACATGGGAGAAGTCTTGTTATAAGTAATCATGTGAATTTGGTATTCGTTCGATATTTTGATGAGATGTATGTTGTCTCTCCTCTAGTGGTGTTATCTGAACGTCGACTACATGACACTTCACCATGATTTGGGCCTAGGGGAAGGCATTGGGAAGTAATAAGTAGATGATGGGTTTCTAGAGTGACAGAAGCTTGAACCCTAGTTTATGCGTTGCTTCGTAAGGGGCTGATTTGGATCCATATGTTTCATGCTATGGTTAGATTTATCTTAATTCTTCTTTCGTAGTTGCGGATGCTTGCGAGAGGGGTTAATTATAAGTGGGAGGCTTGTCCAAGGAAGGGCAGCACCCAAGCACCGGTCCACCCACATATCAAATTATTAAAGTAACGAACGCGAATCATATGAGCATGATGAAAACTAATTTGACAACAATTCCCATGTGTCCTCGGGAGCGCTTTGCTTTATATAAGAGTTCGTCCAGGCTTGTCCTTTGCTACAAAAAGGATTGGGCCACCTTGCTGCACCTTGTTTACTTTTGTTACTTATTACCCGTTACAAATTATCTTATCACACAACTATCTGTTACCGATAATTTCATTGCTTGCAGAGAATACCTTGCTGAAAACCGCTTGTCATTTCCTTCTGCTCCTCGTTGGGTTCGACACTCTTACTTATCGAAAGGACTACGATAGATCCCCTATACTTGTGGGTCATCAAGACTCTTTTCTGGCGCCGTTGCCGGGGAGTGAAGCGCCTTTGGTGAGTGGAATTTGGTAAGGAAACATTTATATAGTGTGCTGAAATTTACTGTCACTTGTTACTATGGAAAGTAATCCTTTGAGGGGCTTGTTCGGGGTATCTTCACCTCAATCGGAAGAGCAAAGAGTTGCTCCTCAACCTACTGCACCTACTGAAAATATTTATTATGAAATTCCTTCGGGTATGATAGAGAAACTGCTAGCTCATCCTTACACAGGAGATGGAACATTACATCCTGATATGCATCTAATCTTTGTGAATGAAGTTTGTGGATTATTTAAGCTTGGAGGTTTGCCTGAGGATGAAGTCAAGAAGAAGGTCTTCCCTTTATCTTTGAAGGAGAAGGCATTGTCATGGTATAGGCTATGTGATGATATTGGATCATGGAACTACAACCGATTGAAATTGGAATTTCATCAGAAGTTTTATCCTATGCATCTGGTTCATCGTGATCGGAATTATATATATAATTTTTGGCCTCGTGAAGGAGAAAGTATCGCTCAAGCTTGGGGGAGGCTTA
Source organism: Thinopyrum elongatum (assembly GCA_011799875.1). NCBI lineage: Eukaryota > Viridiplantae > Streptophyta > Magnoliopsida > Poales > Poaceae > Thinopyrum > Thinopyrum elongatum. The sequence goes on from CM022301.1 coordinate 77,630,217, forward strand.
AGTCAATGTTATATTCATGCCCCAATCACGAGCTCCCAAGAGAAATTATTATTCAAAAATTTTATGCTCGGCTTTCTCATAATGATCGATCCATGCTCGATACTTCTTGTACTGGTTCTTTTATGAAGAAGACTATTGAATTCAAATGGAATTTATTGTAAAGAATTAAACGCAACTCTGAAGATTGGGAACTCGACGAAGGTAAGGAGTCAGGTATAAACCTTAAGTTTGATTGTGTTAAATCTTTTATGGATACCGATGCGTTTCATGATTTTAGCACTAAATATGGACTTGACTCTGAGATAGTAGCTTCTTTTTGTGAATCTTTTGCTACTCATGTTGATCTCCCTAAGGAGAAGTGGTTTAAATATCATGCTCCCATTGAAGTTAAAGTAGTAGAACCTATTAAAGTTGAAGAAGAAACTATTACTTATAATGTTGATCCTATTATTCCTACTGCTTATATTGAGAACCCACCTTTTCCTGTTAGAATAAAGGATCATGCTAAAGCTTCAACTGTGGTTCGTAAGAGTTATACTAGAACACCTACACCCCCTGAGCAAATTAAAGTTGAACCTAGTATTGCTATGGTTAAAGATCTCTTGGTTGATAATATTTATGGGCATGTTATTTATTTCTGTGATGAAGTTGCTAGAATTGCTAAACCCGATAGTAAAGATAAACATAGACCCGTTGTTGGCATGCCTGTTGTTTCAGTTAAAATAGGAGATCATTGTTATCATGGCTTATGTGATATGGGTGCTAGTGTGAGTGCAATTCCTTTTTCCTTATATAAAGAAATTATGAATGATATTGCACCTGCTGAGATAGAAGATATTGATATTACTATTAAGCTTGCCAATAGAGATACTATTTCACCAATTGGGATTGTTAGAGATGTTGAAGTCTTGTGTGGGAAAATAAAATACCCTACTGATTTTCTTGTTCTTGCTTCCCCACAAGATGACTTTTGTCCCATTATATTTGGTAGACCCTTCTTGAATACTGTTAATGCTAAGATAGATTGCGAGAAAGATATTGTTACTGTCGGTTTAGGGGATATGTCTCATGATTTTAATTTCTCTAAATTTCGTAGACAACCCCATGATAAAGAATTGCCTAGTAAGGATGAAATTATTGGTCTTGCTTCTATTACCGTGCCTCCTACTAATCCCTTAGAACAATATTTGCTAGACCATGAGAATGATATGTTTATGAATGAAAGAAGGGAAATAGATGAGATATTCTTTAATCAAGGGCCTATTTTGAAACACAATTTGCCAGTTGAAATCCTTGGGGATCCTCCTCCACCCAAGGGTGATCCCGTGTTTGAGCTTAAACAATTACCGGAAACTTTGAAATATGCTTATCTCGATGAAAAGAAGATATATCCTATTATTATTAGTGCTAACCTTTCAGAGCATGAAGAAAAGAAATTATTGAAAACTCTGAAGAAGCACCGTGCTGCTATTGGATATACTATTGATGATCTTAAGGGCATTAGCCCCACTCTATGTCAGCACAAAATTAATTTGGAGAATGATGCTAAACCAGTTGTTGATCACCAACGATGGTTAAATCCTAAGATGAAAGAAGTGGTAAGAAATGAAATACTAAAGCTTATGGAGGCAGGTATAATTTATCCTATTGCTGATAGTAGATGGGTAAGTCCTATTCACAGTGTCCCCAAGAAGGGTGGTATTACTGTTGTTCCTAATGATAAGAATGAATTGATCCCACAAAGAATTGTTACAGGTTATAGAATGGTAATTGATTTTCGCAAATTAAATAAAGCTACTAGAAAAGATCACTACCCTCTACCTTTTATTGATCAAATGCTAGAAAGATTATCCAAACATACACATTTTTGCTTTCTAGATGGTTATTCTGGTTTTTCTCAAATACCTGTGTTAAAAGATGATCAGGAAAAGACCACTTTTACGTGCCCTTTCGGTACCTTTGCTTATATACATATGCCTTTTGGTTTATGCAATGCACCTGCTACCTTTCAAAGATGTACGACTGCTATATTCTCTGATTTTTGTGAAAAGATTGTTGAGGTTTTCATGGATGATTTCTCCGTTTACGGAACTTCTTTTGATGATTGCTTAAGCAACCTTGATCGAGTTTTGCAGAGATGTGAAGAAACTAATCTTGTCTTGAATTGGGAGAAGTGCCACTTTATGGTTAATGAATGTATTGTTTTGGGGCATAAAATTTCTGAAAGAGGTATTGAAGTTGATAAAGCTAAAGTAGATGCTATTGAAAAGATGCCGTGTCCTAAAGATATCAAAGGTATAAGAAGTTTCCATGGTCATGCTGGTTTCTATAGGAGGTTTATTAAAGACTTCTCTAAAATTTCTAGGCCTCTCACTAATCTCTTGCAAAAAGATGTTCCTTTTGTTTTTGATGATGATTGTGTAGAAGCATTTGAAATACTTAAGAAAGCCTTGATTTCTGCACCTATTGTTCAGCCACCTGATTGGAATTTACCCTTTGAAATTATGTGTGATGCTAGTGATTATGCTGTTGGTGCTGTTCTAGGGCAAAGAGTTGATAAGAAATTAAATGTTATTCATTATGCTAGTAAAACTCTAGACAGTGCCCAGAGAAATTATGCTACTACTAAAAAAGAATTTTTAGCAGTTGTTTTTGATTGTGATTAGTTCAGATCCTATATTGTTGATTCCAAAGTAATTGTTCACAATGATCATGCTGCTATTAAATATCTTATGGAAAAGAAAGATGCTAAACCTAGACTTATTAGATGGGTTCTCTTGCTACAAGAATTTGATTTGCATATTATTGATAGAAACGGAGCTGAGAACCCCGTTGCAGACAACTTGTCTAGGTTAGAAAATGTTCTTGATGACCCACTGCCTATTGATGATAGCTTTCCTGATGAACAATTAGCTGTCATAAATGCTGCTCGTAATACTCCATGGTATGCTGATTATGCTAATTACATTGTTGCTAAATTTATAGCACCTAGTTTCACATACCAGCAAAATAAAAAGTTTTCCTACGATTTAAGACATTACTTTTGGGATGACCCACACCTTTATAAAGAAGGAGTAGATGGTGTTATTAGACGTTGTGTACCTGAGCATGAACAGGAACAGATCCTACGCAAGTGCCTCTCTGAGTCTTACGGAGGACACCACGCTGGAGATAGAACTACACATAAGGTATTGCAATCTGGTTTTTATTGGCCTACTCTCTTCAAGGATGCTCGTAAGTTTGTCTTGTCTTGTGATGAATGCCAGAGAATTGGTAATATTAGTAGACGTCAGGAAATGCCTATGAATTATTCACTTGTTATTGAACCATTCGATGTTTGGGGCTTTGATTATATGGGACCTTTTCCTTCCTCTAATGGGTATACACATATTTTAGTTGCTGTTGATTACGTTACTAAGTGGGTAGAAGCTATTCCAACTAGTAGTGCTGATCATAACACTTCTATTAAGATGCTTAAAGAAGTTATTTTTCCAAGATTTGGAGTCCCTAGATATTTGATGACCGATGGTGGTTCACATTTTATTCATGGTGCTTTCCGTAAATTGCTTGCTAAGTATGATGTTAACCATAGAATTGCATCTCCATATCATCCTCAGTCTAGTGGTCAAGTAGAATTGAGCAATAGAGAGATTAAATTGATTTTGCAAAAGACTGTTAATAGATCTAGAAAGAATTGGTCTAAGAAACTTGATGATGCATTATGGGCTTATAGAACTGCTTATAAAAACCCTATGGGTATGTCTCCATATAAAATGGTTTATGGAAAGGCTTGTCACTTACCTCTTGAACTAGAACATAAAGCTTATTGGGCAATTAAAGAGCTCAACTATGATTTCAAACTTGCCGGTGAGAAGAGGTTATTTGACATAAGCTCGCTTGATGAATGGAGAACCCAAGCCTATGAGAATGCCAAGTTGTTTGAAGAAAAAGTTAAAAGATGGCTTGACAAGAAGATACAAAAGCGTGAGTTTAATGTAGGTGATCATGTTTTACTATACAACTCTCATTTAAGATTTTTTGCAGGAAAGCTTCTCTCTAAATGGGAAGGTCCTTACATTATCGAGGAGGTCTATCATTCCGGTGCCATAAAAATCAACAACGCCGAAGGCACAAATCCGAAGGTGGTAAACGGTCAAAGAATCAAACATTATATCTCAGGTACTCCCATATATGTTGAGACCAATATAATTGATACCGTAACACCGGAGGAGTACATAAGGAACACTTTCCAGAACGTTTCAGACTCCGAAAAGGAATAGGTATGTGGTACGGTAAGTAAACTGACTCCAAAACATTTCCAATGATAATTTTTCTCCGTTTTGGAATATTTAAAAAATTAGGAAAATTAAAAGTAGTCCGAAAGAGACATGAGGTGACCACAAGGGTGGAGGGCGCGCCTAGGGCGACCTTGTGGCCACCACTTGTGCCCTCTAGACTCCGTTTTCTTGCACAATACTTCTTTTGATCGGTAAAAAATCATTATATAATCTCCCGAAGGTTTTGACCACCGTGCCACGACAGTATCTTTTGTTCTTGTTTCGAGCTGTTTTCTGCCAGAGTTTTCAAGACCAGGCATCATGTCGTCCCCCTCCTCCAACAACGCATGCGACGATGCTTGGCTGATGAAGATAGAGATGAAGACAGAAGAACTTGGGGAAACTAACAAGGACGATAAGATCAAGAAGGCTGAGGGAGATCAAGTTCCGGCAGCAGAAGAAGAAGACATCCTTCAACCTTACTACAATCAGCTTACCCCTACTGAAATTGAAGCTTTCAAGATTATTGAATTAGTTCGTGTGCAAAATAAATATCTCACTCGCGAAAATATTCTGTTGCAAGAGTACATCACCGCACTCAAGGGCATTATTCGTAAACTGGAGCATCTCCTATGCTCGATGTGTGGCACTACTTCATCAACAACTCCATCATCACCACCTCCAAAGAAAGAGACATAAATACATGGGTATGGGCACTTCCCTTGGCAACTGCCAAGCTTGGGGGAGGTGCCCCGGTATCGTATCACCATCACACCTTTACTTTTATCGTTTTTCTTAGTTCAATCCTTTTGGTTATATCTTGATCTAGTAGAATAAAGTTTTAGTATGATCTAGCTTTGAGTTTTGTTTTGATCTCTATCTATGTAATCGAGTCCGTGAGTTATATAATAAAGAGTAGTTTTGAGTTGAGGGCTTTGTTTTCTTGCTATGATCTTGAGGGAATAAAATAATAAAAAGAAATAAAAAGATCATATATTGATCTTATGGAGAGTAATGATTTCACATATAAAGAGTATGATGAATAAAATTTGTTGGGAGTTGACAAACATAGTTTTGGTCATTGTTGCAATTAATAGGAAGTAATAAAGAAAGAGAGGCTTCACATATAAATATACTATCTTGGACATCTTTTGTAATTGTGAGCATTCATTAAAATATGACATGCTAAAAAGTTGATGTTGGACAAGGAAGACAACATAATGGGTTATGTTTTCTTATATCCGAATAGAAGTTATATTGTCATGGATCCTCCAACATGTTGAGCTTGCCTTTCCCTCTCATGCTAGCCAAATTCTTTGCACCAAGTAGAGATACTACTTGTGCTTCCAAACATCCCTAAACCCAGTTTTACCATGAGAGTCCATCGTACCTACCTATAGTTTGAGTAAGATCCTTCAAGTAAGTTGTCATCAGTGCAAGCAATAAAAATTGCTCTCTAAATATGTATGATCTATTAGTGTGAAGAAAATAAGCTTTATACGAACTTGTGATATGGAAGAAATAAAAGCGACGGACTGCATAATAAAGTTCTTTATCACAAGCGGCAATATAAAGTGACGTTCTTTTGCATTAAGATTTTGTGCATCCAACCATAAAAGCGCATGACAACCTCTGCTTCCCTCTGCGAAGGGCCTATCTTTTACTTTTATCTTCTACCCTTATACAAGAGTCATGGTGATCTTCACCTTTCCTTTTTACACTTTTTCCTTTTGGCAAGCACTATGTGTTGGAGAAAGATCCAGATATATATATATATATCCACTCGGATGTAGGTCATCATAAGGTATTACTGTTGACATTACCCTTGAGGTAAAAGGTTGGGAGGCAAAACTATAAGCCCCTATCTTTCTCTGTGTCCGATGGAAGCTTTGAACCCATAAGTATCGCGTGAGTGTTAGCAATTGTGAAAGACTAAATGATAGTTGAGTATGTGGACTTGCTGAAAAGCTCTTATATTGACTCTTTCCGATGTTATGATAAATTGCAATTGCTTCAATGACTGAGATCATAGTTTGTTAGTTTTCAATGAAGTTTTTGATTCATACTTTACCTTGTGAATGAATTGTTACTTTAGCATAAGAAATTATATGACAATATATGTAGCTGTTCTAAAGATGATCATGATGCCCTCATGTCCGTATTTTATTTTATCGACACCTCTATCTCTAAACATGTGGACATATTTTTCGATATCGGCTTTCACTTGAGGACAAGGGAGGTCTAAGCTTGGGGGAGTTGATACGTCCATTTTGCATCATGCTTTTGTATCAATATTTATTGCATTATGGGCTGTTATTACACATTATGGCACAATACTTATGCCTTTTCTCTCTTATTTTACAAGGTTTACATGAAGAGGGAGAATGCCGGCAGCTGGAATTCTGGGCTGGAAAAGGAGCAAATATTAGAGACCTATTCTGCACAACTCCAAAAGTCCTACAACTTCACGGAGAGTCATTTTGGATTTAATAAAAAATATTGGGCGAAGAAAGTACCAGAGGGGGGCCACCTGCCATCCACAAGGGTGGAGGGCGCGCCCTACCCCCCTGGGCGTGCCCCCCGTACTTGTGGGCCACATGGCAGGCCCCCGACGCCCATCTTCTGCTATATGGTGTGTTTTGACCTGGAAAAAAATAAGAAGGAAGCTTTCGGGACGAAGCGCCGCCGTCTCGAGGCGGAACCTCGGCAGAACCAATCTAGGGCTTCGGCGGAGCTGTTCTACCGGGGAAACATCCCTCCGGGAGGGGGAAATCATCGCCATCATCATCACCACCAATCCTCTCATCAAGAGGGGGTCAATCTCCATCAATATCTTCACCAGCACCATCTCCTCTCAAACCCTAGTTCATCTCTTGTACCCGATCTTTGTCTCAAAACCTCAGATTGGTACCTGTGGGTTGCTAGTAGTGTTGATTACTCCTTGTATTTGATGCTAGTTGGTTTATTCGGTGGAAGATCATTTGTTCAGATCCTTAATGCTAATTAATACTCCTCTGATTATGAACATGAATATGCTTTGTGAGTTGTCGGGGGGATGAACCTCGGGCAGGCAATGGAACCCAGATCCATTTTAAAAACATCGGGGCCAGCATCGCCCCTCAATTCGGCTCGCACTTGGCCGGGTTCCTCGACCCGGCCAAGTCCCTCAACCCGGCCGAACTCTTCGATCCAACCAAGACGGCAACCCGGCCCTGCCGGCTGGCGCAAGCCGGCAGAACCCGGCGCACCAAGACTTCTCCAGCAAGCTAGCTTCCCTGTGGTGTGTTACTCAACCTGGCCACGGGCCGGCTCCCGTCCCATCCGAGGCAGGCGATGGGACGAGTCTTCAGTAAAAGGGATGACCGAGGCGATAGTACCCCACCAACCACTCTGACCGTCAGAGGCGTGGCAACAGTGCCCCACCTGCCCTGCTGACCAAGGCCGGTGTGGCTACAGCCCGCCCATCGTCACCGCTGACGCCAGCAGACGGCGACCTGGCGGTGCGCCACTGTAGCGGACTTGACCCGGCCACTCCGTGACGATCGACAAGGCGGCAAACAGTGCCTCCTGGCACATGGGGCTGCGCCCGGAAAACCCGGCGAGCCCTGACACCCGGCGGGTCCCAGCACCGGCTTCCTGGACGATGACAACCCGGCCCCACAGCCTTGTAACTTTACCATTGTAACCCTGGGGGGTTGACCTATAAACCCCCCAGGAGACCTCATGTACAAGAGAGAGGCAACTCACGTAGACACACGCGAACACCAGGGAAGGGAGCAGCCTAAGCCTTGGCTTCCCTTCCTTCTTCCTTCAAACAGCTCAAGGAGCAACTCTATACCGATACATATAAACCACGCTCGGCAGGACTAGGGGTATTATCTCTTCGGAGAGCCCCGAACCTGGGTATGTCTTGCGTCCCTCGCTCGCTCATGCCGACCTCGCTTCTGGAGCCCACCGGTGCCCTCGAGCCTCCTCCTCTCTTTAGCCATCCTTTGGCATCTGCCGTGCGCCCAGCACGACAGTTGGCGCCCACCCTGGGGCAGCTCGAGGTCCCGGCCGGAGACATGTTCCAGACGGGGCTCCTCTTCGGCTCCGACAATCCCGTCACGCTGGCGGATGACGTCATCGGCGCGCTCGCCGCCTCCTTCGCCGCGCTGCGCATCTTCGATGCGCCCGCGGTCGACAAGTACCCCAGCGGGGTGCTTGACATCTCCGACTCCCCCGTCTCCCTCGGCGACGATGCTTCTGCCGGGGGAATGGACCTCTGCGTTCGAGTAGAGGTGCTCGCCACCGACACCGGCTCCTCGTCCAGTGCTGCGAGGAAGGCCGCAGCGGATCGCTCCAGCCCGCCCGACCCACTGCGCGCCGCGATCCAGGGCCTCCGCGTTGCCATCGCCACCGACGTCGACGCCTCCAACGCCGCCGAGACCAGGGCCCGGCTCGAGGAAGATCACCAGCGCCTGCTGGACCTGTCCGAGACGCTGGCTGCCACACAGCGTCGCCTGGACTCCGCTCAGCAGGAGCCCGACGCCGCCTACGGCTTCACGCCTGCCGCCGCCGAGCCAAGCCGGGTCGCCGATGTGCGGGCCTGGGGCGGCGCCATCGGCCGCGCTCTCGGTGCACTCCCGCCCGTCTACGAAACCCCCGTGAAAAATATGCGCGCCACGAAGGCGGCCGCAGTCGGCTTGGACCAGCTGCTGGGTGAGGAGCTGAAGGACCGCCTTCAGCGGGTGAACGAGCTTCTCAACGCCGCGAACGCGCAGCAGGACTGCCTCAACAAGCCGGCGGGATCCACCTCGCGCCACATCGACGACGCCGAGCAGCAGAACACGGCATCTTCGCCACCCGGCGAAGCTCATTCCGGCCGCACCCGGACCCAGCGCAACCGCGTCCCGGCGACTGCCGGCGGCTTGGCCGACGAGCCGGTCCCGGAAGATCGGCGCCGGCACGATCCTCCCCCGCGGCCCAGCCGTGGTCTGGCTTCGGCCGACCCGGCCCCCCACGGCGCGGTCGCTAGCCGACTAGGCCCGCGCGCCATCGACACCACCGATGCCCGCCACCGCCTCGACCAACTCGCCCTCTCCTTGGAGCTGGAGGAGAAAAACACGGTCGGGCCGGCTTGCTTCGGCCCGTGCATCCGGGACAAGCCCTTCCACAAAGGGTTCACGCTTCCCCGCGACACCCCCAAGTACAACGGCACCGTCAAGCCAGAGGACTGGCTCATCGACTACACCACCGCCATCGGCATCGCGGGCGGCAATCGCCGTCTCGCCGTGCGCTACGCTCCGCTCATGCTTCAGGGCTCAGCCCGTACGTGGTTGAACAGCCTGCCGGCTGGTAGCATCAACGTGTGGGTCGACTTCGAGCAAGCCTTTGTGCGCAACTTCACAGGCATCTACAAGCGGCCCGACCGCCCCAGCCAGCTCGCTATGTGCGTACAGGGGCCGACGGAGACCGGCCGCGAGTACCTCGCACGCTGGACCGAACTTCGGAATAGCTACGAGGGCGTCCACGAGGTCCAGGCCATCCAGTACTTCGTCAGCGGTTGCCGGGACGGCACCCTCCTCAAGCACAAGCTCCTGCGCTCCGAGCCGGCCACCATGGCCGTGCTCATGGTGACGGCGGACAAGTACGCCAACGCCGACTCCGCCATGAAGATCCAAGTGGTGCTGGATGAAGCCGGCAAGGCGAAGCCGGTCCTGCCCCCCAAGCCGACCGGCGAAAGCAGCCGCCAGCAGAACTAGCAGAACAACAGGTGCAAGGCCGATCAACCGGCTCAGCGCTACAACGACCGCCTCGTCACGGCCGCCGAGGAGGCGCCCGCGGCCGAGCCGGCCGCCAAGCGCCGGCAAACCGGTAAGACAGTGTGGCAACCTGCCATGATCTTCGAGGAGATGCTCGACGCTCCCTGCAAGCACCACAGCGGCGCAAGGCCGTCCACGCACACGCTCCGCCAATGCGCCATCACCAAGCGCATCATGAGGGCGACATCCCGCCGCCTCCGCCTCCCCCGCCCAGGGCGGGACCGCCGGCTCCGCCTCCTCCTCCTCCGCCCCCGGCTAACGGCGCAATGCGCGATGACATCTACCCCACCCAGAACGCGACCTACGTCGTCTTCACCAGCCTCGGCGACGACAAGCGTAGCGAGCGCCTGCTCCGACAGGAGGTGAACACGGTCATCCCGGCCAAGCCGGAGTACATGCATTGGTCGGAGCGCCCGGTCACCTGGACCCGAGAAGACCACCCGGCTGTCATGCCGAACCCTGGTGGCTACACCCTTGTCCTCGACCCCACCATCGTCGCACACATGCAAATTCTCATGAGTCCTCATCGATGGCAGCAGCAACATCAACATCCTCTACCGCGACACCATGACCAAGCTCGGCCTCGAGGCCAAGGACTTGGAGCCGTCCCAGACGATCTTCCACGGCATCGTGCCCGCCCTCTCCTGCTCCCCTATCGGCCGAATCCGGCTCGACGTCCTGTTCGGCACCTGTGACCACTTCCGACGCGAGCCGCTCTGGTTCGAGGTGGTGGATCTGTCCAACGCGTATCACGCGCTGCTGGGCCGTCCGGCACTCGCCAAGTTCATGGCGGTCCCCCACTACGCCTACCTAAAGATGAAGCTGCCGGGTCTGAAGGGCCTCATCACCATCACCAGCGACTACCGCAAGTCCCTGGAATGCGCTCAAGCAGGTGCCAAACTGGCCGAGCCGCTGGTCATAGCCGAGGAGCGACGCCAGCTCGACCGGATCATCGCGCTAGCCAACGAAACGTCGGCCGTGCCGTTTTTGGCTAAGGAGCCGGCTACCGAAGCCTCGTTCCAGCCCTCCAAGGAAACCAAGAAGGTCAAGCTGAACCCGGAAGACCCCAGCTGTAGCAAGTACGTCATCATGGGCACCCGCCTCGACAGCAAATAGGAAGGCGAGCTCGTCGACTTCCTCTGTGAGAATCGGGATATCTTCGCATGGACCCCGAAGGACATGCCGGGTATTCCGAGGAAGTACGCCGAGCACAAACTCCACGTCCGCAAGGACGCCAAGCCTGTCCGTCAACCCCTACGTTGTTTTTCGGAAGAGAAGAGAAGAACCATTGGTGAAGAGGTCGCCAAGCTCTTGGCGGTCGGCTTCATCATGGAAGTGTTCCACCCCGAGTGGCTGGCCAACCCAGTCCTCGTCCTGAAGAAGAACAAGACCTGGCGCATGTGCATAGACTACACCAGCCTAAACAAGGCTTGCCCCAAGGATCCTTTCGCCCTCCCACGGATTGACCAAGTCATTGACTCCACCGCCGGCTGTGAGCTCCTGTCCTTCCTGGATGCTTACTCCCGCTATCATCAGATAAAGCTGGACCCGGCCGACGCCCTGAAGACGTCCTTCATCATGCCCTTCGGGGCATATTGCTACATCACCATGTCGTTCGGCTTGAAGAATGCCGGCGCCACCTTCCAGCGCTGCATGCAGAAATGCTTGCTGCCGCAACTCGGCCGCAACATCCACGTCTACGTGGACGACATCGTGGTAAAGACCAAGCAGCACCTCATGCTCCTCGACGACCTGAAGGAAACCTTTGCCAATCTGTGCGAGTACCAGATCAAGCTCAACCCGGAGAAGTGCATTTTCGGCGTGCCGGCCGGAAAGCTACTCGGCTTCCTCATCTCGGAGCGCGGCATTGAGGCGAACCCGGAGAAGATCAAGGCCATCGAGCGCATGCGCAAGCCAGCTCGGCTGCGCGATGTCCAGAAATTCACTGGCTGCTTGGCCTCGGTCAGCCGGTTCCTTAGCCGGCTGGGCGAGAGGGCCTTGCCCCTATATCAGCTGATGAAGAAGACGACGCCGTTCCAGTGGAACGACCAGGCGGACAAAGCTTTCCGGGATCTCAAGCGCATGCTCTCCACCGCACCCGTCCTGGCTGCACCAACCGAGAAGGAGCCGTTGTTGCTCTACATTGCCGCCACCTCGCGGTCGGTCAGCACAGTGATGGTGGTCGAGCGACCAGAGAAGGGCAAGATCCAGTCTGTTCAGCGCCCAGTCTACTACCTGAGCGAGGTGCTTTCCGCATCCAAGCAGAACTACCCGCACTACCAGAAGATGTGTTACGGCGTGTACTTCAACGCCAAGAAATTGAAGCAGTACTTCCAGGAGCATGTTGTCACCGTAGTCAGCATGGCCCCCATCGGCGAGATCATGGGCTGCTGGGATGCCTCTGGCCGGGTTGCCAAGTGGGCGATCGAGCTAGCCGGCCACACCATCCTCTACGAGCCCCGCACCACGATCAAGTCCCAAGCTCTGGCCGACTTCCTCGTCGACTGGACTGAGGCCCAGTACCTGCCGCCGCCGCTGGATTCAACGCACTGGCGCATGCACTTCGACGGCTCCAAGATGCGCTCTGGCTTGGGAGCCGGCATCGTGCTGTCATCCCCAAAGGGCGACCGGCTTTGCTACGCGCTCCAAATCCACTTCGCCGCCTCCAACAACGTTGCCGAGTACGAAGCCCTTGTGCATGGCCTCCGGCTTGCCAAGGAACTTGGCATCTGGTGCATCCTGTGCTACGGCGACTTGGATCTGATGGTGCAGCAATGCTTCGGCGAGTGGGACGCCCGCGACGCCAACATGGCCTGCTACCGCTTCCTCATCCAGCAGCTCTCCGGCTTCTTCGACGGCTGCAAATTCCTCCACGTCCCGCGCGCAGACAACGAGGCCGCCGACGCACTAGCCAAGATCAGCTCATCCCGGCAAGCAATTCCGTTCGGCGTCTCCCTCGAGCGCCTACACAAGTCGTCCGTCAAGCCATCTCCGGACTCCGAATCCATCTTTGTCCGAGATGACCCGGCCGCACCCCTCCACGGCGCGAATCCAGCGGCCACAAGCTCAAGCCCGGGGGCTGCCGCCTCCAAGCCGAACCCGGAAGCTGCGGGACCCGACCCGAGGACTCCCGATCCTGGCCCGGAGACTGCCGCAACCGATCCAGCCGATGCCAGCTCCGACCGATCCTGGAAGCCGCTGAACCCGGCCCAGGGGCTGCTGAACCCAGCTCGGGGGCTGCCGTGCTTAACCTGGCCGCCGTCGTCCTCAACCTGTGGGCTGCCGCCTCCGGCTCGGGGGCCGCCGCCCCAGACCCGCCATGGTGGCCGTCTTCGCCGTGGTGATGGCTCCATCATGGGCCTGGCCCATCTCAGATTTCCTGGAGAACTGGGTCCTCCCCATGGATGAGACCGAGGCCCGGCAGATTCAATGTCGGGTGTCCGCCTACAGCATCATCAACAACGAGCTCGTCAAGCGCAGCGCAACGGGCATTTTCCAGCGCTGCGTCGAACAGGACAAGGGCATAGAAATCCTCCTCGACGTACACCAAGGCGAGTGCGGGCACCACGCCGCCTCGAGGTCCCTGGTGGCCAAGGTTTTCCGCCATGGATTTTACTGGCCTACGGCCCTCCAAGACGTCGAGTCACTTGTCCTCAAGTGTGAGGGATGCCAGCGCTTCAGTAAGCGTAGCCACCAGCCGGCTTCAGCACTGCGAACCATCCCGATCACCTGGCCCTTCGCGGTCTAGGGACTCGATATGGTAGGACCTTTCAAGACCGCACGAGGCGGCATGACGCACTTGCTGGTGGTGGTGGACAAGTTCACCAAGTGGATCAAAGCGCGGCCAATCAAGAAGCTGGACGGGCCAACGGCCGTCCAGTTCATCAAGGATATCGCGGTGCGCTACGGCGTCCCGAACAGCATCATCACGGATAACGGCACGAACTTCGCCAAGGGCGCGCTCGCGCAGTATTGCTCCGTCTTCGGCATCCACCTCGACTTGGCCTCCGTGGCCCACCCCCAGTCCAACGGCCAGGTCGAGCAGGCCAACGGCCTCATTCTATCCGGCATCAAGCCATGACTCATCGAGCCGCTCGTCCGTTCACCCGGCAGCTGGCTTGACGAGCTGCCGGCCGTCCTCTGGAGTCTCCGAACAACACCAAACCGGTCAACCGGGTTCACCCCATTCTTCCTCGCCCACGGAGCAGAAGCCATCATCCCAACCAACATCGAGTTTGACTCACCACGAGTCGCGATGTACACCAAAGCCGAAGCCAAGGAAGCGCGTGAAGACGGCGTCGACCTACTCGAAGAAGCACGCCTCTTGGCGCTCAGCCGTTCAGCCATTTATCAGCAAGGCCTGAGGCACTACCACAGCAAGAAGATCAAGCCCCTCGCATTCCGTGAGGGAGACCTCGTCCTCCGGCTCGTCCAGCAGCAAGCCGACTGTCGGAGTAAATGACCACGGGTAGACTCATCAGTCCCCCATGGTATTTCAAGACATCGGGGCTAGCCGCGCCCCTCACACCGTCCGGGAGCTCGACCGCCTTCTTGGGCCGGCTGGTCCAAGAGTCCGGCTGCTATAAGGCGGCAGGAAATGGAAGGCGGCCGCGAGGGAGCCGACTCCTGGCAGACGGCCCCTCGTCCCCATGAAGTCAGCACCACATCACCACGACAAGACAAGGCATGGCTGTAGTGCGGCCTGCCACCCTTGAATCCAGGATGGGACATGGCCACAGAGCTGTGTACTGGGCGGACACCCCCCGCCCGGTGCGACACTATTACCGCACAGTCTGTGATGTCATTAGCGCCAGAGGGAGCCATGCTCCCACGACGGGCGGTCGGTACAGCCCGCAGGCGGCGGGCCCTACCTGTCCGCGGGCCACCAGAAGGCGGCAAACCTCCAGTAGGCGGCAACAAGGGAGGACCGACTCCTAGCAGGCGGCCTTCCTCCCCCTTGGAGTCTGTGCACCATTAACCCGACGAGACGGGGTATGGCTACAGCGAGTACCCGTCAGGCGGCGGGACTGTAACAACGCTCCCCTTGGTCAGGCCTTCGTCATCGAGGGCGAGGCTACAACACAGAGCAGTCAACATGCCCCACCAGGCGGCAGGCCCCAGCGGTCGGCGGAGAAGCCGGCGGCCAGAGACGCTGACGGCCGGGTCCTACACCCGGCCGGATTACCATCGTACCCCTGGGGGGTAGGCCTATATAAACCCCCCAGGCTCACCCGTGCAAGGGGTGGGCAGTTCGGTTCAGCACCCACGCCATTCAGACACACACGCAGAGCAAGGAGTAGAGCTAGCCTGGCCCTTCTTCCTCCTCTAGCCGAAACAGCTCAAGGAGCAAGCTTGTAGCTACCTTGTTGATCATAGTCATCATGCGGAGACCCCGTAGAGTAGGACTAGGGGTGTTATCTTCGAGGAGAGCCCCGAACCTGGGTAAGATTCGCAGGCGTATGCGGTCTCGCTCACTCCCGCTTCTAGAGCCCGGCGACGTACTCTTGTCCCCATCCATGATAAGCCACCCCCTGGCATATGTTGCACGATATCGCTGACATTTGGTGCCCACCGTGGGGCAAGGTGCACCGTCGTCCGGAAACACGTTCTGGACGGGAACCCTCTTCCTTCCTAGCGAGCGCAGCCAGCCCGGCACGCCCGATGGCGTTTGCGTCGACACGCTGCGTGGCGTGGAGGCCGCCTGCACCGCGGGTTGCCTCGCTGACCTCATTGGCGGGATCTGCCTCTCCGACGAGCCCGCACCCAACGCAGGCGCCGCCAGCTCCGAGAGCTGCCTTGTCGACCCCCTCGGCAAGCTTCACGTCACCCGCGAGCAGGCCTCCGATCTGGAGTCCGTTGGCTCCACCGACCCGCCTGTCGACATGGTCATCGACATCGACGCCGCGCCTTCTGATGCCTTCCCCGGTGATGTAGTGATCTTCGACGACCCGCTCCCTGCTGCTAACGGCAGCACCGACACAAGCACCGTCGCCGAGGTGCTGGTCATCATCCACGATGGAGCCTCCGACGAGGCCGGCCGGGATCCGTTGCGGGCGGCAATGCGAGACCTGTCCACGCCCGTAGTGCCCGGTGCGAACGGCGAAACGCTGGAAGCATGCTGTGTTGCACTCCTCGACAGCGCCAACAAGTTGGCAACCATGAGACACGTCACCGAGGCCTACCAGTGCGAGATCGACCATGCCGTTTGTGGCACGCTGGCTACCGGCGAGCCCAGCCGCGCAGGCACGGTTCGGCAGCGCGGCGTGGCCATCGCCAGCATGCTGGGGGCCGACCGCCCAGTCTACGCCATGCCAATGTAGAACTTATGCGCCGCCCAGGCGGCAGCAGACGAGCTAGACCGCCTAGAGGGCGACGAGCATCGCTGCATGACGGAGCGCGTCCAACAGCTCATCGACGCGGCCGCCGTGCAGCAAGAAGCCGGCCGCCGCGTGGTGGAACCCGGCGTGCAGGCCGGGAACCTTCCCCCTCGCCGAGAGCATGGCGCAACCTCCCGGACATCGACAGGCGGTGCCCGCGACTGAGGAGACCAAGAGCCGGCTGTTAGCCGCAGCCGCACACGCATCACCATCGAGCGCGACCAAGACGGCCGCCCACGAGCTATAGAACGGCGGGACGATCGTCCGCCTCCCCCGCGCAGGGAGAGGCGCGCCTCCCCGCCGCCCGTTGAGCACCCGACTCTCGGAGGCCGGCTGGGCCCCCGTTAAGGAGTCGGAGAAAGCGACGCCCGCTACCGGATTGATCGCTTGGCTCGATCCCTGGCGTTAGAAGAAGAAGATGCGATCGGCCCGCCTTGTTTCGGCCCCCGCTTCCGCGACGAGCCCTTCCCCAAAGGGTTCTCGCTTCCTCGAGACACTCCCAAGTACAACGGTTCCGTGAAGCCGGAGGATTGGCTGGTTGACTACTTCACCGCCGTCAGCATAGCAAACGGCAACAAGCACGTTGCCGTGAAGTACGTTCCGCTCATGCTCCAGGGCACGGCCCGGACATGGCTGAACAGCCTCAAGCCCTACAGCGTCAACAGCTGGTTAGACTTTACCGAAGTTTTCATCCGCAACTTCAACAGCACCTACAAGCGGCCGCCCAAGCCCCGCCAGCTCTCCCTGTGCGTCCAAGGCCCAACCGAGTCCACCCGCAAATACTTGACGTGGTGGGCCGAACTATGCAACTCCTGCGAAGAGGTGCATGAGGTGCAAGCCATAGAATACTTCACTACCGGCTGCCGAGAGGGCACCTTAGTCAAGCACCGACTCGTCTGCGACGAGCCGGCCACACTCGACGAGCTGCTAATCATAGTGGACAAGTACGCCACCGCCGACTCCTCCATGAAGTCGGAGCTCCGAGTGGACGCGTCTGGAAAGATGCTCCCTCCAGACCCTCAGACGCCTGCTGGCGACTCCGGTCGGCGCCAGCAGTCGAATGACAACAAGCGCAAGGCCCAGCAGCCGGCTTCCACCAGCCGGCAGGTGGCAGCAGTTGAAGACCAACAGCCGGAAGGGCAGCCCGGCCCCAAGCGTCAAAAAGGCGGCAAGCCTGCTTGGTTGCCCGCTTTCTCCTTCGAGCAAACCCTTGATGCTCCCCTCAAGTTCCACAGCGGTGTGAAGCCGTCCAACCACACCACACGGAAGTGCCACTGGCTCACCCGCATTGCCAAAGGTGAAGGACTGCCCCCTCCGCCCGCTGGCCCACCGGCCCCGCCTCCTCAGCAGCCGGCGGCCCGCCCCGCTGGCGCAATTCAAGATGAATTCCCCGAAGAACACGGAGCCTACGTCGTCTTCACCAGTGTGGCCGACGATAGGCACAGCTGGCGTCAGCAGCACCGCGAGGTGAACACGGTCGCTTCTGAGGTCCCAGAGTTCATGCACTGGTCTGAGAGGCCCATCAGCTGCAGTCGCGCTGACCACCCGGAGGTGATGCCTTCTCCGGGTTCCTACGCCCTGGTGCTGGATGCCACCTTTTCAATGGAGTGGCGAGCCGGTCGCTTCTCCTGAGTTCTGATAGACGGCGGTAGCAGCATCAACATCCTCTACCGTGACACCCTGGAGAAGCTGTGCGTCAAGGAGAAGCAGCTCCAGCCCAGCCGGACTGTCTTCCATGGCATTGTACCCAGCCTTACCTGCTCTCCAATCGGCAAGATCAAGATAGATGTCCTCTTCGGAGACAAAGATCACTTCCGCCGTGAGCCAATCTGGTTCGAGGTGGTGGATCTGGAGAGCCCCTACCATGCGCTCCTTGGCCGGCCTGCTCTGGCCAAATTCATGGTGGTACCGCACTACGCCAACCTCAAGATGAAGATGCCGGGCACCAAGGGCATTATCACCGTAGCCGGCGACTACCAGAAGTCGGCCCTGTGTGCTGCTGCCGGCAGTCGGCTAGCCGAGTCCCTTGTCATCGCTGCAGAAAGGCGGCTCCTCGACCGGGTTGTGGCCATGGCCGGCAAGCAGCCGGACCTATCACCAGATCCCAAGGGGTCGGAGACCCAAGGCTCTTTTCAGCCGGCCAAAGAAACCAAGAAGATTCCTTTGGACCCTGAGCACCCGGAGAGGTTCGCTGTCGTGGGGGCCCACCTCGCCAGTAAATAGGAAAGCGAGCTCGTCGATTTCCTTCGTGAGAATCGGGACATCTTCGCATGGTCTCCCAAGGACATGCCGGGTGTTCTGACGGATTTTGCCGAGCACAAGCTACATGTTAGATCAGATGCAAAACCAGTCAAGCAACCCCTCTGCCGCCTGTCGGAATAGAAGAGAAGAATTGTTGGTGAAGAGATCGCCTGGCTCCTGGCAGCCGGCTTCATCATGGAAGTGTTCTGTCCAGAATGGCTTGCCAACCCAGTCCTTGTACTGAAGAAGAACAACAAGTGGCGCATGTGCATTGATTACACCAGCCTCAACAAAGCTTGCCCCAAAGATCCGTTTGCTCTGCCTCGGATAGACCAAGTGATTGACTCCACAGCCGGATGCGAGCTGTTGAGTTTTTTTGGATGCCTACTCTGGCTACCACCAGATCAAGCTGAACCCGGCCGATCGGCTGAAGACCGCCTTCATCACACCATTCGGAGCCTTCTGCTACCTGACCATGACATTCGGCCTGAGAAATGCCGGTGCCACGTTTTAGCGTTGCATGCAGAAGTGCCTTCTCAAGCAACTCGACAGAAATGCCCACGTCTATGTAGACAACATTGTGGTGAAGACGGAGAAGCGTGGTACCCTCCTGGAGGATCTCAAGGAGACCTTCGATAACCTGCGCCATTTTCAAATCAAGCTAAACCCAGAAAAGTGTGTCTTCGGAGTCCCAGTCGGCCAGCTCCTTGGTTTCCTTGTCTCAGAACGCGGCATCGAGTGCAACACTGTGAAGATCAAGGCCATTGAGCGGATGGAGAGGCCCACCCGGCTGCGAGACGTCCAGAAGTTCACCGGGTGCTTGGCATCCCTCAGCCGTTTCATCAGTCGGTTGGGCGAGAAGGCTCTTCCCTTGTACCAGCTAATGAAGAAAACCACTCACTTCGAGTGGAACGATAAGGCGGACGAGGCCTTCCTCCAGCTCAAGAAAATGCTGACTACGCCGCCTGTCCTGGCGGCTCCGGCTGCTAAGGAGCCCATGTTCCTCTACATCGCCGCCACCAGCCGGGTGGTCAGCACTGTCATTGTGGTCGAGCGCCCGGAGGACGGCAAGGCACAGCTAGTCCAGAGGCCCGTCTACTACCTGAGTGAAGTGCTGTCGGCCTCCAAGCAGAATTACCCCCACTACCAGAAGATGTGCTACGGCATGTACTTTGCCGCCAAGAAGCTCAAGCAGTACTTTCAAGAGCACTCCATCACGGTTGTCTGCACTGCCCCACTCGCCGAGATCATGGGCAACAAAGACGCATCAGGCCGGGTGGCCAAGTGGGCCATCGAGCTAGCTCCCCACACCATCCTCTACCAGCCCCGCACCGCCATTAAGTCCCAAGCGCTGGCCAACTTCCTCGTCGACTGGGCCGAGACCCAGTACCTGCCACCGGCGCCGGATTCTACCTATTGGCGGATGAACTTTGATGGCTCAAAGATGCGCACCGGTCTGGGAGCCGGCATCGTCCTCACCTCTCCCAAAGGCGACAAGCTCAAGTACATGTTGCAAATCCACTTTGCCGCCTCCAACAACGTGGCTGAGTACGAGGCACTCGTCCACGGGCTCCGACTGGCCAAAGAGATTGGCATCCGCCGGATTCTGTGCTACGGTGACTCGGACTTGGTAGTCCAACAGTCGTCTGGCGACTGGGACGCCAAGGATGCAAACATGGCGAGCTACCGCTTCCTCGTCCAGAAGATCAGTGGATACTTTGACGGGTGCGTGTTCCTTCACATGCCACGAGCCGACAACGAGCAAGCTGATGCCCTGGCACGGATTGGCTCCACCCACCAAGCGATACCAGCGGGCGTCTCCCTCCAATGCCTCTGCAAGCCGTCTATCAAGCCTTCACCGGAATCAGAGTCCATCTTCATGTCGGCTGCTCCCGGAGCAGTCGAATCCGACTCAAGGGCTGCAACAGCCGGCCGGGGGACTTCGGCAGGTGGCTCGGGGCCTGCTGCAGTCGCACCCAGCCCGAGAACTTCAGAACCTGGCCCGGGGACTGCAGCAGTCGGCCCGGGGACGATGGCAGGCGGCTCGGGGACTGCAGCAGTCGCACCCAGCCTGGGGACTTCAGAACCCGGCTCGGGGGCTGCAGCAGTCGGCCCGGGGACTTCAACGACACAACAAGCGGTGGCCGACTCCAACCCGCCTCCACCCAACCCAACCGCCCTTGTCCCAGTGGCCGTGATGATAGTGATCGAAGCACCGTCGTGGGCGCAGCCCATCCTCAACTTCCTGGTAAGCGGAGAGCTACCAACCGACGAGACCTTGGCCCGGCAAGTGCAACGCCGGGCAGCAGCATACACGATAGTGAACAGAGAGCTTGTCAGACGCAGCGTGACTAGCATTTTCCAGCGCTGCGTTGAGCCAGAAAAAGGCAAGGCAATCCTCAGAGACATCCATCAAGGCGAATGCGGCCACCACGCGGCCTCCAGATCCCTCGTCGCCAAAGCTTTCCGCCATGGATTCTTCTGGCCAGCTGCTTTGGACGACGCCAAGGACTTGGTCAAGCAGTGCAAAGGGTGCCAAAAATTCGGCTCCAAGCAACATCTGCCGGCTTCTGCACTCAAGACCATCCCCCTCACTTGGCCATTTGCCGTCTGGGGGCTGGAGATGGTGGGCCCGTTCAAAACAGCACACGGCGGATGACTCATCTGCTGGTCGCCGTGGATAAATTCACCAAGTGGATTGAAGCAAAGCCAATTAAGAAGCTGAACGGTCCGACTGCGGTGACCTTCATCACAGATATCACCGTCCGGTACGGCATACCGCATAGAATCATCACCGACAATGGCACAAACTTTGCCAAGGGCGCCTTGGCCCGCTTCTATGCGACGCAGGGCATCCGACTGGACTTAGCGTCCGTCGCCCATCCGCAGTCAAACGGTCAAGTCGAGCGGGCAAACGGCCTCATCTTGTCCGGCATCAAGCCCCGACTGGTTGAGCCGCTGGAGCGCTCGGCCGGCTGCTGGATCGAGGAGCTACCGGCCGTCCTATGGAGTCTCCGGACCACGCCGAACAAATTGACCGGCTTCACCCCCTTCTTCCTCATGTACGGGGCCGAGGCCGTCATCCCAACTGACATCGAGTTTGACTCGCCTCGCGTCACCATGTACACGGAGGCGGAAGCAAATGAGGCGCGAGAAGACGGCGTCGACCTGCTGGAAGAGGGCCGGGTGCTGGCACTCAGCCGGTCCGCTATCTACCAGTAGGGCCTGCGCCGCTACCACAGCCGGAAGGTCAAGCCACGATCCTTCCAAGAAGGGGACCTTATGCTCCGGCTGATCCAGCGAATAGCCGGCCAGCACAAGCTCTCGGCCCCTTGGGAAGGGCCCTTCATCATCAGCAAAGCCTTGGGCAATGACTCCTACTACCTCCTCGACGCACAGAAGCCCAGGGGACGCAAGAGGGACGATTCCGGCAAGGAAACAGAGCGCCCATGGAACGCAAATCTCCTCCAAAGATTTTACAGTTAATGCAGTATGTACCACTCTACCTTTTGTATTAAGAGCAAAGACATCGGGTCCCTCGAGGAGCACTCGGGGGCTCCCCTTTTTATCTGTATGATAAGTTTATGCCTGAGAATGTGTTATTTCATTCCTCCGCCTGGCACCGGGTCTGACCAGTCGGCCCGGGGGCTCGCCGCCTTGCCCTACGCTGGTGCCGCCTGCAGTCGGACAAGTAGTGTGCCAACATCTAAGCCCTCTCTTGCCTTAAGCCGCAGCTCGCAGAGCGACCGTCCGGCTGGCAAGAGCTAAAGGCAGGAAACGGTGTCCACACGAAAAATGACTAAGGAAAAAGCATTAACATAGGCCAAGCCGGCTCCTCGCCCCTCCATCCGGCTGCTGAGCAGCCGGCCGGCCGGCTTCTCACTTAACTTGCTACGTTCTAAAAATGGCCAAAGTACTTGTCTTCCTAAACAGCCAAATACCGGACCCAGCCATAGACCGCAGAGCGGCTGTCCGGCTGGCAGGGTGGTAACCAAAGAAAGGTGGCAAAGGAAAAAGCCAAAAAAGAACAGAAAAGCAAGACAAAGTCAGAACCCGGCAGAGTACAACTTGTGTGAATAAAGTTAATTTACATAGCAAAAGCTCTTAGCCAGCATTCAACAGAGTTTGAATACACCCCCAGCGGGTGGAATTGCGCGAATTTAACATACTTGTTCAAAAGATTACAAGAACAGGAAAAGATAAGATGACGTGGCCATCTAGGCCAGGGGAGCAGCAGGCGGGTCCGACGGATTGGCAGAGGCAGTGGCGCCGGATGGTGGAGCGGCCGACTGAAGGGTCTCGGCCTGATCGCCCCCGGCAGCAGTCGGTGCGGTAGCACGCGGCTCATTGGTCGAGGCTTGGTCGGGCTGAGGCCGGCTGTCCGCTCCGTCGTCTGGTGCATCATCTTCGCCGTCCTCGTCCTCTTTGTCCTCGCCCTCGCCGCTGGAGGCGATCTCTTCCGCCGAGTCCCCCGCATCCCCCGGGTTTAGCCCGAACCAGCTGGGCGGCACCTCAGCGCCTTCATCGTCCAGCTCGGGGATGAAAGCGGTGGTGTCGGCTCATACTCGGCGATCGCCGCCGCGCGTTGAGTAAGCGCAGGGCCCACCACCGCCAGCTCCGGTCCGGCCTCCTGCCAGAAGGTGGCCAGCTGGGCCAGGTCCAGCCCAGGATACCACGCCTTGGCGAACTCCATGGCCGTCCGCGCACCTGCCCGAGCCGCGGCACCCTTCCAAGCCTCGAAGCGGTCGACCGCCACCTCCAGCCAGTCGACAGTCCGACTGGGGGTGCGTGGAATTTGAGCGTCGGGCCAAAAGGCGGCCAACACCTGAGCCCCGACGCGCTGCAGGTGGCGAAGCATCCTGTGAGCTGGCTGCAGGCGCGTCTTGACGGCCAGAAGCTGTTCGCCAAGATTCCGGGGTGCGTTGGGCACAATGTCCGCGCCCGTCTTCCTCCGCATGTCGTGATGCGCCTCGATGGCCTGGCTGATGGCAATGGAGTGACCGGGAAAGTATTCTGCACAAGAAGAAGATCAAAGATCAGAAGCCAGAAGCTGACTCCTATAGGAGTCAGCGGCTGATTCAAAAGAAGAAGTAGCTTACCATCGATCATGTCCTCGATCTCGCCGTAGCCGTCGTTCAGGAGTCTCTCCTTCTCGGCCCAGTCCGAGCGTTGAGTCTCGAACTCGGCCTTGAGGGAGTCTTCCTCCTCCTTCAGCTTCCAAAGCTCTGCCTTGTGCCGCTCCGCCTGGTCCGCCAGCTCCTTGGCCAGGCGGTCGCATTCCTGGGCCGCCTGGCTGCGCTCCTGCTCCCTGGTGTGGAGCGCGGCCTCGGCCTCGCCCAGGCGTTGCCGCAGATCTGCAGCAGACTCTGTCAAAACGAAGAAAAAAGGAAACCATCAACACCAATGAAAAGTAGTTGCCGGGAGATCCGGCCCGACTGCTCAGCAGTCGGCCCAAATCTCGGGGACAACACCCAGCGGGTGCGCTGACGCGCCCTCGCAAGGAAGAAGACCAAGTACTTACTTCGGCTCTCTGTCAGATCGGCGGTCCGCTTGGTCAGCTCCTGGAGCTGAGAATTATAGGCGGCTGCACGGATGTTGTTGTAATCCTGCAACAAAGACAACAGAAGAAGGTAACGAGTTAGTACTCGGAGCTTGACCTGAAGTTCCGAGCCGCCTGCTCAGCAGCCGGCCCAAAACTCGGGGGCTACACTAAGTGGGTGCGCTGGCGCGCCCCCACGGAAAATTACAAAGAAACGAAAACAAGAAACGTATCCGAACGGCCGCCCGCGTCGCCAGGAACTCCTGCGTGTACTGCTGGAGAGCAGCGCCTTGGGCGTTGAATCGGGCCAGGACTTCCTGCGAGGCCGCGTTCAAAACACCCGTACCACCCCCAGACGTCCAACCCGGTGGGGCGGCGCTAGTAGCCTCGGCATTGGGGCCGACGAGCTAGCGGCCCCGACCTCCAACGGCCGTGGTGCTGAGGCCGCCCTCCCCGCTCGCCGACGCACCGGGATACGGGTGGCCGGAGTCGGACCCACCACCAACTCGCCAGTGGCTGGCTGCACCAGCGACGCGTCGGGACGATCGCCCTAGGCATCAGCGGTTGGCGTGCGTGGGGGCACCTCCGACTTTGGGATAACAGGGTCCCCTCCCCTCTCTTGGATCGGCTGGTCATCGTCGGCCCCTCCGGTCGAAGCCTGGACCTCCAGCACCACAGGCTTCGCAGATTGCGGATCGGTGAACTCCGGAGCCCGGCTGCGGGATGCCTCCTCCGCCTGCACCTTGGCGGCCGCGTCCGCCTGCTCCTTGGCCGCGACGTCGTCTTGGGCCTTGGCCACCGCGTCGGCCTCCGCCTTCTCCCGGGCCGCAGCTTCCCGCTCCTCTCGCGCCTCCCGCGCGTTCCTCTCCGTCGCCTCCTGGAGGGCGGCGAGCGGATCCACGCGGGAGGGGGGGGGGTGGGGGTGGGGCGACGTCGTCTACCGCCCCGATCACCGAGCCGGACGGGGCTCGCGATAAGGAAAGTGGGGCGCTGCATGCCAAGGGAGGAAGAGAATAAAAAGATCGCAAAGATAGAAGAAAAGCAAACACAAAGCAAGATGCAAAAAAGGGCAAGGCACTTATGCGGACACCAGCGGGAGCCGCTTTGGGGCTTTCTGGAAGAGGGCCGCCTTCGCGGCAGCCTCTTGCCGCTTGGTCGTGGCGGTCGAGGTCTTGGCCTTCTTGGGCCGGCTGCCGAACAACCCGGCGTCGGCCCGGCGCTTCGGCGCGCCGGCTGCTGCAGTCGGCGCGGCCGAGGAACTGGCGCCCGCCCTGTCGGCGCCATGGGCACGGCGCGGCTCTTCGTCCTCCTCGTCGTCATCCGGCCAATCCCCAAGGCCGCCTCCTAAGGAGCCGCCTGCTCCCTCGCCGCCACCGCCTGTGGCGTCGTCCTCCTCCTGCGCGGCCGCCCCCAAGTCAGGGTCGTCCACGTCACTCACCGACCGGTCCGCCATGTACTGGTGACCCGGGGCCGGCGTGTCAGTGGCCGTCTAGCCCGGGAAGCACTGCATCAAGGCCGACTGGTCAGGAGGCAAGAATGAACACGGACAAACAAAGGAAAAAAGATAAGGAGACGTACCGGAGGCGGGGTGGCCAGGCTGTACGGCGGCTTGCCGAACTGCCACTCCGTCTCCGACAGCTTGCAGTCGGAGAAGAAGTTCACCATGCAGGCCACCTCCAAGTCCGACATCACCTTGGTGGACGGCCGGCACGGGTCCCGACGCCCACTCATTTCGCCGATCAAGTGAGGCCGGGCTTGGAGGGGCAGCACTCGGCACTTCACGAACGCGGCCAGCAGGTCCGAAGCCTTGAGGACCTCCGACGCCGTCATCTCCTGGAGCCGGAGGAGCACGGTGGAGCACGCGGCCGACAGGGTCTTCGGCTGGAACTTCCAGTTGGTGCGAGGCCCAACAGGCGGGCCGGCTGCGTAGGCCGGTAGGTTGACGTAGTCCCGCGTCGAGTGGATATTCTCGACGTAGAAGTACGACTTCTGCCACAGTTTGGTCGACTGCAGCAGGGCGAGAGCTGGGAAGCGGACCCTGGATCCCGTGCGCCGCACCGCGACGCAGGCTCCGCACTGGGCTGCCTCGTTCTTGGCGGCGTTGCCAAGCTTGAGGTAGAAGAGTTCTCCCCACAGCTCGAGTGTGGGGAGCGTGCCGAGGTAGCCCTCACATATGGTGACGAAGGCGGAGAGCAGCACCACCGTATTCGGAGTGAGGTGGTGGGGCTGCACTCCGTAGAAATCCAAGAAAGAGCGAAGGAATCCGCTCGCCGGAAGGCCGAAGCCGCGGAAGAAATGTGACCGGAAGACGACGCGCTCGCCGCCTTCCGGCGCCGGCGAGATCTCCCTTTCGGGGGGGACATGCACCTTGACCTTCGATGCATGGGGAAGCCGCCGCGTCTGGCGAAGGAACTCCAAGTGCCCGTCGTGGACATTGGAGCCGTCCCAGGCGCCCGCACGGCCGCTTTGTGCCATGGGCTCCGTGCTCGGCAGCGGCGCGAGGTGGCTGCGATGCGAGGAGGTCCGGCAACGGCAGGCTGCAGCAGCACTCCGGCGAGAGGAGAGGCCGCGGCAACGGCAAGAAGAAGACGAAGGAGAGAAGCAAAGAGAAGGGAGAGGAGGGCGCGCGTGCGTTTTGCCGCCCCCTCCTCCCCCTTCTTATAGCCCTCTGTTGGCGAAGCCGAGGGGGCGAGACGTGGGGGGTTGGGGGGGGCGCGAGATTAATTGCGCCCACTCCCCCATGACCCCACAGTTACCACGCCATAACGGCGTGCATTTACCGCACCTGGAAAGCACAACCGTCCGCCTCGGCCGCAGCGGATCCGCACGCGCGCCGAGGCCCTGTAATAGCGGGCCTAGGCCTGCGGCGACATCTCGCCACGCACGCGGGCTGGCAGGCCGGCCTAGCCTGCTGGCGCCGCGTGGCGAACGAGCAACGGGCGGCAAGCCTATCGTCCGGCTGGCACTCTACCCGCCCTCCGCAAGACGATTTGAATTCACGGGGCGGCCGGCCTGACCTTGGCCGGCTCCTGGCAACCGGCCCCTCCAGAAGACGGACGAAGCCCAACTACTAGACCACTCATAGTAGGAAGCTGTTGAGGCTCCTTGTTTTTTCGGCTGCGGTGCCCCACCAGCTTCGGCGACTACTGTCGGAGTAAATGACCATGGGTAGCCTCATCAGTCCCCATGGTATTTCAAGACATTGGGGCTAGCCGCGCCCCTCACACCGTCCGGGAGCTCGACCGCCTTCTTGGGCCGGCTGGTCCAAGAGTCCGGCTGCTATAAGGCGACAGGAAATGGAAGGCGGCCGCGAGGGAGCCGACTCCTGGCAGACAGCCCCTCGTCCCCTCGAAGTCAGCACCACATCACCACGACGAGACAAGGCATGGCTGCAGTGCGGCCTGCCACCCCTGAATCCAGGATGGGACATGGCCACAGAGCTATGTACTGGGCGGACACCCCCCGCTCGGCGCGGCACTATTACCGCACAGTCTGTGACGTCCTTAGCGCCAGAGGGAGCCACGCTCCCATGACAGGCAGTCGGTACGGCCCGCAGGCGGCGGGCCCTACCTGTCCGCGGGCCACCAGAAGGCGGCAAACCTCCAGCAGGCGGCAACAAGGGAGGACCGACTCCTAGCAGGCGGCCCTCCTCCCCCTTGGAGTCTTTGCACCATTAACCAGACGAGACGGGGTATGGCTACAGCGAGTACCCGTCAGGCGGCGGGACTGTAACAACGCTCCCCTCGGTCAGGCCTTCGTCATCAAGGGCGAGGCTACAACACAGAGTAGTCAACATGGCCCACCAGGCGGCGAGCCCCAGCGGTTGGCGGAGAAGCCGGCGGCCAGAGACGCTGACGGCCGGGTCCTACACCCGGCCGGATTACCATCGTACCCCTGGGGGGTAGGCCTATATAAACCCCCCAGGCTCACCCATGCAAGGGGTGGGCAGTTCGGTTCAGCACCCACGCCATTCGCACACACACGCAGAGCAAGGAGTAGAGCTAGCCTGGCCCTTCTTCCTCCTCTAGCCGAAACAGCTCAAGGAGCAAGCTTGTAGCTACCTTGTTGATCATAGTCATCATGCGGAGACCCCGCAGAGCAGGACTAGGGGTGTTATCTCCGAGGAGAGCCCCGAACCTGGGTAAGATTCGCAGGCGTATGCGGTCTCGCTCACTTCCGCTTCTAGAGCTCGGCGACGTACTCTTGTCCCCATCCATGATAAGCCACCCCCTCGCATATGTCGCACGATATCCCCGACACCGGCCAGCACAAGTTGTCCTCCCCATGGGAGGGCCCCTTCATCATCAGCAAAGCCCTGTGTAACCGCAACGCGTACTACCTCATCGATGCTCGCAAGTCGAACAAGCGCAGGAGAGACACCGCCGGCGTAGAAACAACCCGGGTGTGGAATGCAGAACTCCTCCACCCGTTTTACAGTTAGCAGTGTGCACGTATGTATCACTATCTTTTTTAGTTTGTAACCGCATGAAAAACTGTGGGGTCCCGGAACAACGCTCGGGGGCTGCCCCTTTTTTCGCCAAGTTATTGTGTTCACACATTTGTGCAATTTTTCTTAAAAACCCCCACCGCTGGGTTGACTCGCTCAACCCGGGGGCTCGGGAGCCGGCTGGCTTGGCCACCACCCGCCGTCCTCCTTAGCACATCTCGGCGTGTTCGGGTTGCCGCGACCCTCCACTTCGCCCTACGCCACAGAACCGGCTTCGGCTGTTGGCCGGCAAGAACTATGGGCCAAAGCACCAACGCATCGCGGAAACACTAAGTTGGGTCCGCCGGATTAGCCAAACCCGGCCCCGCCACTTTAACTTGCCGCACGACCGGCTGCTCACCATCCGGCTTCGCCGGTTGCCGCCAGCCGGCCCAGTGGGTGTTTCGCTCGCGCTCAACGTTTGAAAAGCCTAAGTACCGCACGCCCCATCCTAGGACCGAACTCCTTGTCACAGACCGGAACCCGGCTGTCCGACTCATGGGGGGGAGGCCCAATGAGGGGGGCGAGCAAGAAAACGGCTCGAAAAACAGAGAGCAAGAAACGCAAACACTCACGAAATATTTACATCATGAATTAAAACAGGCCCAAGGCCAGAGTTCATTACTTTACACCAAAACACCCCAGTGGGTGGGTGGACCTGCTACTTAACCGAAAAAGTTGCAAAGATAAAACAGGGTGGCTTCAGCCTCAGACAGCTCCAGCGCCGGGTTGTGCAGCTGCCGGCTCCCACTCGGTTGCCTCCGGGTTCACCAAGGCGCCGGTGTCTTCCACCTCGGCGTCCTCATCCGCATAGGAACCCGACTCCTCAAAGCTACCCTCCGGATCGTCTAGCAGCAGGCCGAAATCGTCAGGAGGGACGACTCCGCCATTTTGTATCCACTCCGGCTAGAACTCATCGTGTATCGAGAACCCGGTGATGTAGCTGGCCCGGGCGGCAATCCGGTCGGTGTCCGGATGTAGCTGGCGCTCCGTGCCGGCTCGTTGGGCCATCAGCCAGTCCAGCTCCAGGTCCGGATACCAAGACATCACGAACCTGAGCGCCATCTCGGCACCTGCACGAGCGGCAGAGACACGCCATGCGTGAAGCCGCGCCGGTCCAGCCTCCAACCACCGCGCTAGCCGCGAAAATCTATTCGGCGCAACGGCGCCAGGCCAGAGGGCCACCGTCATCCCCACGCCAGCCTCGGAGACCCGCGCCATCTGGTCGCCCAAGGCTTGCAGACGAGCTTCGGCGGCGGTCATGATCTCCGAGAAGGTCCGGGCGACGTGCGGGTCAGTCCCGGCCCCCATGATCCCCGCCGGCGACCACTGGAAACGAACGGCCTCCTCCGCCACCCTGTGCATCTCCGGGAAGTGCCCTGCCAAAAAAGAAGAACAAGTGCAGTCAGCAACCAAAAAGGAAAGAGGGCTGGCTTCTCAACCTGGCAGAATAAAAAAGAAGCACTTACTCGCGAAGGTCTCGTCCAGGTGTTGCGCTTCGAGCAACATACCGTGCCGCTCCCTGGCGCCGACACGTTCGCGGGCCTGAAGCTCCTTCTCCAGCTCGGCGACCTTGGCGACGGCCACCTTCAGCTCGGCATCCTTGGTGGCGGCCACCTCCTCGTCCTCCTTGCGACAGCGGAGTTCCGCCTGGTGGGCCTCTGCCACCGTGGTCCCCAGCACCTTCAAGCGCTCCACCTCGGCTTGGAGTTGGCTCTTGTCGTTAGCCAGCTTGTCGCGCTGCTGGACGGCTTCAGCAAGGGCCTGCTGGGCCTCCGCCGCCTTGGCCACCTCCGCCTTGAGGCGCTCCACTTCGGCTTGAAGCCGACTCTTGTCACCAGCCAGCTGCTCCAGCCGCTGGCCGGCTTCGGCAAGCGCCCGCTGAGCCTCCGCTGCCTCCGCCTTCAGCTCCGCCACCTCGACCCGAAGCCGGCCGGCATCGGCGACGACCCGGTCGTACTGGTAGCCGGCTCGGATCAGCCGAACTTGCCAGGACGACACCTCGGCCGCGGTGGCTGCGCAACAAAGATTCAGAAACAGAAGAAAGACTACCTTTAAGATTCGACCCAACTACTACGTAGTTGGCCCGAATCTCGGGGGCTACACCCAGTGGGTGCGCTAGCGCGCCCCCACTAAAAGAGCACGCAACAAGTTTACCTTCGGCAACACGGTGTGCCTCCTCCTTGGCGGCGAGCTGCGCCTTGAGCTGCCGGTGCTTCTCCAGGAGCCGGTTAAAGACGCCGACCCGGTAGGCATCCATTTGCTGTGAAGGACGAAAATCAGTACAAGACAGCAGTTTAAGATTCGACCCAACTACTACATAGTTGGCCCGAATCTCGGGGGCTACACCTAGTGGGTGCGCTAGCGCGCCGCCACTAACTAGCCACAAGAAGAAAAGCAGAAGAAAAAGGGAAGAACCTACCATCACGGCGCGTTCCAGCTCCCGTGCCCGCTCCGTCTCAGCCTGGGCAAAGGTCTGGACCAGCTCCACGTGCCCGCGAAGGCCCGATGAAGGCCTCGCTGGGCCCAGCCCGAGCCGGCTGCGACCCGATGACCTGGCGGCTCCCCGGCCTGAACACCAGGGAGTACTCGCCGCTCACCGCCTCCTCTGCGGCCGGTGTCCCCTCCGGCACGACGGTCGGAATCGTCTTCGGCGCCGCGTTCTGCGGCGCCGAACCCGTCGGCGCCTGGCGCGCCTCGTCTGGCGTCACCAGCGGCGCCTCCTCCAAGACGGCATCGCCGCCTCCTCCTTCGACCTCCACCCGCTCGACCACATCGGTCCGCGGCGGGGTGTCGTCGTCAACCTCCACGACCTCTCGGTCGAGGTCCACCACCTCTGCACGGCCATCCTGGCCGCGCTCCTCCTCCGACGGCGGCACAAAAACCGCCGCCGCCGGCACCAGGCCCGCCGGCATCTCGGGCCACGCCGGCTCCCCGCCGGCCCGCTCCCGCGCTGCTGCGGCCCTGGCCCAAGCCTAGGCCGACGCCGCCTCCATGTCCGCCACGGCCTGGTCCCGGTCCCGCCAGGCCAGCGCCTCGGAGTCGGCCGGATCCAGGCCAATGTCCGGATCGGCCACCTCGTCGTCTCGATCAATGACGCTGGACCGGGTTCTCCGGAACACAGCGCCGCCACCGGACGCAGCCTCCATCGCCGCCAACGCCAGCGACAACGGTGACCTGGAGCACAACGGAATAAGCAAATGAGGACAAAAAGAAGCTGTTCAGCGGCTCGCTAGAAGTCAACAAGGAGAAAACTCGCCCGGCCACCAGCGGGACGTTTGGTCTCGCCTCCACCGTCGGCAGGACGCGGCGCTTCCTCTTTGCGGGTGGATTGGTGCCGGCCGCCTTGTCCACCGCGCGCTTCGCGGGCGGTCTTCGGGGCGCCACGTCCCCCTTTCCGTGCGGCCGGCTAGCCGCCGCCACCCCCAGAGACGACCCGGCCCCAGCCGAGTCGCCGCCTCCTCCGCTCGGTGCCGCTGCGTCATCAACTTACATCAACGCCCCCGCCTTTCGGTCGGCATCTCAAGAAATCAAGCACGGAAGCTTACCCGTGCGGCGCGTCTTGCCGGCTTCGGCGTCGGCCTCCTCCGGGTCCTCGTCCTGGGCCGCCACCTCCATCGAGCCAGCCCGCTCCACCTGCGTCAGCGCCCGGTCATACGGATGCCGAATGGCATTCAGCAGCACCTCCCTCGTCGCGTCAGGATGAACAAGTAGTTGGGCAGCGGCAAAGTACGAAGACCAGGGACTCACCACCGGTGCCGGGTTCGCATGGCTGTAGGGAGGCTTCCCGAACCGCCAGTCCTCCTTCAGCCCGGCCTTCGAAATATCGTTAACCCGGCGGGCGACCTGATCCGCTGCCAGGCGCAGGGGCGACATCCTGTTGGGATCCTGAAGCCCGGTCATCAGCCCCGATGATGTGGGTGCGGCGCTGCAGCGGCAGCACCCGGCGCATGTGAAGGCGGCGATGAGGTCCGCGCCGGTGAGCCCCTCCCGCCCCTTCATCACCTCCACCAGGGCGTGTAAGTTCAGCACCGCCTGCGACGGGTGCTTGGGGAAGTAGTTCCAGTTCTGCTTCCCCTGCGGCGTCGCGTTGACGAAGGGCGGCAGATTGATATGGTCCGCACCAAGGTTGCGGACGTAGAAGAAGGAGTTCTGCCACTTCTTGGCAGAATCCTCCAGCGGCATCTTGGGGCACCCCCCGCGCGTCCGCGTCGAGATGACGGCGGCCCCGCAGGAGGACATCTCCCCGGCCCTCGAGCCCTGCTGCTTCAAGGAGAAGAAGCGCACCCAAAGGTCGATCGTGGGCTTGACCCCCGGGTACCCCTCGCACAGGGTGACAAACCCCGAGAGCTGCAAGATGGTGTTGGCACCCAGATGGTGCGGCTGGAGCCCGAAGAAATCCAGGAAGGCGTAGAAGAAATTGCTCGCGGGAAGGCCAAACCCGCGCTTGAAATGCGTGTAGAAGACCACGCACTCGGTCCCCTCCGCCCGCGGCTCCTGCTCGCCCCCCGGTAGACGCACGACTACCTCCGTCTCCCTCGGCAGGCGCTTGGTGTCGCGCAGATACTGGACGTCCTCGGCGGTAATGGAGGACCCCATCCATGAGCCCGACGGCAGCGCCATCGACGGTGCGGGGCGGAGCAGGAAAGGAGAGAAAAGGGTGACGATGAAGTTTTGCTCAAAGCGGCGGAGCATCGCAGCGCGCGGTGGTCGCAAGAGCGAGGGGAGGGGGAAGAAGATGGGGAGCGCCAGCGAGACTAATCTCCGCCGCCCCCCCTCCCAATTTATAAGCCATGGCCCGAACGTGGGGAAGTGGGATCGTTTGCGCTCGCCCCTCCCACTTCCCCGCAATAAGTGCGCACGTACTACGTGCAATAACTACCTCAAGAATGGCAACCGACCCGCGGACGCCGCAATAAATCCGCGCGCGTGGGCCGAGGGCGCACAGTGGCGGGCCCCCGTCCATCGCCCTGTCCTGTCGCGCGCGTGGCCTGTCAGGCCCCTTCAGCTCCCGAGCGCCGCGTGGCGCCCACGCCGAGCCTGAGAGATTGCTTCAAGATTCGACGAACTCCTTGGTTTCCCGCCCGCGACGAGATGCTGCGATCCAGCTTTCGGAAGCCGGCACACAGTGGGTGTTGCCGGACCCGGCGGTCGCAAACTTCGCCATCGGCTGCCCTCTCAGGGGGGGAAACTGCGAAGGCCCTCCTACTAGAAGCCGGCGGACCTTCATAGCTTCGGGGACTACTGTCGGGGGGATGAACCCCGGGCAAGCAACGGAACCCGGATCCATTTTAAAAACATCGGGGCCAGCATCGCCCCTCAATCCGGCTCGCAGTTGGCCGGGTTCCTTAACCCGGCCAAGTCCCTCAACCCGGCCGAACTCTTCGATCCAACCAAGACGGCAACCCGGCCCTGCTGGCTGGCGCAAGCCGGCCGAACCCAGCACACCGGGACTTCTCCAGCAAGCTAGCTCCCCTGTGGCATGTTACTCAACCTGGCCACGGGATGGCTCCTGTCCCATCCGAGGCAGGCGATGGGATGAGTCTCCAGTAAAAGGGATGAGCGAGGCGATAGTACCCCACCAACCCCTCTGACCGGCAGAGGCGTGGCAACAGTGCCCCACCTGCCCTGCTGACCAAGGCCGGCGTGGCTATAGCCCGCCCATCGTCACCGCTGACGCCAGCAGACGGCGACCTGGCGGTGCACCACTGTAGCGGACTCGACCCGGCCACTCCGTGACGATCGACAAGACGGCAAACAGTGCCTCCTGGCACACGGGGCTGCGCCCGGAAAACCCGGCGAGCCCTGACACCCGGTAGGTCCCAGCACCGGCTTCCCGGACGATGACAACCTGGCCCCATGGCCTTGTTACTTTACCATTGTAACCCTGGGGGGTTGACCTATAAAACCCCCCAGGAGGCCTCATGTACAAGAGAGAGGCAACTCACGTAGACACACGCGCACACCAGGGAAGGGAGCAGCCTAAGCCTTGGCTAGCCTTCCTTCTTCCTCCAAATAGCTCAAGGAGAAACTCTGTACTGATACATATAAACCACGCTCGGCAGGACTAGGGGTATTATCTCTCCGGAGAGCCCCGAACCTGGGTATGTCTTGTGTCCCTCGCTCGCTCATGCCGACCTCGCCTCTGGAGCCCACCGGTGCCCTCGAGCCTCCTCCTCTCTTTAGCCATCCTTTGGCATCTGCCATGCACCCACCACGACATGAGTAGTTACATTTGTTCCTGAGGATATGGGAGAAGTCTTGTTATAAGTAATCATGTGAATTTGGTATTCGTTCAATATTTTGATGAGATGTATGTTGTCTCTCCTCTAGTGGTGTTATGTGAACGTCGACTACATGACACTTCACCATGATTTGGGCCTAGGGGAAGGCATTGGGAAGTAATAAGTAGATGATGGGTTGCTAGAGTGACAGAAGTTTAAACCCTAGTTTATGCGTTGCTTCGTAAGGGGCTGATTTGGATCCATATGTTTCATGCTATGGTTAGATTTATCTTAATTCTTCTTTCGTAGTTGCGGATGCTTGTGAGAGGGGTTAATCATAAGTGGGAGGCTTGTCCAAGGAAGGGCAGCACCCAAGCACCGGTCCACCCACATATCAAATTATCAAAGTAACGAACGCGAATCATATGAGCATGATGAAAACTAACTTGACAACAATTCCCATGTGTCCTCGGGAGCACTTTGCTTTATATAAGAGTTCGTCCAGGCTTGTCCTTTTCTACAAAAAGGATTGGGCCACCTTGCTGCACCTTGTTTACTTTTGTTACTTATTACCCGTTACGAATTATCTTATCACACAACTATCTGTTACCAATAATTTCAGTGCTTGCAGAGAATACCTTGCTGAAAACCGCTTGTCATTTCCTTCTGCTCCTCATTGGGTTCGACACTCTTACTTATCGAAAGGACTATGATAGATCCCCTATACTTGTGGGTCATCAGGAGCCAATCGCCTAAGATCCATCCGCGCGGAGGCGCGACCCTGGAGCTTGACCCCTTCTTCGCCCTCTTCGCTCACTCCAGCTTCATCGTCTTGTCCTTCGCCATCGCAGCAGAGTACACCGACACCGTGCGGATTTGCGCAGAGTGGGGCAGGGAAGAAGATTGGAAGAGTGAAGGAAATGAGGAAAATGGGATCTGGTCCTCTCTTCCTCTCTGTCGCGGCGGCCTTTTATATCGTCGGCCTCTCCCCTGTAGATCCACACCGTTGGCTCCTGGGCCCGCAGATCTCTCCTAATCTTGCCGGCGGAGATCATGCGATACGTGGCGAAAAGCGGGGCAAAAATCGAGGCGTCATGCCCCACTTTCCCCACTCACCACGTCGCAACCGTTCGCACGCGCTCGTATCTGATTTCAAATCCCGCAAGATCCGGGGTCCAGCAATCCGATTGCTCGTCCTTTAAAGACATTCCAAAAACGCTCGGATCCGTTCCATCACCCGACGCGTGATGACTCATTTCACTCGGATGGAGACACTTCTTGTCTAACTTAAGACCGCAATGAGACTTCCGCTTGGACATCATATGGTCTAGAATCCGTCAAGGTATCGTGCGAAGACAAGGCCGACCAATATCCAATGGGAGCTCTCGAGTGCCTCTGTAGCGCTCAACTCACCTGGGAATTCATCTCGACTCGACCCGCTTAACCTCGACCGATTTGGGGGCTAATGACGAGGGCATGTACTAGGGATAGGGTAACGGGCCTGACCTACAGACCCTACCCTAGGACACCATACACCTTATACTAGGCCCCAGGACCAAACCTGTGGTGAGACACTCTGCAGCCTGGCGTTCACTCGGAAGACAATGAACCACTCGGTAGACCACCCTTCACTCGGAAGACAATGAATCACTCGGAGTGCCTGTTGTCACTCGGAGATAGAAGACCAAGAGACCCCCCGGGATTGCAACGGTCGGGACGTGCGTCCCGCCTCATCAAGTGTAGTTAGTGCGCCCGTTACCAGTAACTGGAGCCCTTAAACCCTCTCTTTAACCCTTGGTTATGGCGGCATTCATGGGGACCTTGCAGACTCTATATAAGCCACCCCTAAGCTCCATAACAAGGGTTCACATCTTCTGTAATCCATACACTCAATCAACAACTCCAAAGCACCAAGACGTAGGGCTATTACCTCCACCGCGAGGGGCCTAAACTCGTAAATCCGAGTGTAACAGTTGCGCTGCAGCTAGGCTCTGCCCTCTAATCTGTACCCCTACACACTACTGTCAAACTTATACCCACGACACCTGCTTAATGGCGGCAGATGGACGGATCATGGCATTGAATGTGCATGGTAGATATCCGTCCCGTCCCGTCCAGTCACGCCTCTGTGGCATTGAACAAGTGTGGACACCAGAGACGCGTCACGGGTGGCGCCCTCGGCCGTTCCGCCGCTTCAATGGCAGAGGTAGTGAGAGGTCGCGTCCGCCCTGAGCCGTCTTAAATGTTGAGCGGCGCACTCTACAGCGGCATGAATGCGGGCAGCTGGCGCCGGGTGGGAGCACGTGCGGGAGGGGGGAGGGGTTTTTGGGGCCGATCAGAAAACAGGCTTGGGATCGGTCCGGACTCCCGTAAACCTCCCCCACGTTTGTCTCCGGTTTGCGGGAGAGATAGCGTCTGGACCGCTCCGTGAACTGATACATGTCGGCGTTGGATGGTTTCCGCGGTCCGGACGGTTGCGGGAGGTTTATGGGTCCGCCTTGGAGTTGCCCTTAGTGGTTTCCTGAGTTTTTTTTTCTTTGGCGCTCAACAAAGAGCCTATTTTCCGAGTACTCGAGAAAATACAATTGGCAAAGAGATAAATACTCGACATACAATGTTTTTTTTCCATACTGTCAGGTAGGTAAATTGTGTGCACGGGCTTTGATGTACACATGAAACTATCCATGTGTTTTTCAGGATCCACGTCAACTTAGGAAATTAATCAAGACAACAAATCAAGTTAAGCAACCACAAACTACCATTATAGGCCAAACTGTATGTACAAAGAAATATTTATTTGGGCAAAGGCAAATACCTCCTCTTATTCTAATGGAGGAGATTAGCATATGAAAATTACATGATCTCTAGGGAAATCTACCATAATTCTACTTCTGGAAATTTTGTCTTGATAAAAGTAGAGACCAAGAAAAGCATATAAGTATTTGCATGCATGCTCATTTCATATCTTTTTTTTTCTCTCTCAACTAGAACATGCATCAACTTACCGCGAGACCACATGATCATTCGGTTGATCATCCTACTTTACTATCAAACCTCTTCACCATGTCGTGAAGACCCTTTGCGACATCAGTCATCTCCGGTCTCTGGCTGACATCAAGATTGAGACATTGCATAATCATCCCTGCTAAAGACCTAAGAATTTCTTGATCTACCTCTGCAAGCTCCTTGTCCACCAACTCGGTCTCAGATTTGTCCATTCTATAAGCATCATTAAAATTCTTGAGTAAGATTTTGTTGTCAGAGTGTGAGACCTTTTTCCTTGTAATGAGCTCCAAGAGCACAAGTCCAAAACTATAGACATCACCCTTGTTGGTCAGTAGTCCTGTTTGCAGATATATTGGATCCACATAACTCATGTCACCAATGATACGTCCGGTGTGTTGCATATCTGTGACAATTAACCTTGATATACCAAAGTCCGAGATCTTTGGCATAAACACATCATTTAAAAGTATATTTGCTGGTTTAACATCACCATGCATGATATTGGTAGTGGTTTTTGAATGCATATAAGCCAGACCTTCTGCTGATTCTGCAGCAATTTGTAGACGCGTGCTCATATTGAGGGGCATCCTGCTGTCACCATGGAGGATCTCATGGAGGCTACCATTGTTCACAAACTCATAGACCAAAATTGGGACATCAACCTCTAGGCAACAACCTATGAGCCTGACGATGTTCTTGTGGATGACTCGACACTGAATGCTGATCTCGTTTACAAACTGGTCCTTGTCAGCTGAATTACCATTGATGGGCTCTTTCACTGCGACTAGCTGATTGCTATCCTCGATGTGCCCCTTGTAAACCTTTCCAAAGCCACCATTTCCAATAAAATTGCTAGTTTTTCAAATTTTCTTCAGATCTTCCTTTGTGAATAGTCTAATATTATTAATCTTTGCCAATGTAGGTCCACCATTCTTTACAAAGCGTTCTTTAACCTTTCTTTTCTCTTCCATAAGAGGCCAAAAAAATAACACAATTACTATGATGAAAAGACCCCCTATTGAACCTATATAAGGCAAAGAAATATATTAATTCTCACTATCAATAGGTTATACTATACCTAAATAAGGTAGACTGTAAAAGCAATATGGAATTTATTGGTTATTGGTGCTTGATTATGAAAAATGAGTAAGGTTGTAAAATCTAAAATAATATTATATAGAGTTCTTAACACCCAATTGTAGTGTGGCATGTACGGAAAATAGGCAGACTACTATATGTCTTCACAAGTGGAGGCCTATTTAATTAGGAGTGTTCAGGACAATATTTGATCTAGAAAAACCATAAAAGTATGGAGTATCCTAAGTCTAATAGTCAAAACTGAGCATAATATAGACAGTGCAGTACCACCAATGAAAAACATTCTTTCAAGAAGATGGGCCGGCCTTTGAATCTATTGTTGCCACAACTATTTTCTTGTAAAGTATTTAAGTTCATTACAAAGATGATAAAAAAGAAATGGCCACAGCTTAATATAGATTACATAACACCGTCTGTGGTAACAAATTCCACCACCATGGAAAAGATACTGTGTGTGGTACCAAATGCCCAACGTATGATGTATGATGGTTATAATTGAGTGGACCATTCTAGTGCTTCACTACTTGAGTGTTTACTCTCCACTTCCAATAACCAAGTTCTTGTTACCCTAGGAAGTGAGCACCTCCTAGATGACTAGGGTTGCTTGGGAGTAATCAAGGTTGTGTCAATCCCAGAAGTTTATGAGTTGGAAACCGTCTACCGCAAGGTGCGGATACTCCACGAGCACATGCCTAGGTCTTTGTGGCCAAAAGCTCTAGGTCGATATATGGGAATTATATCATGGGCTAAGTCCATATGATCGGGTTTTCTAACCATAAGCATTTATAAGGGAGATGCATGATCAGGCCAATGATCCAAAATCCAGGAAAATACCACTTGTCAGGTTGTTTATTTTTAGAATTTTTGCCACTAGTTGTGACACACTACTCCATTTGCCATCAGCCATCTCTGGTGCTTAAAAATATCACTACACCATTAGGTGTCTGCTACAAAATGCCACTCAACGTAGTTACCATCAAGTCAACTAAAGTTTTATCATGTGCATGCCAAGTTGAGAAGAAGATGCCCATGGGTCCCCACTGTTTGGAGCTTCTTCTACCTCCTTATCGTAAACACGTACATGCCATGAACTCGATGTAGACGCGTGTGGCTGAGGTGAGGTGGTGAATAAAGGAGGTGATGCAAGAGGGTAAGGCTGGAAGGGATGCATTCCCGCCTCCACGATAGCTCATTGGTTGCCTCAAATAACATCTCTGGCACCACCCCCTTCTGCTAGTGTTGAGAGGGGTGGCGGAGGAGGAGGGATGTCGTCTATCACCGACATGTGGGCTAGCACATGAGGTGGTCCGATTGTTCAACAGGGATGTGAAGGTTGGAGATGGATCTAACAATTCAAGTCGAATTGTCTATGAGAGAGAGGGTGAGGAGTAACATCTGACAGGTGGATCTAGGATACTTTGGTCAATTCACATGGTCAATGCCTCTTTTTGTAGGGAGTGATCAATGACCTTTGACTGGATAGTAATGGTGCCAAGTGGCATTATTGAGTGGACACCTAACAGAGCAATGGCTTTTTAGCACTAGAGTTAGCTATTGGCAAAATTGAGAAGCAAGTCAGAATTAGTGCCCAAATGGATAAAAAAAACTTTAATTATATGGCATGTTCTTTGTGTTTACTAGAGTTACCTAGAATAAGATAGTATAATTTACAAGTTGTTTTTCAGGATTAAAATATGAAAAATATCCTATTCACCACCCCATCTAGTCAATAAGATTGACTTAATTATTAATAATAGATTTACTATGATATTGTGTCTCGCCTTATTTTTTTAAATGAGGCAAAAATATTTGCCTCATCCATTAATTAAGAAGAGAGTCGTATATGAAAATTAACGGTCAAACTTGTAAGTTCCACACAGAAAAGGTTATATCTTCCACCATGTTTATGTTCGAAACGTTGTGATTTTTATAACTGACATATGAACAATTGAATATACCACAATCAGCAAATATGTAGATGCAGTACATGTCTCGTTTGGAGGCGTGCAAAGCAAATGATGAATCAAAGACAGTATAAATATATGTAGAATAAATATTTTGCAACCACGACTACAATTCAAACGATAAATTACCTAGGATGATCTTCGCCATGAGGTGAAAATTTGGGTTGCAGCGTTCTCTGTATGGGTCAGCACTGCCTGTGTGCTTGGGGCATGTGCATTCATAAGAACCTTGTTTGTTCTTGCAGTCTCCCTTGCAAGGGTAAAGGTCAAGATGCTCACACTCATTTATATCTGCATTATTTATAAGCATTAACAATCAGAACATACTATTGAACTGACCGTGCATTCAGTGTAGAGGAAAAATGTTTTTCCATCCAAAGTTGTGAGGGCTTGTATGGTTAGCAGGGTTCTAAAAAGGTATGAATAAAAAAGTTGATTTCAAATGTCATCATATCTAAGCTTTTTTCTTAAAAAAGATATTTTTAGCGACATATTCCCTGTTTTCTTTCTTTAATTTCTAGATCATTTTCGTGATGATGTAGTGCTTTTACTGGTGAGAGAACCAGATTGTTCTAGTATAAATTCTAATTCTCATATTTGTCTAGTTTTAAAGATCAGAAAGAAAAAACTTGTAATCAATTCCGAACAGACCAAACATGAAAAATTCTTGAAATACATTCAGATTTAACTTTGATTTCTCAGTCCTACTCGCATCGCATGAAGGAAAAATAACACTGGATGAGAACAACGGTATACAGTGCAGAGAATCTCCAAAACTAATGTTGCAATATGTTCAGATTTAAAATTTTCAGAGTTCTCAGAGAGTGTGGATTTTCTATCACAATGTAGCTACACCTTCTATCTAGGCCACCCAACTTTGCATCAATATCCGTGTTGTGTTTACATAGAATTTTTTTTCTCTTTTCCAAACAAGAGAACATTTGACCTTGAAACTTTGCATGTCAACACCACACAAGCACCACTATGTGAATAAGATGTCCGATTTTGTCTGTGATGTTGACTGCAAAGTTTCAAGCTCAAATGTTTTCTTACTTGTAAGAAACTAAAAAGAGAAATTTATACGCACAAATTTTGATGAAAAAATGGAGGGTCTAGATAAGAGGTGTAGCTACATGGCATGCAAATATGTTGAGATTTTAAATTTTCAGCGTTCTCCAATTTTTGGTCCTACTCGCGTCGCATGTAGCACAGTAACAAGACGAACTTACCGGTACAACCGTGGGCCGTATAGGGATTGCCCTCGTAGCCGCGGCGGCATTTGCAGGTGTATCCAGATCCATTGGTTGAGTTGAGGCAGAGACTGTTGGGGCTTATGCAGGCATACCCCTTCTTCTTCCTGGCCTCCTTGCAGGTGGGGCTATCGCGGATGGCCCAGTCGAGGACCACCGGCATCTCCCAGGTGTTCTGGCGCAGTGCCCTCTTGAGGTCGGTGGTGTTGAAGGT
Organism: Thinopyrum elongatum; assembly: GCA_011799875.1. Lineage (NCBI taxonomy): Eukaryota > Viridiplantae > Streptophyta > Magnoliopsida > Poales > Poaceae > Thinopyrum > Thinopyrum elongatum. The sequence continues at coordinate 77,672,697 of CM022301.1, forward strand.
GTAATGGTTTTTCTCCGCCACAAACGCATAATCGCAGGGGCTGAAGTTGACCTTGTCGGTGTTGTCGTAGCTCATGAAGGCCACCCAGTTGTCGGTGAGGTCCGGCGGAATGTCTACGTGGCAGCAGCCTACCCCGGAGCAGGCACCGGTCACCGCGCTCTGGGAGTTGTTGCAGTAGCAGAGGCAGCCGGTGAACTGGGCGTAAGAACTACTTTCGCCGGAGCCCTGGTCCGGCTGGCTCGCGAGGTAGCCCGTGGTTTTGCAGCCCAGGACAAAGAGGTTGTTCTTGGCGTTGGAGATGCGGTACACGCCCCCTTTGTTGAACTCTAGGTTCGTGTAGTCTGACCCACTCGGCTTGCCGGAGGAGTCGTAGCACTGCCACGCTACGGGCAGAGACACGCGGGCCTCCGCTGACCTGATGGAGAAGTTGCCTATCGGAATAGATTTTTTGCGGCCGCCGGTGGTGTGGAGCACCGGCTTACCGGCGTCACACATGACACCGAACCCATCGCGGTAAACGCCACGGACGCCATGCTCCACGATGCCGAATGGGTAGGGGATATCCACGCCGCCGCAGCTGTGCGGGCCGTGGGTGACGTTCTTATGAGCGGGGGAACCACCTACTCTGACTATTCCTAGTAGAGCAAGAACTAGTAGCAACTGAAATGTCCTCGACATCACTACTATTACTACTCTCGGTCGATTGTGGCTCTCACTTTTCGATATGCAGTGATCTCACAACAACCCTCCAAGTGTTTAAATAGCTAAGGCGTTGCCCTGACCATGCATTCCCATCAAGGTGTTGTGTCCACGAGGCATTGGCCCCATGGCTCCTTGTCTCGTGTAAACAAATGAACTAACGAAAGTGATGTCTGGAGATAGTAAAGGTCTTCTTGATTTGGCTAAACATCATTTTATTTGTAACAAGTAGTGCCATACCATCTACTTCATGATTTCCGGCCACAAAATTTTTCTTCGGAAAATCAAGGGTAATCCTAATAAGCCCTTTTTCGGACGGAGGGAGTATCAAGCTATCAATTGCACCCTCTAGGAAAAAAACGTACCAAGGTGGTGTATCAATGAGATTGTGGTTCATGACCCCATATAAACAAGTGAACCGAAGATAACGATGTTTTAATATAGTGTTCATCTTGTTGACTTTGCCAAACACTGTTTTATCGTGGAAATAGTACAACGGTGCAAATGTCACGCACAGAGTTCTACTCTCAGTGAGATGCACGATTCTCTAAATGTTCGATACAACAGAAGATGGAGTGCTGAAGGGTTCAGTTCATTTGTTCACCTTTTCGACAACGTTCTCTTTTGCGGAAGGACGAGACGTCTCTCGGTCGGTGTTCGCGGAAATGACCTGAAACTTATGGACGACTCATAATGGTATGGTTATCAAAGAGGTCTTGTTGCGACGTGCTACTGATCCGTGTTTCAAATGTTGCCTTGTATGCTCCGTGGTGTCCTCTATAGGCGGGCATGCCATGCACCGAATGGGTGGCATGCTGGATGGCCTGCGGTTGGTTGGTTGTCAGCTTTCCACAACCCCCAGCAAACTTATTATTTACTTTCTTCATACTAGGATGATTTTTCTATGAACTTAGATTGATACTTTATTTGTAAAGCTGGCAGAAAGCATAATTTGAAAAAAAAAATAGCTCGATGGAGAATATCCCGGCAGAATCTACGCGGCCCCAATATCCACTGCAAGTAGCGTGCAATTGGTAGACACCGTCGGGAAGCCGCTGGTGTGGCCTTTCCTCATCGGCGCCTACGAGTAACATCACACATGTCAAGACAAGATGAGTCTATAGCCTAATAAATGAAGTGTTGCATGTTACCACATATATGTTACTTCTCACTATAGAGATAGTAACATAGACTAATAACATACTTCCTCCGTCCTTGAAAGAGTGTACTTCTAACTTTACTGAAAAGTCAAACTTTTTTATGTTTGACCGTATTTATACAATAATAGACCAATATTTATGCCATTAAATTAGTAACATTAGATTCATGATAAAATATATTTTCATCATATACCTATTTGGTTTCACAAGCATTGACATATTTTTGCACAAACTCGGTCAAACTTTGAGATAGTTTGACTCTCCAACAAAGTTGGAAGTACACTCTTTCAAGGACGGAGGGAGTAGACATGTTACTAGTCTAAGTTACTCCTCATTGTGGTTAGTCTTACCCAGCCGGAGCACCTGGAGACAACCGCCATCGACCAACCGTCCAGCTGTTGCCCGCTAGCGACGACAAAGGTTGGGTAGGCGTAGAGGCGCACGCTGCCGAGGGAGAGTCAGGGAAGCACAAAATTGCCTCGCCAAGATTATCGGATCAGGAGTTTTTTTTTCAGAGTGAAGAGTACAACTTAGACATTATTCACCAATTACGCTTAGAAAAAAGAAGATCAAGTTCGAATATCCATTTCTGAGCCCAGGCTCATCTGCACCCGGTGAAGAGAAAATTCACAAAAAAAATACTAACAAAATAAAAAAAAAAGATAAAAATTCGCATGGAAGATAATTTGGTGAGTGAGGTGCGTCCCAAATTTCAGATCATTTGGACATATGAGTAGCTCTCGGCAAAAACTGCAAATTGGTCAGAAAAACTTATCACGGACCCCAAATTTTTCTTCTTTGCCGAGAGCTACTCAGATGTCGAAATGATCTAAAATTTGGAGCGCACCTCATGCATCAAATTATATTCCATGCAAAAAAATCACATTTTTTTGAATTTTTCTAGTATTTTCTTTAAATTTTCACTAAAATACGGAGATCTGATCTCTTTGCTGCACATACTAATTCTACATATCGTGCTAACTATTTCTTCTGTCCCAAATTATAAGACGTTTTTGGTAGGCTAAGTATTACAGTAGATCGATTATATACGACACAAAAATTACAGTACGTCGCTACTAGTATGAATAACACCATTCTCCTTGGCGGCATCTAATTATTTCCTGAGCCATATGCATCATGCAATATCGAAGTTGACGGACTTACAGATCAACAAGTAAGGAATTTGCTGATGCATGGTAACTTTAATACCCGCCACGAAATCATTATTTGCCTAGTGGATATGATCGACAGCAAACTAGTAGGCAATACCGCTGAGGCGTTGATGTAACCCTCTCCTTGGCTTTGAATAATCCCGTGCGAACGAGGGACACAACTATATCTTAGAACGCGACCTCTAAGATCCACCAAAGAGATGAATATGATCATCTGCAAGAGTTCACACGCCAACGGACGAATCTCTCGCCCTCCGCCTGTGCAATCAGCCAAGTCTCCGGCGACTCCGATGCTACGGAGCTAAGGCGTATGAATCTCTCGGTGCATGTCTATCTCGGATGTGAGAGCACGATAGCCTGCAGCTGCAAGTGTATACTCTCTGTTTTAGCATCTTCCAGAAAAAGGAATCTCACATCCACACGGAAATGAGGTAGCGGAGACTTACGGTCAACTGGAGATAGATCTTTCCCATGAAAAAGGAATGGACCACGATAGCTGACGAAACGTTCGCTGAAAGGGATGACATTTGTGTACATTTTTGCTAGTAGTTTTTTCATATTCGCATGACACTTTCTTCGAAATAGCATGACCGTTTCTTCAGAGGAAGACATTTTTATTCTAAAAACTGTTACCGTTTGATTTCGCACCGCAACTAAAAATGTTAGAAAAATGCGTTTGTTTATCATCCTCCTCCCAAGGAACGTTCGTCAGATAACATTCCTGAAGAAAAAGCAAAACCTGAGATATACCTTAATTAAAATGAAAAAGCAAGCAAGTTATTACAAAAATAAAAGTTTGTGCTTTCATACAAGAAGTCAGAACCTAACATACAGAAGTCTTTAGAGCATCTCCACTCGTTCGGCCCCCCAGGGGCTTGAAATAGCGCCGGGGGGGAGGGGCGCCGGCGAAAAAATCGGCGTGGGGGCGGTCGGTTTCCCAACCGGCGAATAAACTCGGCCGAAATTCAGCCAAACGGAACACATATTCGGCCAAACTAGGTGATTTCATTGATATTTGTAAAAAACTAAAAACAGAAACTAAAAACCAACTAAACAGTACTACTAGATACTAGCCGCCGCCGCCACTCACCTTCTACATACCGAGCATCCTGTACATATTGGTGATGTAGTCACCCCCGCCGTCACTGCTGCACCCCTGGCCAGCGTCGCCGATGCGTGGGGGGTTGGACGGCCCCGACGCGTCCTCGTCGCTGTCGTCGAGGATGACGACACCGCCCTCCTCGCGTCCGCGGCGCCGAGCGGCGACCTCCTCGAGGGCGCGGCGCTGACGCGCCATCTCCTCGCGGACGTAATCCTCCCGCGCCCATTTTAGGGCGGTCTCATCGGCGGCGGCCATGGCCTCGTGCTCCTTCTTCACGGTGAGTAGCGCCGGCTCGATCTTTGGCCTGACGAGGCGGGAAGAGGGAGGAGAGGGGCCACGGCCGCCCTCGTTGATGACGAGGGCGCCGCCGCGAGTGCGCCGCCCGAGCGGCGTCTCCTGTGGCTCCGGCTTGACGGGGCGCAGCGTCGGCGATCCGGAGGAGAGAGAGCCCGACGACGAGGAGGTCGTCGTCTCCATTCGCCGCGGCGTCCAGGAGCTGCGGCGGCGAGAGAAGGAGGGGCGCGCCGGATACTCCAGGCGCGGCGTGTTGCCGCCCTTGATGTACTCGAGGACGGCCACGAGGGTGCGGCCGGGAATGCCCCACCAGAGGCGCCGCCCGTTGGCGTTGAGACGGCCACGGGGCTGCTCGACGCCGTTGTTGGAGGCGAGCTGCTCCTCCTGGCGCCGGTTGAAGTACGCCGCCCACAGCGTGCTGTCGGGGCGTACCTCGGCTGGTTCTGCGCCTGCTCCGGCATAGAGGACTGGATGCGCGCGATCTCCGCTCGCCGGTCAGCTCCGGTGGGCGGCGGCGGCACAGGGACGCCGCCGGCGCTGAGCCTCCTAGAGCCCGGCACCCGCATGTCCGGCGGTGCCAGGTAGTCGGCCTCTCGTAGAGGAGGCGCGCCTCGTCTTCATGCAGGGTGCGGCGGCCGAAGCCGTAGGAGAGGCGCGCGTCGGCGGAGTGGTCGAGAGGGGGGAGAAGAAGCGCGCGTCGGCGGTGAGAGGTCGAGAGGAAGAGGTTTCTGGGGTGACAGAGTGTGCGCTCACCAGCGAGGGAGGGGCGGCTTTTATAGCTGTCGTGGGGCGGCGAGAGGGCGGCCGCCGTCCGTACGCGTGGCGGGAGCGGGCGGGACGCGCGTCGCGGCGCCTTCACTGCGTCGCCCATGGCATCAATGGCAGGCTGACCGGCGTGGCAACGCGGCAGCCTTGGCATTGATTCCCCCACGGGAAAACGAGGCGATGAGGAAGACGAGACGCGGCTGGTCGCTGACTCGGCGGGCCCGCCAGGCTTTCGCGCCATAACTGCTTCCCCCGGCGCCCCCGGACGCCCCCCAGCGCGCCGGATTCGGCTTGGGTCCGCCGGCGCCAATTTCGGCCCTAACCGACGAAAAGTGGGCTTCTGGGGGCGGGACTGGGCCGATTTTTAGACGTCGACGATAAAAAAAGGGCCTTGGGGGCTTGTTGGGGGCGCGGCTGGAGATGCTCTTACCAATAGCCTAATACACTACGAAATACAATCATATTTTTGCATTTTATCTGTAGCCTGCCTCTTCACACCCCAGTTGTGTATAAAAATTTAATACAGCAATACATTAAACTGAATAAGAGTTCACAGATACATATATAACATTAACTCGTTAAAGGTTTCGACGGTGTAAAAGTTTCAAAAATTCTAAAAGAAGTTTACTGAAACAACACATCTATTATATAACATGATCCAGCAGAATGGTTGAATAAATATGACTATACGTGTCTTAAAAAACAAATAGTTCAGTATATATTTATCTCGCAGTGAGCCGAAATAATTATTTTTTTGCCGAAATCACATAAATGCATATTTTCACAATCCCTTCGCTGGATCATATTATATTAGAGGGATGCTCCACTATTTGTTTCATATTTTTTGTTAACTTTTAAATCGTTAAAAGCTTAGCGAGTTGCGGTAATCTATGATAAACAGAGTTTTACGTGGGTATGATTGACACACAATTATTTGTCACAACCTTCTCCTGGTAATACTGTTGACGTAAACAGCTAGTTCACTCCTTTTCGAAGGAAAAAAATTAGCTAGTTCACACGGTATCCACGGATGTGACCACGCCAACGGACAAATCTTTCTCCCTCTGCCAAGTCTTCGAAGACTCCGATCACCATGCTGCTACGAGAGCCTGCAGCAGGAAGAGTGTGTATTATCTATTTTAGGTTCTTCTATAAAAACGAACATCACATCCACACGGAAATGAGGTAAGCGGAGACTTGCGGTCAACTGGAGGTAGATCTTATCATGAAAAAACGAAAAAGAAAAGTCGAGATATACCTTAAAGCGATTGTTTATGAAGGGTGCACTGCTACGTATATTTCTCAGCTTAGGCCTCAAGTGTATATTGAGTAGGAAAAGTTGTGGCTAAGAGCAACTCTAGCATAACCACAATCATCATCCTAATTCATATAATAACCACCAATGTGATGATTTTAACCAAAAATGCCACTCTAGCGCAATTGCCATCCCTTCTTAGATCGCCATAATTTATGGAGCATGCTCCATATGCAGCCCATGCGCCTCCATATTTGGCGAGCTTTTAGAGAGAGAGGGGGGGGGGGGGGGGGGGGGGGGGGGTGGTGGGGGTATTGGAGCGCACACCGTCCGGATTGGTGCGAAAGACATTTTCCCTTCCCGCTGCTCTTCCAGCCCGAAGCGTCGCTTGCCCTCCCTCACAGTAGCACCGCCGCTGACCGCTTCCCGCCATCCCTAGTCCTCGTCGACGATGCCATGGTCGCCTCCACAGCCCCCGCGTCCGATCCCAATACTTTGGAGTCGAAGTCAGCGACTACAACGAACTATGCCTCATGCGCCTCCGATAGCCGACCTCGATCCTGCCGGCAAAGAGTGCTGGCCGGAGGTGCCTATGCCGCTGCATGGAGGCAGTGGCCTCCCCCTTGTCGGGGCCGCAACGGTCCTTACTGAAAGGATCGAAGAAGAAGAAAAGGAAGGGTACCACCGGTGCCTTTACCCCTCCTCGCTTCCTTCATGTGGATGGCAAAACAAGGGTGGCTTCCAAGTTAGGATCAACAGTGGCAATGAGGTAAAAAAAAGCCATACTTTGCCCTCTATCATTATGTTTTTGTTCCATTGAGGGCGAGGTGACCGTGCAAAATTGTTGGCAAATGTGTGATGTTTGTGATTTAGGAAGGATTTTCTGAATTTCGGGGAATCAACCCTCAAGGAGGAGTCATTTGTCAATATTATGATCACTCCATGACAAACGATGTTGATGGCACATCGTTGCCGCTTTTTGATCATGATGCCATTGATATGGAATTTGATTAATTCGATGCCACCGACTCCTGATATAGGTATTACAAATTTATGAGTGATGTAGTGGTCATTTACAAGCTATCTAATACATTGTTCAGGTGACTTCGGGTTTTGATTAGAGAAAAGGACGAGGTCCTCAAGGACATGATTATCCTGTTGGATTCAGGAGCATCGTGTGTGATTAATCAAGATGCAATAAGCATGCTCATAAGAAAGATGCCTGCTGAGCTAAGGGGTAATAGCTTATGTGTAGATTACCTGAATAAATGGCTTATCGCACTGACGGCTCCATTGTGAACTTGCGTTCTACAAAATTTAGCACTCATATATACTCATTTTTTCTTCAAAACCGGCCTGCACCACATGACCTCAGGACATACCAGCAGAGTAACACACACGGCCTGCTCAGTGGTCCTCTCTTCGGTTAGCTAGATCCACAAGATTATATTTCAAAGATCTTAAAATTAAGAATACCACTTTTCCACGTAACATTGGTATCATCAGTGTTTCAAGACCAGAGGTGTCTTTTCAGCCACAGATGACCAAAACATGTGTATTACCGTAAAATAGGAGCTTATCAAAATGATTTGTATAACATAGAACAGAAGTACAAAATTGGTATGTTGTCTATAATTGTAATGTGCAATATGCTTAGACCTATAGACAAATTTAATACCAAAAACAAAATTTAGTGAATCAACTACACATATATGCATATTTAAGAGAGAAAAAACTTGAGTTCACATGTACTTGCATGAGTAATTTCAAAGTTTCAGTTCGAAACCTTCAATCAGTCTGATCTAAGATTTTTACCTATTCTACATTTGACTGAGCTTCAGAGCAGAGCATCTCATTAAGAATTTTTTTGTAAAAACTTATTTATGAAATCACTTGATGTACAATATGGCAACCAATATGGAACAAGAAAATGATTGACGTGTGTTGACACACGAACACGTCACGTGTACCCTCGACGCCAGGGGTGATGCACCGCAGCTCACGTCGAAGGAGACCCGACCGACAACACGATACGCAAGACAGTCGGCGGGCGCTTTTGCAGACCCGAAACCCCGCACGCCCGGGAGGGACCCCGTCAGGGAGTGCGGCGGCTATGGGCTGCCCTAGGTCGATTCGCTCACCCCTAGAGCCTCGGGATTCTCAGCTTTCAAACTCGAGGAACAGCGAAGAATGAGAGAGAAAAATGGTGGAGAGATAAAACGTAGATGAAAACGTAGTATATTGATTTGTTCGACTGTGTGTTGTTCAATCGGCCGTCACCCCCAACATATATAAGAGGCGGTTGGACTTCCAGTACAAGTAAAGTATTCATCTAGGCTTCCCTTACAAGAATATTACATCAATTCACGTCCTAAAAAGTCCTAGTTCTAGTCCAACTCGGATTTGACTCGGATCTGTCCCATACTTCTGTCATGCTTTTGCGTGGGCTGTAGAAATCGCATACTAACTCGGATGGAATCGAATTCAATATCAAACTTATCCGTCTCGACGATCTGCATAATACCACGCATGCCACCTCTCCTTTTAAGGCCGTCTTTATGACTTTTAGGGCCCATCTCCAACTTCTGGTTGGATCTTCACTAAATCCGGCAAGCCTTCCAAATCAGCAAGCACTTATAACCGGCAAGCATTCAGAACTGGCAAGCACTCAAGACCAGCGAGCATTCATAACCAGCAAGGCTTTTACTCAGACCCGGCAAGCCTCTCGCCGGCAAACTCTTCTTTCAGACCCGGCAAGCCTCAAGATCGGCAAGCATTCATAACCGGCAAGCCTTTTACCTGGACCCGGCAAGCCTCTCGTCGGCAAGCTTCTTGCTGGCAAGTTCTTCTTTCAGATCCGGCAAGCCTCAAGACCGGCAAGCATTCATAACCAGCAAGCACTTAAGACCGGCAAGCATTCAGAACCGGCAAGCCTTTTACTCAGACCCGGCAAGCCTCTCGCCGGCAAGCTTCTTGCTGGCAAGTTCATTCATAACCAGCAAGCACTTAGAACCGGCAAGCATTCAGAACCGGCAAGCCTTTTACTCGGACCCGGCATGCCTCTCCCCGGCAAGCTTCTTGCTGGCAAGTTCATTCATAACCAGCAAGCACTTAAGACTGGCAAGCATTCAGAACTGGCAAGCCTTTTACTCGGACCTGGCAAGCCTCTCGCCGGCAAGCTTCTTGCCGGCAAGTTCTTCTTTCAGATTCGGCAAGACTCCCGCGGCCGGCAAGCTTTATTCAGCCGGCAAAGGCCGAATAACTTACGCGACTCATCAGACACCATCCAGGTAAGTGTCTGGTCCCTCGCGTCATCTTTTATCCAGGACCAGTCCGCAAAGTGTTTGCCTTTGACTTTTGCATACAAACTCGAAGGTCCTTTTCCATTTGAGGTCATCTTAATTAAGTTTTTGACCATGCCAAAATCCAGTGCCAACACATGCCCCCTGTTTTTCGGCAAAACTTGTATGCCGAAAAATAATTTGCACCTTGTTTGTTCTAAGGACAATGTCAACACTCCATCGGCCATTTATTTTTCTCAGGGCGATAATTATGTACCGACCATGTTTGTGCTAAGGGCGATAATCGTATATCGGCCATTGCCTACTTAGGCTTCTTGCCACACACTTGGGTTGTATTTCTTCAAGTACTTGCCATTGAGAGCTCGAGGTAACAATGTCCCTTGTATGGATTCCACCAAATAAGAGTTTCCGGGAACTACTCTTGTAATCCTAAAAGGACCCTCCCAACTCGGAGACCACTTCCCGAATTTTCTATCTCTTGAACTAATCGGTAGAATCACTTTCCAGACGAGATCACCAACTTGAAAATTCTTCAACTTGACTTTCTTATTGTAAGCTCTTGCCACCCTCAACTTGTCTCTCTCTATGGCCTTCAAAGCAGCCAAACGTTTATCGGCGACCTCATCAATATTGTCCATCATCAAGTTATAAAAGTATATTGCTGATAAATTATTTTGTTTGGCTATTCTCAAAGCATTCAAATTTACTTCCACCAGTAAAACAGCCTCCTGACTATATACTAGCTCATATGGAGTCACTTTCGTAGCACCATGACTTGAGATCCTATGTGCCCACAAAGCTTCAGACAACAACTCATGCCATCTCCTCAGATTATCCTCAATCTTCTTCTTGATAAGCTTGATTAAAATTTTATTGCTGGACTCAGCTTGTCCATTAGCTTGGGCATAATACGGAGAGGAATTGAGCAACTTTATGTTATAAGATTCGGCAAATTCTCTGACTTGATGTGACATGAAAGATGAACCTTTATCTCTAGTTATCGTTTGAGGAATGCCGAATCTATGAATAATGTGCTCAGTTATGAATTGGATTACCTCTGTATGTGTCATGTTCTTGAGAGGTACTGCTTCAGACCATTTTGTGAAATAATCGGTTGCCACCAATACGAACCGATGCCCCTTTGAGGAAGATGGATGAATTTCTCCAATAAAGTCTAAACCCCATCCTCTGAAAGGCCACGGCTTGATAATAGGATGTAACATAGCAGCAGGAGCCAACTGAATATCACCAAATTTTTGACAGGCTTCACACCCTTTGTAATATCTGAAGCAATCATTAATCATAGTCGGCCAATAAAACCCAGCACGTCGCAATAACCATTTCATCTTGGGAGCCGACTGGCGAGTGCCACAGATGCCTTCATGTACCTCTCCCATAGCAACTCTTGCTTGGTCCTCATCCAAGCACTTTAAAAGAACATCATCAATTGTTCGGCGATAAAGGTCATCATCCCTCATCGTGTATTTAAAAGCCATACACCGAACAGCCCTGTCCACCCTTTCATTCGGATTGCGCAAGTAATCAACAATGGGCTTCCTCCACTCGGGATTTCCACCTGCACTAGATTGCTCATTAGTGGCCGAAGTAGTGAGCCCTGGTCCGGCCTCTCCTACATTGGCAAGACAAGACATCGGCTTTTGAGAAATATGAAACATACCATGATCAACATGATAGCCGGATGCTTGTTGTGCCAACTCATTTGCTCTCCAATTGTCATGCCTAGATATATGAGCAATGCTAAAACAATCCAATGTAGAAATTATATCTAGACATTTATCAAGATAAACATTAAGTGATTCGTCCAAACAGTGAAAGACCTTGGATATTTGTTGCACCACTAGTAACGAATCACCATAAGCCTCAATATGTTTAACACCTATAGCAAGTAACATCTCTAGGCCAAATAATAATGCTTCATATTCGGCTTGATTGTTTGTGCAAAAATATTCTAAGCGGCATGAGGCTTCAAAAACAGCACCATGAGGAGATATATAAACAATACCAACACCTTGGCCATTGCTACAAACTGAACCATCAAAATATAATCTTCAAGGTACTAATGAAACAAGGTTTATATCAACATCATGCTTGTCATTAATCCGATGCTCAACAATAAAATTAGCAACGATTTGGCCTTTCATGGATTTTAGAGATTCATAAGCCAAATCATATTCAATCAAAGCATATGCCCACTTGCCAATTCTACCACTAAGAATTGGCCAATGCAACATGTATTTAATGACATCGGTTTGACAAGCTACTATGCAAGCACTCGGCACTAAATAATGTCTCAATTTTGTGCAAGCATAATATAAGCATAGGCATAGTTTTTCAATAAATGTATACCTTGTCTCGGCGTCCAATAAACGCCTGCTCAAATATGTAATAGCATGCTCTTTTCCTTCGGTTTCTTGAGTCAAAACAGCACCAATAACTCCTTCTTCTGCTGCAATGTAAAGCTTAAAGGGTTCCCTATGCTTGGGTGCTTTCATCACCGGAGGAGTGCACAAATAGCTCTTGATCATATCAAATGCTTCTTGCTGTTTTGCCCCCCAAGTGAAATCAACATCATTTTTTAACCGAAGGATAGGAGCAAATGCATCAACTTTCCCTGACAGATTAGCTATGAACCTTCTCAAATAATTGACCTTGCCAAGGAACTTTTACATATCTCTCTTGCATGTTGGAGCCTTCACCTTTTGTACAGCTTCTATCTTTTTGGGATCAATTTCTATGCCATCTTGATGAATAATGAAACACAAAAACTTTCCAGCCAATACACCAAAAGCACACTTCAAAGGATTCATTTTTAGTCCATATTTTTTCATTCTCTCAAAAGCTAAGCGCAAATCGGCTAGATGAGATTCAAAAGCATCTGATTTGACAATAATATCATCAATATAAACCTCAAGTATAACACCAAGTAAATCATGAAAAATTAAATTCATAGCCCTTTGATACGTGGCACCGGCATTTTTTAATCCAAAGGTCATCACTGTCCACTCAAATAAACCAAGGAAACCGGGACATTGAAAAGCCGTTTTGGACATGTCCTCTTCGGCCATAAAAATCTGATTATACCCCGCATTACCATCAAGAAACCTAATGACCTTATGTCCAGAAGCATCATTAATAAGCATATCGGCTATTGGCATGGGATACTCATCTTTAGGTGTAGCTCTATTCAAATCTCTAAAATCAATGCACAACCTCAACTTGCCGGAGCCTTTCTTCTCTACTGGTACAATGTTAGAAATCCACTCGGCATACCTGCAAGGTCTAATAAAATTAGCTTTAAGCAAACAACCGATCTCTTCCTTGATCCGGCCATATGTTTTTGGATTAAACTTTCTGGCCGATTGCTTGTATGGTCTAAAACCGACCTTTATAGGTAACCGATGCTCCACTAGCTCTCGGCTTAAACCTGGCATCTCATGATATTCCCATGCAAAGCAACAAACATATTCTTTCAATAGCTCGATCAACTTAGCTTTATGATTGGCTCTTAAATTTTTGTTTACAAATGTCGGCCTAGGAATTGAACCATCCCCTATGTCTATCTCCTATAATGGATCGGCCGACGTAAAACCTTGTCCTAATTTATCCATATCACCTAACTCTTCTATGGACTCATACATATCGTTCTCATTAGACCGATATTCTACAAGACGCTTTTGTAACCACTCTGAGTTAGGATCCATTGAAATGCATCATACCTTGGAGCCGATTATCGCCAACCGGCTTTAAAGAAACGGGCATGAAACCACTTTTTGTGGCGCTAAGAAAATCAAATTCTGATAAGTCGCGCCCCGTCAAGCAAGTAGCATTAGGATGTTGCCAATCCACCGATGCATCGGCCAAAGCAACACAAGCCAAATTATCCGCATGAATGACCTCCACTTCATCATCAACCCATTGAATCAAAAACTGGTGCATAGTAGATGGCACACATTGGTTTGCATGAACCCAATCGCGGCCTAATATCACATTTTAGTTACCTTGCACCTCGGCGACAAAGAATGCGGTAGCCAAAGTTTTGCTTCCCACCGTAAGCTCCACATACATTACACCTTTGGCTTCAGTTTTCTCTTTGCCTTCAAATCCATTAAGCACCATGTTGGTTTTTATTAACTCTTCATCATGCAGCCCCAATTTTTTGAAGACCGAATATGGCATAAGATTCACCACAACACCACCATCGACAAGCATTCTAGCAATCGGCGATCCATTAATATGACCTTTAAGGAACAATGGCTTCAAGTGCGTCACCGGTTCTTTTGGCTTCTCGAATATAGCATTTTTAGGACCAAAATCTAGCTGAGCTACTTCCCCTTCTTCATCTATAGCACGAAATTCATCGGGTAAGTAATACACCATATTAATATCCATACCTTCATGAACCGGTGTAGACTAATAATCAAGCATTTCATCTCCTTCCTCAAGCATGTCCACTGACTCCGAAATAGCTCCAAGGGAAGAGGAAGTAATAGGCAATGTGGACGATGTAATAGCAGCCGCATCGTCCTCCATTGGTGGTGTAGGTGTTGCTATGATTAATGCAGAAGCTGCTATGTTTTTGAAGGAAATATGCCCTAGAGGCAATAATAAAGTTGTTATTTTATATTTCCTTATATCATAATAAATGTTTATTATTCATGCTAGAATTGTATTAACCGGAAACTTGATACATGTGTGGATACATAGACAAAACACCGTGTCCCTAGTAAGCCTCTACTAGACTAGCTCGTTAATCAAAGATGGTTAAGTTTCCTAACCATGGACATGAGTTGTCATTTGATAACGGGATCACATCATTAGGAGAATGATGTGATGGACAAGACCCATCCATTAGCTTAGCATAATGATCGTGAAGTTTTATTGCTATTGCTTTCTTCATGATTTATACATATTCCTCTGACTATGAGATTATGCAACTCCCGAATACCGGAGGAACACTTTGTGTGCTATCAAACATCACAACGTAACTGGGTGATTATAAAGATGCTCTACAGGTGTCTCCGAAGGTGTTTGTTGGGTTGGCATAAATCGAGATAAGGATTTGTCACTCCGAGTATCGGAGAGGTATCTTTGGGCCCTCTCGGTAATGCACATCATATGAAGCCTTGCAAGCAATGTAACTAATGAGTTAGTTACGGGATGATGCATTACGGAACGAGTAAAGAGACTTGCCGGTAACGAGATTGAACTAGGTATGATGATACCGACGATCGAATCTCGGGCAAGTAACATACCGATGACAAAGGGAATAACGTATGTTGTTATGCGGTTTGACCGATAAAGATCTTCGTAGAATATGTAGGAGCCAATATGAGCATCTAGGTTCCGCTATTGGTTATTGACCAGAGATGTGTCTCGGTCATGTCTACATAGTTCTCGAACCCGTAGGGTTCGCACGCTTAACTTTCGATGGCGATTTGTATTATGAGTTATGTGATTTGATGACCGAAGTTTGTTCGGAGTCTCGGATGAGATCACGGACATGACGAGGAGTCTTGAAATTGTCAAGAGGTAAAGATTCATATATTGGAAGGCTATATTCAGACATCGGAAAGGTTCCGAGCGATTCGAGTATTTTTTGGAGTACCGGGGAGTTACGGGAATTCACCGGGAGAAGTAATGGGCCTTATTGGGCCATACGGGAAAAGAGGAGGCAGGCCAAAGGGGAGGTGGCGCCGCCCCCATGGGTCTGAATTGGACTAGGGGAAGGGGGCGGCGCCCCCCTTGCCCTTTCCTACTCCCTCTTTCCTTCTCTCCTACTCTGAAAAGGGAAAGGGATTCCTACTAGGACTTGGAAGTCCTAGTAGGACTCCATACACTTGGCGCGCCCCTAGGAGGGCCGGCCTCTCTCCCTCCCTCCTTTATATACGGGGGAAGGGGGCACCCCAAAGGCACACAAAGATTTGTCTTAGCCGTGTGCGGTGCCCCCCTCCACAGTTACACACCTCGGTCATATCGTCGTAGTGCTTAGGCGAAGCCCTACGCCGGTAACTTCATCATCACCGTCGCCACGCTGTCGTGTTGACGAAACTCTCCCTCGTCCTCAACTGGATCAAGAGCTCGAGGGACATCAACGAGCTGAATGTGTGCTGAACTCGGAGGTGCCGTACGTTCGGTGCTTGATCGGTTGGATCGCGAAGACGTTCGACTACATCAACCGCGTTATGCTAACGCTTCTGCTTTCGGTCTACGAGGGTACGTGGACATACTCTCCCCTCTCATTGTTATGCATCTCCTAGATAGATCTTGCGTGAACGTAGGAATTTTTTTGAAATTGCACGTTCCCCGACAGTGGCATCCGAGCCAGGTCTATGCATAGATGATATGCATGAGTAGAACACAAAGAGTTGTGGGCGGTGATAGTCATACTGCTTACCACCAACGTCTTATTTTGATTCGGCAGTATTGTTGGATGAAGCGGCCCAGACCAACCTTACATGACCACGTTCATGAGACCGGTTCCACCGACAGACATGCAACTAGTTTTGCATAAAGGTGGCTGGCGGGTGTCTCTTTCTCCTACTTTAGTTGAATCGAATTTGACTACGGCCGGTCCTTGTTGAAGGTTAAAACAGCAAACTTGACGAAACACCGTTGTGGTTTTGATGCATAGGTAAGAACGGTTCTTGCTAGAAGCCCGTAGCAGCCACGTAAAACTTGCAACAACAAAGTAGAGGACGTCTAACTTGTTTTTGCAGGGCATGTTGTGATGTGATATGGTCAAGACATGATGTGATATACATTGTTGTATGAGATGATCATGTTTTGTAAAATTTATCGGCAACTGGCAGGAGCCTTATGATTGTCGCTTTATTGTATGAAATGCAAACGCCATGTAATTGCTTTACTTTATCACTATGCGTTAGCGATAGTTGTAGAAGCAATAGTTGGCGAGACGACCACGATGCTACGATGGAGATCAAGGTGTCAAGCAGGTGACGATGGAGATCATGACGGTGCTTTGGAGATGGAGATCAAAGGCACAAGACGATGATGGCCATATCATGTCACATATTTTGATTGCATGTGATGTTTATCTTTATGCATCTTATTTTGCTTAGTACGGCGGTAGCATTATAAGATGATCCCTTAACTAAAATTTCAAGGTATAAGTGTTCTCCCTGAGTATGCACCATTGCGACAGTTCATCGTGTTGAGACACCACATGATGATCGGGCGTGATAGACTCTACGTTCAAATACAACGGGTGCAAGACAGTTTTGCACATGCGGAATACTCGGGTTTAACTTGATGAGCCTGGCATGTACAGACATGGCCTCGGAACACTGAGACCGAAAGGTCGAACATGAATCATATAGTAGATATGATCAACATAGAGATGTTCACCATTGAAAACTACTCCATCTCACGTGATGATCGAACATGGTTTAGTTGATATGGATCACGTGATCATTTAGATGACTAGAGGGATGTCTATCTAAGTGGGAGTTCTTAAGTAATATGATTAATTGAACTTTAATTTATCATGAACTTAGTCCTGGTAGTATTTGCAAATTATGTTGTAGTTCAATAGCTCGCGTATAGCTCCCCTGTTTTATTTTTGATATGTTCCTAGAGGAAACTAAGTTGAAAGATGATAGTAGCAATGATGCAGACTGGTTCCGTGATCTGAGGATTATCCTCATTGCTGCACAGAAGAATAATGTCCTTGATGCACCGCTAGGTGACAGACCTATTGCAGGAGCAGATGCAAACGTTATGAACATTTAGCAAGCTCGATATGATGACTACTTGATAGTTTAGTGCACCATGATTTATGGCTTAGAACTGGGACTTCAAAAACGTTTTGAATGCCATGGAGCATATGAGATGTTCCAAGAGCTGAAATCGGTATTTCAGACTCATGCCCGTGTCGAGAGGTATGAGACCTCTGACAAATACTTTGCCTACAAGATGGAGGAGAATAGCTCAACCAGTGAGCATATGCTCAGAATGTTTGGGTACTACAATTGCTTGAATCAAGTGGGAGTTAATCTTTCAGATGAAATAGTGATTGACAGAGTTCTCTAGTTACTATCACCAAGTTACTAGAACTTCGTGATGAACTATAATATGCAAGGGATGACGAAAACGATTCCCAAGCTCTTCGCGATGCTGAAATCGGTGAAGGTAGAAATCAAGAAATAGCATCAAGTGTTGATGGTTGACAAGACCACTAGTTTCAACAAAAAGGGTGAGGGAAAGAAAGGGAACTTCAAGAAGAATGGCAAACAGGTTGTCGCTCCCGTGAAGAAGCCCAAAAATGGACCTAAGCCTGAAACTGAGTGCTTCTACTGCAAAGGAAATGGTCACTGGAAGCGGAATTGCCCCAAATACTTGGCGGATAAGAAGGATGGCAAAGTGAACAAAGGTATATTTGATATACATGTTATTGATGTGTATTTTACTAGTGTTCATAGTAGCCCCTGGGTATTTGATACCGGTTCAATTGCTAACATTAGTAACTCAAAACAGGAGTTGCAAAATGAACAGAGACTAGTTAATGACAAGGTGACGATGAGTGTTGGAAGTGATTCCAAGGTTGATAAGATCACCATCGCACACTCCCTCTACCTTTGGGATTAGTGTTGGACCTAAATAAATATTATTTGGTGTTTGCGTTGAGCATGAATATGATTTGATCATGTTTATTGCAATACGGTTATTCATTTAAGTCAGAGAATAATTGTTGTTCTCTTTAAATGAATAAAACCGTCTATGGTCATACCCTCAATATAAATAGTTTATTGAATCTCGATCGAAGTGATACACATATTCATAATATTGATGCCAAAAGATGCAAAGTTGATAATGATAATGCAACATATTTGTGGCACTGCCGTTTAGGTCATATTGGTGTAAAGCGCATGAAGAAACTCCATGCAGATGGACTTTTGGAATCACTTGATAATGAATCATTTGATGCTTGCGAATCATGCCTCATGGGCAAGATGACTAAGACTCCGTTCTCCGGAACAATGGAGCGAGCTACTGACTTATTGGAAGTAATACATACTGATGTATGCGGTCCGATGAGTGTTGAGGCTCGCGGCGGGTATCATTATTTTCTGACCTTCACAGATGATTTGAGCAGATATGGGTATATCTACTTAATGAAACAGAAGTCTGAAACATTTGAAAAGTTCAAAGAACTTCAGAGTGAAGTGGAAAATCATCGTAACAAGAAAATAAAGTTTCTACGATCTAATCGCGGAGGCAAATATTTGAGTTACGAGTTTGGTCTTCATTTAAAACAATGTGGAATAGTTTCGCAACACACGCCACCTGGAACACCACAGCGTAATGGTGTGTCCGAACGTCGTAACCATACTTTATTAGATATGGTGCAATCTATGATGTCTCTTACCGATTTACCACTATCGTTTTGGGGTTATGCATTAGAGACAGCTGCATTCACATTAAAATAGGGCACCATCTAAATACGTTGAGACGATACCATATGAACTGTGGTTTGGCAAGAAACCTAAGCTGTCGTTTCTTAAAGTTTGGGGTTGCGGTGCTTATGTGAAAAAGCTTCAGCCTGATAAGCTCGAACCCAAATCGGAGAAGTGCATCTTCATAGGATACCCAAAAGAAACTGTTGGGTACACCTTCTATCACAGATCCGAAGGCAAAAATCTTTGTTGCTAAGAATGGATCCTTTCTAGAGAAGGAGTTTCTCTCGAAAGAAGTGAGTGGGAGGAAAGTAGAACTTGATGAGGTAATTGTACCTTCTCTTGAATTGGAAAGTAGTTCATCATAGAAATCAGTTCCAGTGATGCCCATGCCAATTAGTGAGGAAGCTAATGATGATGATCATGAAACATCATATCAAGTTACTACCGAACCTTGTAGGTCAACCAGAGTACGTTCCGCACCAGAGTGGTACGGTAATTCTGTTCTGGAAGTCATGTTACTAGACCATGACGAACCTACGAACTATGAGGAAGCGATGATGAGCACAGATTCCGCGAAATGGCTTGAGGCCATGAAATCTGAGATGGGATCCATGTATGAGAACAAAGTGTGGACTTTGGTTGACTTGCCCGTTATCGGCAAGCCATAGAGAATAAATGGATCTTCAAGAGGAAGACGGATGCTGATGGTAGTGTTACTATCTACAAAGCTCGAATTGTCGCAAAAGGTTTTCGACAAGTTCAAGGTGTTAACTGCGATGAGATTTTCTCACTCGTATCGATGCTTTAGTCTGTCCGAATCATGTTAGCAATTGCCGCATTTTATGAAATCTGGCAAATGGATGTCAAAACTGCATTCCTTAATGGATTTATTAAAGAAGAGTTGTATATGATGCAACCAGAAGGTTTTGTCGATCCTAAAGGTGCTAACAAAGTGTGCAAGCTCCAGCGATCCATCTAGGGACTGGTGCAAGCATCTCGGAGTTGAAATATACGCTTTGATGAGTTGATCAAAGCATATAGTTTTATACAGACTTGCGGTGAAGCCTGTATTTACAAGAAAGTGAGTGGGAGCTCTGTAGCATTTCTGATATTATATGTGGATGACATATTGCTGATTGGAAATGATATAGAATTTCTGGATAGCATAAAAGGATACTTGAATAGGAAATTTTCAAAGAAACACCTCGATGAAGCTGCTTAAGTATTGAGCATCAAGATCTATAGGGATAGATCGAGATGCTTAATAGGACTTTCACAAAGCACATACCTTGACAAAATTTTGAAGGAGTTCAAAAAGGGATCAGTCAAAGGAAGAGTTCTTGCCTGTATTCAAGGTATAAAGTTGAGTAAGACTCAAAGCATGACCACGGCAGAAGATAGAGAGAGAATGAAAGTCATTCCCTATGCCTCAGCCATAGGTTCTATAAAGTATGCCATGCTGTGTACCAAACCTGTTGTGTACCTTGCCATGAGTTTGGCAAAGGGAAACAATAGTGATCCAAGAGTAGATCGCTAGACAGCGGTCAAAATTATCCTTAGAGGACTAAGGAAATATTTCTCGGTTATGGAGGTGATAAAGAGTTCATCGTAAAAAGTTACGTCGATGCAAGCTTTTACACCGATCTAGATGACTCTAAGTCTCAATCTGGATACATACTGAAAGTGGGAGCAATTAGCTAGAGTAGCTCCATACAGAGCATTGTAGACATAGAAATTTTCGAAATACATACGGATCTGAATGTGGCAGACCCGTTGACTAAACTTCTCTCACAAGCAAAACATGATCACACCTTAGTACTCTTTGGGTGTTAATCACATGGCGATGTGAACTAGATTATTGACTCTAGTAAACCCTTTGGATGTTGGTCACATGGCGATGTGAACAATTGGTGTTAATCA
This sequence comes from Thinopyrum elongatum, assembly GCA_011799875.1. Taxonomy (NCBI): domain Eukaryota; kingdom Viridiplantae; phylum Streptophyta; class Magnoliopsida; order Poales; family Poaceae; genus Thinopyrum; species Thinopyrum elongatum. The sequence goes on from CM022301.1 coordinate 77,693,803, forward strand.
CATGGCGATGTGAACTAGATTATTGACTCTAGTCAACCCTTTGGGTGTTGATCACATGGCGATGTGAACTAGATTATTGCTCTAGTGCAAGTGGGAGACTGAAGGAAATATGCCCTAGAGGCAATAATAAAGTTGTTATTTTATATTTCCATATATCATGATAAATGTTTATTATTCATGCTAGAATTGTATTAACCGGAAACTTGATACATGTGTGGATACAAAGACAAAACACCGTGTCCCTAGTAAGCCTCTACTAGACTAGCTCGTTAATCAAAGATGGTTAAGTTTCCTAACCATGGACATGAGTTGTCATTTGATAACGGGATCACATCATTAGGAGAATGATGTGATGGACAAGACCCATCCGTTAGCTTAGCATAATGATCGTTAAGTTTTATTGCTATTGCTTTCTTCATGACTTATACTTATTCCTCTGACTATGAGATTATGCAACTCCCGAATACCGGAGGAACACTTTGTGTGCTATCAAACATCACAACATAACTGGGTGATTAAAAAGATGCTCTACAGGTGTCTCCGAAGGTGTTTGTTGGGTTGGCATAAATTGAGATTAGGATTTGTCACTCCGAGTATCGGAGAGGTATCTCTGAGCCCTCTCTGTAATGCACATCATATGAAGCCTTGCAAGCAATGTGACTAATGAGTTAGTTGTGGGATGATGCATTACAGAACGAGTAAAGAGACTTGCCAGTAACGAGATTGAACTAGGTATGATGATACCGACGATCGAATCTCGGGCAAGTAACATACCGATGACAAAGGGAATAACGTATGTTGTTATGCGGTTTGACCGATAAAGATCTTCGTAGAATATGTAGGAGCCAATATGAGCATCCAGGTTCCGCTATTGGTTATTGACCAGCGATGTGTCTCGGTCATGTCTACATAGTTCTCGAACCCGTAGGGTCCGCACGCATAACGTTCGATGACGATTTGTATTATGAGTTATGTGATTTGAGGACCGAAGTTTGTTCGGAGTCCCGGATGAGATCACGGACATGACGAGGAGTCTCGAAATGGTCGAGAGGTAAAGATTCATATATTGGAAGGCTATATTCGCACATCGGAAAGGTTCCGAGCGATTCGGGTATTTTTCGTAGTACCGGGGAGTTACGGGAATTCACCGGGAGAAGTAATGGGCCTTATTGGGCCATACAGGAAAAGAGGAGGCAGGCCAAAGGGGAGGTGGCGCCCCCCCATGGGTCCAAATTGGACTAGGGGAAGTGGGCGGCGCCCCCCTTGCCCTTTCCTACTCCCTCTCTCTTTCCCTCTTTTCTTCTCTCCTACTCCGAAAAGGGAAAGGGATTCCTACTAGGACTTGGAAGTCCTAGTAGGACTCCATACACTTGGCGCACCCCTAGGAGGGCCGGCCTCTCTCCCTCCCTCCTTTATATACGAGGGAAGGGGGCACCCCAAAGGCACACCAATATTTGTCTTAGCCGTGTGCGGTGCCCCCCTCCACAGTTACACACCTCGGTCATATCGTCGTAGTGCTTAGGCGAAGCCCTGCGCCGGTAGCTTCATCATCACCGTCGCCACGCCGTCGTGCTGACGGAACTCTCCCTCATACTCAACTGGATCAAGAGCTCGAGGGACATCATCGAGCTGAGCGTGTGCTGAACTCGGAGGTGTCGTACGTTCGGTGCTTGACCGGTTGGATCGCGAAGACATTCGACTACATCAACCGCGTTATGCTAATGCTTCCGCTTTCGGTCTACGAGGGTACGTGGACATACTCTCCCCTCTCGTTGCTATGCATCTCCTAGATAGATCTTGCTTGAACGTAGGAAATTTTTTGAAATTGCACGTTCCCCAACAGTTTTCCTTTTGCTTAGGCTTCCACACTTGTTTTGGTGGCACCATGGGACGGGTTTCATTGAACAATTTATCCCTTTGCTTCTCTGCTTCTTGTTCCTCCTTCTCTTGGCTCCTCATGCGCTGCAATCTCCTTTTTTGTGCCTTGGTCAGACCAGAAGGACACCACTTAGGCTGAGTATATTTTGGATCCCTCAACTTGGCCTTGCTTGTGCTAGCTTCATGATCATTAGCCACGGGACCTTGCTGGACAGCAGCCACATCTTTATTAGAATCAGCCGGATTTTCAACAATAATCGGCTCTTTGATTGTTAATTCTTTAGTGCCTATTATAATAGTTTCAGCACTAGTATTCTTCTCCTTTTGCTTGCTAGGCTCTCCAATTTCAGCACTTGGTGATTTAACACGCCACACTAGCTTGCCAACCCTTTTTTTTATTATCTTGCATTGGCCGATTGACACCATTGTTCAAACGGCCTCGTGTGGGATAAGAAAGCTTCTCATGAACGGGCCTCCTTGGTTCTGCCCAACCCGGATGAAAAGCATAAGGGGCTGTAACACCCCCATGTAATAAGCACTGTGACACTCTGCTAAGTATGCCAAGTCATCTTCATTTGCAGTGCCTAGTCATGATGGTTAATCAAAACAATTCAAATCCCTCCCTGAAAATCAACTCAAATTCAAAAGTGCAAAATGAAGTCGCTCAAAACTTGATGGAAAAAAAATGTTCACTTTATAGCAAATAATCCAAAACCATTTGATGTTAAGGAACACAACATCATCATCAATTCAAAATGGCATTAGCATTTAAAACAGTGCCAAAAGGAGCATTTTAAATGCCATATTCATTTTTGTAAATTCCAAAAGAATTCCACAAATGCCCAAACTTTTTGTGGCAGTGCCAGCCATTGCGTAGTGATTGATTTGGCAATTCACATATTTTACAAAAGATAAAATGGACTTAAAAATAAAATGTAACAGAAAAGAATAAAAGAAAACAGAAAAGAATAAAAGAAAACAGAAAAATAAAAGGAAAAGAGGCATTGTGCACTGGGCCTAAGTGCACAGTGCCCCGAGTCCAGCCCACCGGCCCATCTCCCTCTCTCTCCTTCATCGTGTCGCCACCGCCGTGGCTGCGCGCCCGCGAGTCGGCCATTCGCCGACACGGCGGCAGCCACCGACGCCGCGAGGAGATAAGGGCGAGCCCATCCATCTCCCCTGGTCCTCCTCGCTCATTCTTCCCCTTTCTCCCCCGTTCGCTAGCCCTATATCCTCCTTCTCCTCCATCAGATCCATCACCGAGCGCCATCGCCGCCGTGCCTTGCTGCTCGCCGTGGCCACCGACGTCTGCTGCCTCCTCCGTGGTGCCAGGGAGGTTCGCCAGTGACCGCATCGTCGACCGGTGCACCCAGCTGGAGCGGGGAGGCCATGTAGCTGCTGCACGCCACCGCCCCTTTCTCCTCCGTCTCCGGTGCTCGCCGGCAACCTCGAGCTCCTCTGCTGCTCCTAATCTCTCGAGGGCCAACTTGCGTGCCGCACGGAGAGCTCCTTCGTCCCCTTCTACTCCCCGTTGACCCCCTCACGCACCGTAGCTACCTCGTCACCATTGCCGTGAGCCCGTCGCCGCGGATCACCTCGCCGCCGTGGCCATAGCCCCTGTCGTGCTCGCCTGGGCACGGCATCGAGCTCCTGGTGCTCTCATGAGCCCAACGAGCTCGAGCCCGTGCCTCCCCGTGCCTCCTAGTATAGTTCTCGTCGAGGACCCGATCGCGCTGCCGCCGTAGCTCGTCGCCGGCCACTTTTCCGGCAACCTTTTGGTCCGGCGCCACCACAGATCGACGTGGAACGTTCCGGCGGTTCGAACGCAAGTTGTCGCGCGCGATTTGACGCTCTGTGGCGCATTTCTGACGCCAGCCGCGCCCCTCCGCCGTGTTTTCGTGCTCGCCGGCCGGCCGACGTGGCAAGGTGGGCCCCGCCCCTGGGTCGCTGCTAGTGGGGCCCCTGGGCCCCGTTGACTGGTTTGACCCAGTCAACTGTGCTGACTGGGCGGCCCCAGTCACTGACACGCGGGCCCCACCACCCTTTTAATTAACTAAAACATTTTATAAATAAAAATAAATTAATTAAGTTAATTAGTCATTGACAGGTGGGGTCCAGTAGATAATTAGATTTAGTTTAGCTTAAATTAAACTTTGTTAGTAACAGAGGCTGACATGTGGGGCCCACTGGTCAGGTTTGACCTGGTCAGTGCGGCTGTTGACTGCTGATGTCATCATTGCATCATGCTGACATCATATTTCCAATTCTGTTAATTTAAAATAATTCCAGAAATGTTTAAATCTTTAAAAAATCATAACTTTTAAACCGTAGCTCATATTGAAAAACTTAAAACATGGAAGTTGATCAGAACGACGAGAAAAATTTGATCGTGTCGTCTATTTGCATCTCGGAACCCCCTACATAGGTGAACCCGCAACTTTCTCTCCGTTTCCGGTAAATGAATAGTGCATATACACCGGATAATAAATCCAAATTAAATCCTAAAATAACTAAAATGACTCAGATGCACCTTTGGGCAACCCTGCACTGCATCCTAGCATGGCATGCCCTGTATTGCATTGTTTGCTGTCTATTTATTTGTTTCTTCCCCCTCTTCTCTCTCGGTAGACCCCGACGTCGACGTAGCTCCCTAGACCGACGCAGCTCCGGAGGTCGACTACGCCCTTGACGATCAGACCCTTGCCGCAGAGCTTCCAGGCAAGCACCCCCCTTTTGAGCATATCGATATCGCCTATTCTCTTCTCTCTTATGCTTGCATTAGAAGTTACTGCTGCTGCTGTTATCCTATTTCTGCTGCATAGCCTGTTTATTGTAACCTGCTTATCCTAAACTGTTTAGTATAGGTTGGGTAGAGACCCATCAGAGATACCTGCTTTGTCCCGACTGCCCCGCTGGATTATCAGAAGACCCGATCAACGGGATCGAAAACCAGGCCCCGGCACCGCACATCACTTCCCCTTAGTTGCTCGACACTACTGGGTTACAATCGAGTGCCGAGGGTGATACCTCATCAGCACTTCTAATGATAACCTTGTAGGTTAGTTAATCGGTCATGGTCAGCGAGGGTGATTCCTCCTACACCACCCCCGATAATGATACCGTCGCGCAACTCCTCAAGAGTGGACCTCGAGGGTGATTCCTCCTCCGTTCACCTTGGTGTTTACGTCAGGTGGGAATCCAACGAGGGTGATGCCTCGGATTCCTTCTTGATATGGTAGCCACACGGATGCCTTTACATTACTGTTGACATTGTTTATTCTGGATAAAGACGGGTCGGCCCTGAGGGGTACCCGCACGAGATTATGATGAGAGTGATATGGAGTCGGGTGGACCTGGACGGTGCCCGATTAATGAATACGAGGCGTGGCTGGGCATTCTTAGCCCTTGCCGCAAGTCCTCGAGACGGGGCGACGGGGTCACATCTTTCGTGAGTCTCTGCTCGTTACCGCACTACCAACACACTAACGGTTTGGATATTTGATCCGAGGGGCCTCTGGCCTGATAGCACTAACCATCACGTGGGCATAGTATGGGCGTTCTGCGTCGTATACTTCAGCTGGAGCTTAATAGACGTCAGCGACTGAGCGGCGCGCGCTGGGTTGGACTGGTAACGCCCTGCACTTGTATAAGGGGGGCTAGGTCTGCTCACCGGCCGCGTTCGCAACATGCAGGAGCGTCCGGGGCGATGGCCCAAGACCCCTGGATGCCTAGGTTTAGTCCGGCATGCTGACCTCTCTGTTAAGTATTTGGTCGGGTTGCGGCGTATCATTTGGCCGAGGCCGGGCATGACCCAGAAAAGTGTGTCCGGCCGGAGTTAATCGAGTGTGGTGGGTAAGTTGGTGCAACCCTGCAGGGAAGAAACAATCTATCGATAGCCTGTCCTACGGTAACAGACACTCGGAGTTGTATCCCGATCGGTACAACTAGAACTGGTGACTTGAGATGATAACTGGATAGTATGGCTCTGGGATTGCTTTCTCGCAGGGAGTCGAGGAAGAATCTCTGGGCGAGGTTGATGACACTACTAATACTTTACATTATGTTATTCTGCACTCTTCTAATGCTGCAAGACTGATGAAGATGCTTGAAGATGCTAGTCTTCGATAGGACTAGGCTTTCCTCTCTATTCTGGCATTTCTGCAGCCCAGTCCACATATAGAGCCTCCATTTTGATAATGTTGCATATGTAGTGTAGATCCTTGCTTGCTGAGTACTTCGGATGAGTACTCACGTTTGCTTTGCTTTCTTTTTCTCCCCATATCCAATTGTCGCAACCAGATGACGGAGCCCCTGAGCTAGCTGGCCCCACCGACGGCTACTACTACAACCCTTCCAGCGAGTACTACTACGAGGAGCCGACTGACGACCAGGAGTAGGTTCGGAGGGTCCTAGGCAGGAGGCCTACGCCTTTCGATCGTAGCTTTTGTTTTGCCTCGCCTTCTTAATGGCTTATCTCTGTTTCTGTAATATATCTGTACCCAGATATCTGATGCTTCCGCTGACGCTTGCTTGCGAGCTTATGTATTCGAGCCCTCTGGCTTGTAATATAAAGCTTGTATTATTTTAAATTTGTGTCTAGAGTTGTGTTGTGATATCTTCAAGTGAGTCCTTAGGCTTGATCGTGTGCATTTGCATGTATGATTAGTGCATGATTAAGCCGGGGACGTCACAGGTTGGTATCAGAGCCGACTGCCTCTAGGAATCCCCCTATCCAACTCCTTGGCCGAAGTTGAGTGTTGTGGTCCAAAATTGTTTTACTAACTTGGCTGTGTGGCTTACGGGCCCACGTCGCCACTTGGGTGGTATTAGGATCTTTTATTCCTCGTCTTTACTCTGGGACTCTGATCTCTCTTCTATTCGGGTTAAATGAATTTACTAAACGCCGACACTTAGGATCTCGTAAATTCCCTCCACCCGGAGAGCTGGATATCTGTGCGATTTCCCTGTCATTGATCTGATTAGACTGATAATCATTTTCCTTTCCATTGTTTTGTTTAACCTTTCTCTTCGAGATCTGTTATACTTCTCATCGTCAAATGACAATCCTGAATTTCCTTTATTTCAGATGGATCGTCTGTTTCCACCACGTCCTACGATGCAGCTTGTGCTTCGCACTTGGGCTCGAGATGCCCCTGGTTTTCCAGCTGTCCTGGTCGCCCTCCTGACCAGACTGGGTTACCGATGGTACCCCGAGTACATGGTCTACGAGGTTTACCGCGAGTTCGACCAGGAGCAGTACTATGCTGATGTTCGTATCTATGATCAGCAGGATGACTCAGACACTGAGCTGTACCTTTTCCACGGTATCGGCGTGACGATTGAGATGGCAGTCCATGATGCCGCTTACTCTGCTATCGCACGTCTCCGAGGAGAGTTCAGGGCTAGCTTGGATGCTTCTGAGTTTTGATACATTCCGTATGCCCCTGCTGGAGATGCTACTGGATACAACATAGCTGTCTGTGCCCCGTACGAGCCTCATCGCTATGATCCGCGAGTTCTGATTCAGTGTACTCAGGCTCTGGATCGCACTGTTCGGGCTCTTGCCATTGAGTTGTTTGCCACTCGAGCACGCCTCTACGATGCTATGACGCAGTTGCTACCAGCTGTTCGTGCAGGGATACATCCGGAGCACATCCTTTACCCGCGCAGGACCGAGATGCCACCAGCGATCGATTGGCCTGCTGTGGGAGGTCACACACCTGCACGTGGACCTCTTCTTTCAGCTCAAGACCGGGTTCTGCATCAGAGTGCACATGGAGCGCAGGATCCTTCCACGACGAACATCCGTCGTCACACTTGCAGCTACCCCGTTTCAGTGGTTTTCTCCGACGTTGATGTAGCCTTTGCTATGTCTCGTTGTGTACTTCCTTACCGGGTGCCTGCGTGTCGCCTAGCATGTCTAGCTTTTGAATTTGCGCCGTTATGCTGTCCGTTTGTAACCGCCTGTGTATGGATCTGTATGTCCTAATGACTACTGTTAAGCATCTGTTACACTACTTAAATTCCATTGTGCTACATCATGCTTGTTGCTAAACACTCGCAATAGCTTCTGCTAAACTACCCCTGTTGAATTTAGCAGGATGGGTGATAACAATCCACCACCGCCGCCACCGCATGACTATATGGCCGCTATGATGCAACAATTTGAACTCAACCGTCAGTTCATGACGGGGATTATGGATCAATTCCCCTGTCCCAATGCCAACCAGCATCCAGCTTCAATCACGCTGCCAGAGTTGTGCGTCTCAACCCATCGGTATTCCGCAACACAGTTAATCCGCTGGATGCCGATGACTGGCTGCGTGACATCTTCTATGAGATGGAGTCAGCTGATGTTCCCCCTGTCAGCTATGTCACATTCGTGACATACTTCTTGAAGGGACACGCAGCACAATGGTGGGCAACTCACAGACAGACCCTACCTCCTGGAACTGTCGTCACCTGGGTGGAATTCAAGGCTGCTTTTCGTACCCGGTATATTCCGCAAGGGGTTATAGATCGGAAGAAGGCCGAGTTCCGCAGCCTCGTTCAAGGCAACAAGACTGTAGAAGTCTATCAGCGTGAGTTCCTTGATTTGTCTCGCTACGCAGAAGAACACATCCCCATTGATGCTCGTAGGCAGGAGAAGTTCCGTGAAGGGCTACACCATGACATTCAGCTAGCCCTGCTCGTCCAAGATTTTCCTGACTTCGCCACCTTGGTGAACAAGGCTATTATGGTCGAGACTGGTCTGAAGAAGCACAAGGAAGCGACCAGACGCACCCGTGAAGCGGGCTCATCTTCGGGGTCGTCTTCGCAGAAGCGCCGCATCTGGATTCCACAAAACATGTACCGTCCAATAGCTCCAGTGTACAGGCCTGCTTATGCTGCACCTCGTCTGCCTCCTCCGCCACCGAGGCAGCCTCTTCGAGCCCCACCACCTCGAGCTCCTACACCACGTCCAGACAGTGGACTCTGCTTCAAGTGTGGCCAGCCAGGTCACCGTGCCAGAGACTGTTCTCAGGGTTAGAATCAGCTTGTTCTTCCTCCTGCTGGCCGTGGTAATGGTCGTGGAATTCCTCAGCAGCGTAACAACAATGCCAGGCCTTCTTATGGTCGTGGACAGAACTATCACGTCAACATGGCTGAAGCTCAAGATCAACCAGAAACTGTGATGGGTACACTTCCTGTTAATTCAGTACCAGCTTCTGTTTTATTTGATTCAGGAGCATCGCATTCATTCATGTCCGAACATTTCACATTCATGCATGGCATTAAATATGAGAAGTTGCACCATCCATTTGCGGTAAACACTCCCGCGGGTCAGTGCCAAGCCTCCATGTTTAGCCCTGAAGTCAATGTTGTGATTGAAGGGACGAATTTTCAGGCCTTCCCCATTATCCTAAATAATTCAAAAATTGATCTTATCTTGGGAATGGATTGGTTGAAGGCTTACTATGCCTCAATCAATTGTGCCACCAAAGTCATACATCTCAGGCACCTAACAGCTGGGTTAGTGCATTATCATGCTCATATCACTCAGAATGCCGAGGCTCAAATTTATGCCTTGAATGCGTTGAACGCCTCTTCGCTCGAGGGGATCGAAAACATTCCGGTTGTTTGTAACTTCCAGGATGTTTTTCCAGAAGAACTTCTAGGTATACCCCCTGCTAGAGCTGTCGAGTTTGTCATCGACTTGAAGCCTGGCACCACTCCTATTGCGAAGCGTCCTTACAAGATGGCACCGCACCACCTTCTCGAGCTTAAGGAAGAAATCGACAAGTCACTTAAGAAGGGCTTCATCCGCCCTAGTTCCTCTGCCTGGGGAGCACCGTCTCTCTTCGTCAAGAAGAAAGATGGTACGAATAGGCTGGTCCAAGATTACCGTCCTATCAACCAGGCAACCATTCAGAATAAACATCCGCTTCCTCGGATCAATGATTTATATGATCAACTTGCTGGATCTTCGGTGTTCTCTAAACTCGACTTGAGGTTGGGTTATCACCAGATCCGTGTCCGCGAAGAGGATATTCCGAAGACCGCCTTCGTTACTCGTTATGGCTCCTATGAATACACCGTCATGTCATTTGGCCTAACAAATGATCCAGCTACGTTCTCCCGCCTGATGAATTATATATTCATGGATTACCTCGACAAGTTCGTCGTGGTATATCTGGATGATATTCTGGTATATTCGAAGAATAAGGAAGAACATGCTGAACATCTTCGCCTTGTTCTGGAGAGGCTTCGAGAGCACAAGTTGTATGCCAAGTACTCCAAATGTGAGTTCTGGCTTTCTGAAGTGACCTACCTTGGACATGTGATTTCCAAGGACGGTATCGCCGTTAACCCGGAGCGTGTTCAGGCTATCCTTGACTGGACTCCCCCGAAGAACGCCAAGCAAGTCAGAAGTTTTCTCGGTCTAGCAAGTTATTGTCGTCGATTCGTCGAGAACTTTTCCAAGATCGCCAAGCCCCTGACTAATCTGCTCCACAAAGGCGGTATGTTTGAGTGGACAAACAAATGTCAGGAGAGCTTCCAGACCCTCAAGGACAAGCTTACTTCTGCTCTAGTGCTTGCTCCTCCCGATTCTCGCAAGGACTTTGTGATATATTGAGACGCCTCTCATCGGGGATTAGGCTGTGTCCTAATGCAAGAGTGAAAGGTAATTGCATATGCCTCGCGACAATTGCATCCACATGAAGAGAACTATCCAGTGCATGATCTTGAACTCGCTGCTGTGATCTATGCTTTGAAGCACTGGTGACATTACCTTCTTGGTAACCGGTGTGAGATCTATACCGATCATCAGAGTCTGAAGTATTTGGTCACTCAACCGGATCTTAATCTCCGTCAGCAGTGATGGCTGGAAACAATTACGGACTCTGACTGTGGTATTTATTATACCCCTGTCAAGGCTAATGTGATGGCTGATGCCTTGAGCCGCAAGTCCTATTGCAACAACCTCATGGTTAAGCAAGCTCAACCCCATCTATATGAAGAACTGCGCAAGCTGAATCTCTGTATCGTTCCGCAGGGTTCTCTTAATAACCTTGTGGTACAGCCAGATCTTGAGAAAGCTGTAAAGATTGCGCAAGCCAAAGATGCCGAAGTAGATCTAATGAAGAAAGAGCTTCACCTCGAGAAGTACAGGGATTTATCAGTTGCTGAAGACGAAACCTTGTATTTCAGAGACCGAATTGTCGTACCTCGTTTCGAACTTATGACTGACAAAGTCATGAAGGAGGCACATGATACACCGCTGTCTATCCATCCGGGTAGCACTAAGATGTATCGCGATCTTCGTCAAAGGTATTGGTGGTCCAGAATGAAGCAGGACATCGCTCGATATGTTGCTGAATGTGATGTTTGCTGTCGCATGAAAGTAGAATATCAGAAGCCTATTGGTATTCTTCAACCACTTCCTATTCCTCTATGGAAATGGGATAAAGTGCAAATGGATTTCGTAACTGGTCTTCCCAAGTCTTAGACAGGTCACGATGCTATTCTTGTCATCGTCGATCAACTTTCCAAAGTTGCACATTTTCTGCCTGTCAAGGAGACTATCACTGCTAGCTAGTTAGCAGAATTGTATATCTCCAGAATCGTTTCAGTCCACGGTATTCCGAAGGAGATCAGTTCGGACCGTGGCGGTCTTTTCACATCCAAGTTCTAGGAAAGTTTCGAAGAAGCTATGGGAACCCACATTACCTGGAGTTCAGCTTATCATCCCCAATCCCAAGGCCAAGTCGAGCGAGTCAATCAAGTGCTTGAAGACATGCTTCGAGCTTGTGTTATTTCTTTCGGTAAGAAGTGGGAAGAATCACTTCCATTTGCTGAATTCTCTTATAACAATAGCTATCAAGCCAGTTTGAAAATGGCCCCCTTCGAAGTGCTTTACAGACGTAAGTGTCGAACCCCTCTGAATTGGTCAGAAACTGGGGAATGACCACTCGTTGGACCGGACATTATCCAACACGCCGAAGAAGAAGTCGGTATTGTCCGAGAAAATCTCAAGGCGGCTCAGGACCGCCAGAAGAGCAACTATGATCGCAAGCGATGGGGCTTGACCTATCAACCCGGTGATCAAGCTTATCTTCGTGTCACTCCCATGAAGGGCACCCGTCGTTTCGGAATCAAGGGCAAACTAGCTCCACGCTACATCGGCCCCTTTTGCATCGTTGCCAGACGTGGACAGGTGGCTTATAAATTGGAGTTGCCACCGCAATTCTCTCATATCCATGACGTCTTCCATGTGTCGCACTTCGTAAATGCTTCAAGGAATCTCCGCACCGAGCAGTGGATCATGAAATGCTCGAATTGCAAGATGATCTTTCTTATAAGGAGCATCCCATCTGCATCCTAGACGAAGTTGAATGTCGAACTCGTCAGAAGACGACCAAGTTCCTGAAAGTGCAGTGGTCGAATCACACTGAAGATGAAGCCACTTGGGAACGTGAGGATCATCTTCGGGTTGAATATCCCGACCTCTTTCCTTCTACCTCCTAAATTCTCAGGACAAGAATTTCTTTTAGAGGAGCAGAATTTGTAACACCCCCATGTAATAAGAACTGTGACACTCTGCTAAGTATGCCAACTCATCTTCATTTGTAGTGCCTAGTCATGATGGTTAATCAAAACAATTCAAATCCCTCCCTGAAAATCAACTCAAATTCAAAAGTGCAAAATGAAGTCGCTCAAAACTTGATGGAAAAAAATGTTCACTTTATAGCAAATAATCCAAAACCATTTGATGTTAAGGAACACAACATCATCATCAATTCAAAATGGCATTAGCATTTAAAACAGTGCCAAAAGGAGCATTTTAAATGCCATATTCATTTTTGAAAATTCCAAAAGAATTCCAAAAATGCTCAAACTTTTTGTGGCAGTGCCAGCCATTGCCTAGTAATTGATTTGGCAATTCACATATTTTACAAAAGAAAAATGGACTTAAAAATAAAATGTAACAGAAAGAATAAAAGAAAACAGAAAAATAAAAGGAAAAGAGGCACTGTGCACTGGGCCTAAGTGCACAGTGCCCCGAGTCCAGCCCACCAGCCCATCTCCCTCTCTCTCCTTCGTCATGTCACCACCGCCGTGGCTGCATGCGCGCGAGCCGGCCGTTCGCCGACACAGCGGCAGCCACCGACGCCGCGAGGAGATAAGGGTGAGCCCATCCATCTCCCTTGGTCCTCCTCGCTCATTCTCCCCCGTTCGCTAGCCCTCTCTCCTCCTTCTACTCCATCAGATCCATCACCGAGCGCCGTCGCCGCCGTGCCTTGCTGCTCGCCGTGGCCACCGACGTCTGCTGCCTCCTCCGTGGTGCCAGGGAGGTTCGCCAGCGACCGCTTCATCGACCGGTGCACCCAGCTGGAGCGGGGAGGCCATGTAGCTGCTGCACGCCATCGCCCATTTCTCCTCCGTCACCGGTGCTCGCCGGTGACCTCGAGCTCCTCTGCTGCTCCTAATCTCTCGAGGGCCAACTTGCGTGCCGCACGGTGAGCTCCTTCGTCCCCTGCTACTCCCCGTTGACCCCCTCGCGCACCGTAGCTACCTCGTCGTCGTTGCCGTGAGCCCGTCGCCGCGGATCGCCTCGCCGCTGTGGCCATAGCCCCTGTCGTGCTCGCCTGGGCACGGCATCGAGCTCCTGGTGCTCCCATGAGCCCAACGAGCTCGAGCGCGTGCCTCCCCGTGCCTCCTAGTATAGTTCCCGTCGAGGACCTAATCGCGCTGCCGCCGTAGCTCGTCGTCGGCCACTTTTTTGGCAACCTTTTGGTCCGGCGCCACCACAGATCGACGCGGAACGTTGCGGCGGTTCGAACGCAAGTTGTCGCGCGCGATTTGACGCCCTGTGGCGCATTTCCGACCCCGGTTGCGCCCCTCCGCCGCGTTTTCATGCTCACCGGCGTTCAGCCGCTGGCCGGCCAACGTGGCAAGGTGGGCCCCGCCCCTGGGTCGCTGCCAGTGGGGCCCCTGGGCCCCGTTGACTAGGTTGACCTAGTCAACTTTGCTGACTGGGCGGCCCCAGTCACTGACACGCGGGCCCCACCGCCCTTTTAATTAACTAAAACATTTTATAAATAAAAATAAATTATATAAGTTAATTAGTCATTGACAGGTGGGGTCCAGTAGATAATTAGATTTAGTTTAGCTTAAATTAAACTCTGTTAGTAACAGAGGCTGACATGTGGGGCCCACTGGTCAGGTTTGACCTGGTCAGTGCGGCTGTTGACTGCTGATGTCATCATTGCATCATGCTGATGTCATATTTCCAATTCTGTTAATTTAAAATAATTCCAGAAATGTTTAAATCTTTGAAAATTCATCACTTTTAAACCGTAACTCAGATTGAAAAACTTAGAACATGAAAGTTGATCAGAACGACAAGACGAATCTGATCGTGTTGTCTGTTTCCATGTCGGAACCCCCTACGTAGGTGAACCCGCAACATTCTCTCCGTTTCTGATAAATGAATAGTGCATATACACAGGATAATAAATCCAACTGAAATCCTAAAATAACTAAAATGACTCAGATGCACCTTTAGGCAACCCTGCACTGCATCCTAGCTTGGCATGCCCTGTATTGCATTGTTTGCTGTCTATTTATTTGTTTCTTCCCCCTCTTCTCGCTCGGTAGACCCCGACGTCGACGTAGCTCCTGAGACCGACGCAGCTCCGGAGGTCGACTACACCCTTGACGATCAGACCCTTGCCGCAGAGCTTCCAGGCAAGCACCCCCCCCTTTTGAGCATATCGATATCGCCTATTCTCTTCTCTGTTATGCTTGCATTAGAAGTTACTGCTGCTGCTCTTATCCTATTTCTGCTGCATAGCCTGTTTATTGTAACCTGCTTATCCTAAACTGTTTAGTATAGGTTGGGTAGAGACCCATCAGAGACACCCGCTTTGTCCCGACTGCCCCGCTGGATTATCAGAAGAACCGATCAATGGGATCGAAGACCAGGCCCCGGCACCGCACATCACTTCCCCTTAGTTGCTCGACACTACTGGGTTACTATCGAGTGCCGAGGGTGATACCTCATCAGCACTTCTGATGATAACCTTGTAGGTTAGTTAATCGGTCATGGTCAGCGAGGGTGATTCCTCCTACACCACCCCCGATAACGACACCGTCGGCAACTCCTCAAGAGTGGACCTCGAGGGTGATTCCTCCTCCGTTCACCTTGGTGTTTACGTCAGGTGGGAATCCAACGAGGGTGATGCCTCGGATTCCTTCTTGATATGGTAGCCACACGGATGCCTTTACATTACTGTTGACATTGTTTATTCTGGATAAAGACGGGTCGGCCCTGAGGGGTACCCGCACGAGATTATGATGAGAGTGATATGAAGTCGGGTGGACCTGGACGGTGCCCGAGTAATGAATACGAGGCATGGCCGGGCATTCTTAGCCCTTGCCGCAAGTCCTCGAGACGGGGCGACGGGGTCACATCTTTCGTGAGTCTCTGCTCGTTACCGCACTACCAACACACTAACGGTTTGGATATTTGATCCGAGGGGCCTCTGGCCTGATAGCACTAACCATCACGTGGGCATAGTATGGGCGTTCTGCGTCGTATACTTCAGCTGGAGCTTAATAGACGTCAGCGACTAAGCGGCGCGCGCTGGGTTGGACTGGTAACGCCCTGCACTTGTATAAGGGGGGCTAGGTCTGCTCACCGGCCGCGTTCGCAACGTGCAGGAGCGTCCGGGGCGATGGCCCAAGACCCCTGGATGCCTAGGTTTAGTCCAGCGTGCTGACCTCTCTGTTAAGTATTTGGTCGGGTTGCGGCATATCGTTTGGCCGAGGCCGGGCATGACCCAGAAAAGTGTGTCCGGCCGGAGTTAATCGAGTGTGGTGGGTAAGTTGGTGCACCCCTGCTGGGAAGAAACAATCTATCGATAGCCTATCCTACGGTAACGGACACTCGGAATTCTATCCCGATCGGTACAACTAGAACTGGTGACTTGAGATGATAACTGGATAGTATGGCTCTGGGATTGCTTTCTCGCAAGGAGTCAAGGAAGAATCTCTGGGAGAGGTTGATGACACTACTAATACTTTACATTATGTTATTCTGCACTCTTCTAATGCTGCAAGACTGATGAAGATGCTTGAAGATGCTAGTCTTCGATAGGACTAGGCTTTCCTCTCTATTCTGGCATTTCTGCAACCCAGTCCACATATACAGCCTCCCTTTTGATAATGTTGCATATGTAGTGTAGATCCTTGCTTGCTGAGTACTTCGGATGAGTAGCTGCCCCCGCCGACGGCTACTACTACTACAACCCTTCCAGCGAGTATTACTACGAGGAGCCGACTGATGACCAGGAGTAGGTTCAGAGGGTCCTAGGCAGGAGGCCTACGCCTTTCGATCGTAGCTTTTGTTTTGCCTCGCCTTCTTAATGGCTTATCTCTGTTTCTGTAATATATCTGTACCCAGATATCTGATGCTTCCGCTGACGCTTGCTTGCGAGCTTATGTATTCGAGCCCTCGAGGCCCCTGGCTTGTAATATAAAGCTTGTATTATTTTAAATTTGTGTCTAGAGTTGTGTTGTGATATCTTCAAGTGAGTCCTTAGGCTTGATCGTGTGCATTTGCGTGTATGATTAGTGCACGATTAAGGCGGGGACATCACAGGGGCCATTGGGGGCTGCCCCATCCTCCATTGAAGTCTCCCATGTAGTATGGCGCATAGGGAGGTGGCGGCATCCATGGTCCCGGTGCCCACGACCCATATGGCCTTGCATGATGCTGAAATTCTTCCCGAGGAGGTTGATACGTCTCCAACGTATCTATAATTTTTTATTGTTCCATACTGTTATATTATCATTCTTGGATGTTTTACAATCATTTTATAGTCATTTCATATCATTTTTTGGTACTAACCTATTGACATAGTGCCCAGTGCCAGTTGCTGTTTTCTGCATGTTTTTTACATCGCAAGAAATCAATACCAAACGGAGTCCAAACGGAGCGAAACTTTTTGTGGATTTTTTTGGACCAGAAGACATCCAGTGGGCTGGAGAAGCACCTGGGGAGTGCCCCGAGGGGGGCACAACCCACTAGGGCACGCCTGGAGGCCCAGGCGCGCCCAGGTGGGTTGTGCCCACCTCGGTAGCCTCCCGCATCGCCTCTTTGCTCTATAAATACCCCAATATTCCAGAAACCCTAGGGGAGTCGATGAAAATCAATTCCAGCCGCCGCAAGTTCCAGAAACACCAGATCCAATCTAGACACCATCTCGGAGGGGTTCATCATGTCCATTGGTGCCTCTCCGATGATTCGTGAGTAGTTCTTTGTAGACCTACGGGTCCGTAGTTAGTAGCTAGATGGCTTTCTGTCTCTCGTTTGATTCTCAATACAATGGTCTCTTGGAGATCCATATGATGTAACTCTTTTTGCGGTGTGTTTGTTGGGATCCGATGAACTTTGAGTTTATGATCAGATCTATGTTTTTATCCATGAAAGTTATTTGAGTCTTCTTTGATCTCTTATATGAATGATTGCTTATAGCCTCGTATTTATTCTCCGATATTTGGGTTTTGTTTGGCTAACTTGATCTATTTATCTTGCAATGGGAAGAGGTGCTTTGTATTGGGTTCGATCTTACGGTGCTTGATCCCAATGACAGAAAGAGAAACGACACGTATGTATCGTTGCTATTAAGGATAACAAGATGGGGTCTATTTCTACATAAATAGATCTTGTCTACATCATGTCATCGTTCTTATTGCATTACTCTGTTTCTCCATGAACTTAATACACTAGATGCATGCTGGATAGCGGTCGATGTGTAGAGTAATAGTAGTAGATGCTGGCAGGAGTCGGTCTACTAATCTTGGACGTGATGCCTATATAATGATCATTGCCTGGATATCGTCATGAGTATTTGAAGTTCTATCAATTGCCCAACAGTAATTGTTTTCCCACCGTTTGCTATTTTTCTCGAGAGAAGTCACGAGTGAAACCTACGGCCCCCGGGTCTCTTCTTTAATATATTTGCCTTCGCGATCTATTTTTATTTGCTTTTGTTTTCAGATCTATATTTCCAAAAACCCAAAAATACCTTGCTGCACTTTATTTTATTTTGCATTTATTCAAGATCTATTTATCCAATCTATTAAAACTTTCTCCAGTCCACTAGCCATTTCTGGCGCCGTTGCCCGAAAGAAATTGACAACCCCTTTAATACGTCGGGTTGCGAGTATTTGTTATTTGTGTGCAGGTGCCTGATGTCTACTACACAACTTGTTCTTGTAGACTCGTGTTGGGCCTCCAAGCGCAGAGTTTTGTAGGACAGTAGCAAATTTCCCTCAAGTGGATGACCTAAGGTTTATCAATCTGTGGGAGGCGTAGGATAAAGATGGTCTCTCTCAAACAACCCTGCAACCAAATAATAAAAAGTCTCTTGTGTCCCCAACACACCCAATACAATGGCAAATTGTATAGGTGCACTAGTTCGGCGAAGAGATGGTGATAAAAGTGTAATATGGATGGTAGAAATATATTTTTGTAATCTGAAAATAAAAAAACAGCAAGGTAGCAATTGGTAAAACGGAGCACAAACGGTATTGCAATGCATGAAAATGAGGCCTAGGGTCCGTACTTTCGCTAGTGCAATCTCTCAACAATGCTAATATAATTGGATCATATAACCATCCCTCAACGTGCGATGAAGAATCACTCCAAAGTTCCTATCTAGCGGAGAACATAAGAATACATTGTTTGTAGGGTACGAAACCACCTCAAAGCTATTCTTTCCGATCGATCTATCCAAGAATTCGTACTAAAATAACACAAAAGCAAATTCAGATTCGTAATGCTCAATCCAACACAAAGAACCTCAAAGAGTGCCCCGAGATTTCTACCGGAGAAACAAAGACAAGAACGTGCATCAACCCCTATGCATAGATTACCCCAATGTCACCTCGGGAATCTGCGAGTTGAGTGCCAAAACATATATCAAGTGAATCAATATAATACCCCATTGTCACCACGGGTATTCATATACAAGACATATATCAAGTGCTCTCAAATCCATAAAATTATTCAATCCGATAAAACGAAATCTCAAAGGGAAAACTCAATTCATCACAACAAGATAGAGAGGGGAAAACACCATATGATCCGACTATATTAACAAAGCCCGCGATACATCAAGATTGTGCATCTCAAGAACACGAGAGAGAGAGAGAGAGAGAGAGAGAGAGAGAGAGAGAGATTAAACACATAGCTACTAGTACAAACCCTCAGCCCCAAGGGTGGACTACTCCCTCCTCATCATGGTGGCCGCCGAGATGATGGAGATGGCCACCGGTGATGATTTCCCCCTCCGGCAGGGTGCCGGAACGGGGTCTAGATTGGTTTTTCGTGGCTACAGAGGCTTGCGGTGGCGGAACTTCTGATCTAGGGTTACCCCGAGGGTTTTTAGAATATTTGGTGATTTATAGGGCAAAGAGGGGGTGCGGGAGGCCACCGAGGTGGGCACAACCCACCTGGGCGCGCCTGGGGGCCCTGGCGCGCCCTGGTGGGTTGTGCCCCCCTCAGGGCACCCCCAGGTGCTTCTCTGGCCCACTGGATGTCTTCTGGTCCATAAAAAATCCACAAAAAGTTTCGTAGTGTTTAGACTCCGTTTGATATTGATGTCCTACGATGTAAAAAACAAGCAAAAACAGCAACTGGCACTGGGCACTGGGTCAATAGGTTGGTCCCAAAAAAATGATATAAACTTGCTATAAAATGATTGTAAAACATACAAGAATGATAATATAACAGCATGAATACTTCATAAATTATAGATATGTTGGAGACGTATCAGCATCCCCAAGCTTAATTCCTACTCGTCCTCGAGTAGGTAAATGATAAAAGAAATAATTTATGAAGTGTGAATGCTAGCAAAGTGCACAAGTTTGATCAATGACAATTTCAATCACTTTTCCTAGCATCATAACAGCAATTCTTTCTTATAAAACTTCTCATGTTAAAGTAGCAACCAATTCACATGTTAAGGTTCAAACAATGAATTCTCTTGAAACTCAACAACCTATGTTCTCAGTCACCAAACAATTGCAATTCAACTTATTCAACAGAGTCTAAGTAAGAGCTCCACATACTCAACCATCATATAGTCTTCCATGATTGCTAACACTCACTGCATACACATGAGCAAAATGTTTCAACCGGACACATAGAAAGATAGGGGCTTATAATTTCGCCTCCCAATGTATTCACCTCAAGGGTGATGTCAACAATAATAACTCATGCCACCCATATCCAACTAGACATATGTGCCTAGATCTTTCCTCACCACATGATGCTTGCCAAAGGAAAAAAAATAAGAATGGAATAGAGAGAAAAACTTTGACTCTTGCATAAAAGTAAATACATAAAAGTAAAAGATAGGCCCTTCGTAGAGGGAAGCAGAGGTTGCCATGCGCTTATTTGTTTGTATGCTCAACCCCTTCGTGCAAAAGAACGTCATGTTATATTGCCCCTTGTGATGGCAACCTTTATTATGCAGTCTGTCGCTTTTATTTCTTTACCATCACAAGTTCGTACAACGCTCAATTTTCTCTTACACTACATGATCTTACACTTTTAGAAGCAATTTTTATTGCCTTATTGCACTGATGACAACTTACTTGAAGGATCTTACTCAATCCATAGGTAGGTATGGTGGACTCTTGAAAATAAGATTTGGGTTTAAGGGTTTTTGGATGCACAAGTAGTATCTCTACTTAGTGCTGAATTTTTGGCTAGCAAAGATGGGGGGCAAGCACCACATGTTGAAGTATCTATGACAATATAACTTCTATGTGAATATGAACAAACATAAATCATTACATTGTCTTCCTTGTCCAACATCAACAATTTTGGCATATAATATTTTGATGGGGGCTCACAATCACAAAAGATTTCCAAGATAGTGTATTTGCATGTGAAAGTTCTCTTCCTTCTACTAATCATTCATGAATTGCTTGTATGACCAATATTGTGATTGTTAAGCCTCAAAAGATTTCACTTTCTAAACCCAATGTGAAGCTACCACTAGGCATGATATGAACATATAATTTCAACTTCATGATATTCAATTCATTCAACAATTTACTCATAGGATATAAGTGAAGCACAAGAGTAAATGACAAGCTACGCCAAAAAGATATAAGTGAAGATCAAGCGAGTAGTTAAGTAAATAAGTAGCTAATTGTGGACTCTCTCTTATTTAAAAACTTTCATATCTAAGTATTTTATTAAAACAGCAAGCCAAACAAAACAAAATTACATTCCAAGAATAGCACAACTCATGTGAAGAAGCAAAAACTTAGGCTCAACCGATACTAACCGATAATTGTTGATGAAGAAAGGTGGGATGCCTACCGGGGCATCCCCAAGCTTAGATGCTTGAGACTTCTTGAAATATTATCTTGGGATGCCTTGGGCATCCCCAAGCTTGAGCTTTTGTGTCTCCTTAATTCCTTTTATATCACGGTTTCCCTAAATCTTAAAAACTTCATCCACACAAAACTCAACAAGAACTCGTGAGATAAGTTAGTATAAACCAATGCAAAAACCTTATCATTCTCTACTGTAGCAAATGAAAAAAAATTATTATTCAACATTGCATACTAAATGCCTCTGCATATTTAATACTCTTATCCTCAAATAGAATCATTAAACAAGCAAACATATGCAAACATAACAGCAATCTGCCCAAACAGTACAGTATGTAAAGAATGCAATAGTATCAATACTTATTTAACTCCAAAAATTATGAAAATTTACCACACTGTATAAAATTTATCAAATATTATTGTACAAAAAGTTTCAACATTTTAACACATTCTTACTTTTCTCGGGAATTTTTGCAACATCGATAAACTTTCTGTTTTGAAACAGCAACTCATATACTTGCAAAATAAGCATGGTAAAGGCTATCCTTGACATTTTTATTGAAAAGAAAGATGCAAAACATTATTATAAATAACAGCAAGAAAATCCTAACCAGAAAATGACGCTCCAAGCAAAACACATATCATGTGACGAATAAAAATGTAGCTCCAAGTGAGGTTACCGATAATGTTGGAGACGAAAGAGGGGATGCCTTCCGGGGCATCCCCAAGCTTAGTTTCTTGGATCTTTCTTGAATATTACCTTGGGGTTCCTTGGGAATACCCAAGCTTAGGGTCTTGTCACTCCTTATTCTCCTCATATCGATATCTCACCCAAAACTTGAAAACTTCAATCACACAAACTTAACGGAACTTCGTGAGATGGGTTAGTATGATAAAGACAAATCATTCACTTTGGTACTGTTAAGATAAGATTCATAATTCTTCTCACACAATGCCTACTGTACTCTACAATTTCCACAATTTATATTAAGCAATATAAGCCATAGAAACCATAAAACAAGCAAACTATGCATTGGAAATAGAATCTGTAAAAAACAGAACAGTACGTAAATATCTGAATTAAGGTCATACTTATGTAAATTCAGAAATTCTGAAAAATTAGGAAAACGTAGGAAATTTGTATACCCATCAACTGTAAAAAATTCAGAATTTTTCCACGTTCCAGTAAGATACAGGAATTTCTGCACTGGACGCAAAAGTTTCTGTTTTTGCACAGAATCAAGTCAACTATCATCCACACTATCCCAAAGGCTTTATTTGGCACTTTATTGAAATAAAAGCTATAAAACAAGATTACTACAGTAGCCTAACCATGTGAACACACAAAAACACTAGGTAAAAGTGTTGGGTTGTCTCCCAACAAGAATTTTTCTTTAATGCCTTTTTAGCTAGGTATGATGATTTCAATGATGCTCACATAAAAGTAAAGAATTGAAACATAAAGAAAGCATCATGAATCACATGACAATCACATTTAAGCCTAACCCACTTCCTATGCATAGGGATTTTGTGAGAAAACAAATTATGGGAGCAAGAATCAACTAGCATAGGAAGGTAAAATAAGCATAACTTCAATATTTTCAACACATAGAGAGGAAACTTGATATTATTGCAATATGTAAAAGCATATGTTCCTCTCTCATAATAATTTTCAGTAGCATCATGAATGAATTCAACAATATAACTATCACATAAAGCATTCTTTTCATGATCCACAAGCATAGAAATTTAATCACTCTCCACGTAAGAAAATTTATTCTCATCAATAATTGTGGGAGCAAACTCAACAAAATAACTATCATGGGATTGAAAATTAAAATCATGATGACAAGTTTCATGGTTATCATTATTCTTTATAGCATACATGTCATCACCATAATCATCATATATAGGAACTTTGTTGTCATAATCAATTGCAACCTCCTCAAAAATAGTAGATTCATCATTAAATAAAGTCATGACCTCTCCAAATCCACTTTCATCAATATAATCATCATAAATAGGAGGCATGCAATCATCATAGTAAATTTTCTCATCAAAACTTGGGGGAGTAAAAATATCATCTTCATCAAATATAGCATCCCCAAGCTTGTAGCTTTGCATATCATTAGCATCATGGATATTCAAAGAGTTCATACCAACAACATTGAAATCATGCTCATCATTCAAAGATTTTTTGTCAAACATTTTATAGAATTCTTCTTCTATCAATTGAGCACAATTTTCCTTTCCATCATTTTCACGAAAGACATTATAAAGATGAACAATATGATGCAACCTCAATTCCATTTTTTTGTAGTTTTCTTTTACAAACCAAACTAGTGATAAAACAAGAAACTAAAAGATTCAATTGCAAGATCTAAAGATATACCTTCAAGCACTCACCTCCCCGGCAACGGCGCCAGAAAAGAGCTTGATTTCTACTACTCAACTTGTTCTTGTAGACTCGTGTTGGGCCTCCAAGCGCAGAGTTTTGTAGGACAGTAGCAAATTTCCCTCAAGTGGATGACCTAAGGTTTATCAATCCGTGGGAGGCGTAGGATGAAGATGGTCTCTCTCAAACAACCCTGCAACCAAATAATAAAAAGTCTCTTGTGTCCCCAACACACCCAATACAATGGTAAATTGTATAGGTGCACTAGTTCGGCGAAGAGATGGTGATAAAAGTGTAATATGGATGGTAGAAATATATTTTTGTAATCTGAAAATAAAAAAACAGCAAGGTAGCAATTGGTAAAACGGAGCACAAACGGTATTGCAATGCTTGAAAATGAGGCCTAGGGTCCGTAATTTTGCTAGTGCAATCTCTCAACAATGCTAATATAATTAGATCATATAACCATCCCTCAACGTGCGAAGAAGAATCACTCCAAAGTTCCTATCTAGCGGAGAACATAAGAATAAATTGTTTGTAGGGTACGAAACCACATAAAAGCTATTCTTTCCGATTGATCTATCCAAGAGTTTGTACTAAAATAACACAAAAGCAAATTCAGATTCGTAATGCTCAATCCAACACAAAGAACCTCAAAGAGTGCCCCAAGATTTCTACCGGAGAAACAAAGACAAGAACGTGCATCAACCCCTATGCATAGATTACCCCAATGTCACCTCGGGAATCTGCGAGTTGAGTGACAAAACATATATCAAGTGAATCAATATAGTACCCCCATTGTCACCACGGGTATTCGTATGCAAGACATATATCAAGTGCTCTCAAATCGATAAAAGTATTCAATCCGATAAAACGAAATCTCAAAGGGAAAACTCAATTCATCACAACAAGATAGAGAGGGGAAAACACCATATGATCCGACTATATTAACAAAGCCCGCGATACATCAAGATTGTGCATCTCAAGAACACGAGAGAGAGAGAGAGAGATTAAACGCATAGCTACTGGTACAAACCCTCAGCCCCGAGGCTGGACTACTCCCTCCTCATCATGGTGGCCGCCGGGATGATGAAGATGGCCACCGGTGATGATTTCCCCCTCCGGCAGGGTGCCAGAACGGGGTCTAGATTGGTTTTTCATGGCTACAGTGGCTTGCGGTGACGGAACTTCTGATCTAGGGTTACCCCAAGGGTTTTTGGAATATTTGGTGATTTATAGCGCAAAGAGGGGGTGCGGGAGGCCACCGAGGTGGGCACAACCCACCTGGGCGCGCCTGGGCCCCCAGGCGCGCCCTGGTGGGTTGTGCCCCCCTCGGGGCACCCCCAGGTGCTTCTCTGGCCCACTGGATGTCTTCTGGTCCATAAAAAATCCACAAAAAGTTTCGCGGTGTTTGGACTCCATTTGATATTGATTTCCTGCGTTGTAAAAAACAAGCAAAAACAGCAACTGGCACTGGGCACTGGGTCAATAGGTTAGTCCCAAAAAAATGATATAAACTTGCTATAAAATGATTGTAAAACATCCAAGAATGATAATATAACAGCATGAATACTTCGTAAATTATAGATACGTTGGAGACGTATCAGTGCCGTTCATGTAGTGTTGCGTGGTTCTCCTACTGGTTCGATAACCTGATCTCATCACTGAGGGAAATACCTACCGTCGCTGTGCTGCATCATCCCTTCCTCTTTGGGGAAATACCAACGTAGTTCTAGCAGACATCAGAGGTGACCTTGAGCGCTTCAAATTTGATGACCGGTTAGAGCTAGAACCGGCCGCTTGATTGACATATTTGGACAATAACATATCAAAAGTTGTCTTGATTCTCTTGCGATGCACTTTAGCCTCATTCGTCTTCCACTTGCCAACCTCTGGACTCTTGGGCTTAACAAATTTGACATGAGTGTTCTCTTACACTTGTGGTTGCCCCCCGAGTGTAGGATTCTTGATGGTGATCTTGATTATCTCCTTGCCATCGGGTTGCTTGTCAAGTACAACTTGTCTCCCCAAGACCTTGTCGCTCTCCTTATTTTCCCTGGGCTCACCAATGACAATATTGTTCTTATTAGTTGATTCGGCGATACTGGGCTGAATGAACATCTTCTTCCCCTCCAAATCCATGGTGTTCATTGGGAAAGGCTGCTTATCAACTTGCATCACAAAAAAATTCAATCGTCCGTCATTAATGGCTGATTGTATCTGTCGTCGAAAAACATTACAATCATTAGTAGCATGAGAAAAAGAATTATGATATTTGCAATAAGCACGCTGTTTCAGCTCTTCAAACGGCGGTAAAGTATGAGATATTCTAATAATCTTCGCTTGCAATAAATCATCCAATATTCTATCACACTTAGCAATGTTGAAAGTAAATTTTATCTCTTCATCACGATTCTTATGAATCGGCTTTAAATCATTGCAAGTAAATGGTTTGGCCTTAGATGGCCAAACAAATTCAGTAGCATGAATATCACCCTCATCGTCCGAGTGCTCACTATCATACTCAACCATATTCATCTTAGGACGATCAGTTTTATATCTATGCACCTCTTTAAGATCTTTGCTTCGGCTTTCTTGAGCCAAAGCCCTTTGTAAGACTTGGTTGACATTTAAAAACTCATAGCCTTCTAGCCTCTCTGTAATGTGAGTTCTCAAACCACTAAGCACAAGATCAGCCAAATCTCTCTCAGTTATCACCAAACTATAGCACCGGTTTTTTGTATCTCTAAATCTTTTGACGTAATCGGCGACCGATTCATCATGCTTTTGTCTAACCGATGTAAGATGTGATAACTTAAGCTCATTATCGCCACTATAAAAATGATCATGAAATTTTTGCTCTAGCTGCGACCAAACCCGAATGGAACCATGTGATAAAGAAGAAAACCATGAAAATGCGGTACCAGTTAATGATAAAGGAAATAAATGCACTTTCAATTCATTTAGTGAGCCTGCTTCACCTAATTGGGCCATGTATTGACTAACATGCTCCCATGTTGTTTTTGTGCCTTCTCCATTAAACTTAACAAAATCTGGAATTTCATATCCCGGAGGGCACTGGATGGCATCAAAGTACTCGGGATACGGTTTTTGGTAAATCCGATTCCGAGGTAACTCAACTACAAAATTCTCCCGAAGCATCTTAGCCATCTCCTCTCTAAAATTAGCTAGGGCATCGTCTGTAGTAGACGATGAAGCTTGTTGCAGTGGTATAGGAGGAGTAGGACTACTAGTTGTAGGTAGGAACTGTGGCATGTATGCCGAACCATAGTTCGGTAGTGGCCGAGTGGTTGTACCTGTAGGTAGGGTTTGGTTCGGCGTTGCCACCGAACCTAGCATGCTCATAATAGGATTAATGGGTGCAGTCACAATCTGATTTGTTTGGGTAGGATAATAAGTCATCAGCATGGGAGGCGCCAATGAGATAGGTAAGGCCAGATTAGGGTTTTGCACACTAGCAGCTACACCACCATTACCACTAGACGATTGAGATATATTCTTCTGAGCATTAGTATTTTCTATGAAAGTTTGATAGACCAGATTGTTACCATCAGCAATACGACTCTCAATCTCAGCTCATTGCTCAGGAGAAAAGGTAGTACTCATAGAGGGTTTAACCTGCTGGGCTTGATGAGGAGGGAACTTGATTTCTTCAATCGGAGTGATGTTGCCTTGGCGGTCCTTCTTGAATTTTGCAAGGAACTCCTGCAAATCCTTCTCTTCGCGCGCCATATTGTACTCCTCATAGGGCGATGATCGGCCGATATCTCATCAAGACTGGGCTGAATGATGTTATCGGCGTCTACAGCACATGGCTTGGGAAGATCGGACATGGTGGATGATGATGATTGATCTTCGTTCCCCAGCGGAGTCGCCAAAAAGTGTGTTGACACACGAACACGTCACGTGTACCCTCGACGCCGGGGGTGATGCACCGCAGCTCATGTCGAAGGAGACCTGACCGACAGCGCGATACGCAAGACAGTCGGCGGGCGCTTTTGCAGACCCGAAACCCCGCACGCCCGGGAGGGACCCCGTCAGGGAGTGCGGCGGCTATGGACTGCCCTAGGTCGATTCGCTCGCCCCTAGAGCCTCAGGATTCGCAGCTCTCAAACTCAAGGAACAACGAAGAACGAGAGAGAAAAACGGTGGAGAGATAAAACATAGATGAAAAAGTAGTATATTGATTTGTTCGAATGTGTGTTGTTCAATCGGCCGTCACCCCCAACATATATAAGAAGCGGATGGACTTCCCGTACAAGTAAAGTATTCATCTAGGCTTCCCTTACAAGAATATTACATCAATTCACGTCCTAAAAAGTCCTAGTTCTAGTCCAACTCAGATTTGGTTCGGATCTGTCCCATACTTCTGTCCTGCTTTTGCGTGGGCTGTAGAAATCTCATACTAACTCGGATGGAATCGAATTCAACATCAAACTTGTCCGTATCAACGATCTGCGTAATACCACGCATGCCACTTCTCCTTTTAAGGCCGTCTTTATGACTTTTAGGGCCCATCTCCAACTTCTGGTTGGATCTTCACTAAATCCAGCAAGCCTTCCAAATCAGCAAGCACTTAACACCGGCAAGCATTCAGAACCGGCAAGCACTCAAGACCAGCGAGCATTCATAACCGGAAGCCTTTTACACAGACCCGGCAAGCCTCTCGCCGGCAAACTCTTCTTTCAGACCCGGCAAGTCTCAAGATCGGCAAGCATTCATAACCGGCAAGCCTTTTACCTGGACCCGGCAAGCCTCTCGTTGGCAAGCTTCTTGCTGGCAAGTTCTTCTTTCAGATCCGGCAAGCCTCAAGATCGGCAAGCATTCATAACCGGCAAGCCTTTTACCCGGACCCGGCAAGCCTCTCGTCGGCAAGCTTCTTGCTGGCAAGTTCTTCTTTCAGATCCGGCAAGCCTCAAGACCGGCAAGCATTCATAACCAGCAAGCACTTAACACCGGCAAGCATTCAGAACCGGCAAGCCTTTTACTCGGACCAGGCAAGCCTCTCGCCGGCAAGCTTCTTGCTGGCAAGTTCATTCATAACCAGCAAGCACTTAGAACCGGCAAGCACTTAAGACCGGCAAGCATTCAGAACCGGCAAGCCTTTTACTCGGACCCGGCAAGCCTCTCGCCGGCAAGTTCTTCTTTCAGATTCGGCAAGACTCCCGCGGCCGGCAAGCTTTATTCAGCCAGCAAAGGCCGAATAACTTACGCGACTCATCAGACATCATCCAGGTAAGTGTCTGGTCCCTCGCGTCATCTTTATTCAGGACCAGTCCGCAAAGTGTTTGCCTTTGACTTTTGCATACAAACTCGAAGGTTCTTTTCCATTTGAGGTCATCTTAATTAAGTTTTTGACCATGCCAAAATCCAGTGTCAACAACATGCTCCTTTGAGAGTCATTTTATCCATTTCTCACCTTTCCTCTGACCTAATATTTTAATGAGTAGAACTTCAATATACATTTATTGTCATGAGACTGTAGTACGTCCTTCTTTGAGTAATGAAAGTATTAATATCCATTTAATAACTTTGTAGTTTTTGTAAACTTTATCTCAAGTCTTAACTAGCGATAGTGGGAGTAATTTAGACTAGTAACATGCATATGTTACTAGTTTATGTTACTAGAGAGAGGCGTTTTGGAGGCCGAGCTCCATGGAGGCCTTTATTTTTGAAAAATTCAAATTCAAATTTTTATAATTCAAAAAAATCTGAAAAAAATATGCGTGTATGTAAGGATGTAACACACATGTGTGTAAAAATTCATGATAAAATACCTTAAGTTGGGACCTATACAAAAAAGACAAATTCATGGCCTGGGAGGATGAATAGTATCATGTGTTAAATAGCCTCAGATTTGTCTTTTTTGCACAGCCCTCATTTCATTGTATTTTGAACTGAAAATTTACACACATGTGTGTTATGTCTTCACGTATATCTATATTTTTTTCAGAATTTTTTGAAATGTAAAAATATGAATTTTGATGAAATTTCAAATTTGAATTTGGAGGCCTCACTGGAGGCTGAGCTCCAAATGGGATTTCTGATGTTACTACCTCTATAGTGGGGGGTAACATATGTGTGGTGTTATGCAACACTTCATTTATTAGGTTGTATACTCATCTTCTCTTGGTATGTGTGATGTTACTCATAGTGTGAGTAACTAGCTATGTTACTTAATTTGTCTCTCTCCTTATTAATTAGCTGACACATCATCTTTATTGCTTAGGTGTCATCTATGTTACCTCCCATTATGGGTAGTCTAAGCATTGGTATGTCCACTTATTCTTTTTATGTCTCGCTCAATTAGCATGAAAGATGGAATTGGCTTTACTATTTTACTTCTTGTAGAAAAAAACTTATATATATATATATATATATATATATATATATATATATTTGAAACGGGAGGACAATTTCCCAGTTAACTAGCATAAAATCAAGCACAAACCAACAGGAAACCTCCCCTCCAAACTAATTGACCCCCCCTCCTTTTGAAAGGAAAAAAAGATAATAGACCGATGACACTTCCACGGGGGTGAAGAAGCCCACCATCCACAAGACCCACAACTATTAGTTGAATATTATTTATTAAGGTCACTATCTTTTCAAAGTTGGAGATAATTCAGGGTTTAGGAGTAGTAATTGTTAATAAATGCATGGTTCACCTTGAGTATTACTACTAAAGTTGTATGGAAGTGTTAAAGCTAATTCTTTTGTGGAGCTTATGCAATTTCTTTGGCTCACTAAAAAATAATAATAGAGCATTTCTGAAATGCTCTACTACCAACAAAGCGTAATGCAAAGGAGGAGCATAAGGGGGCAAAGTGGAGAAGAAAACAATATGTGTATTGTCGATCTTACTAACTTTAGTCGTTCAAAACTCTAGGCATTGTGATAAATTCCATCTTTTATTTGTAGCCAACCTTTCAGCTCCATGTTGGCAAGCTCCTGCTCATACTCCTGAACTCGGTGGCTGCAGGGAGGAAGTTTTTCAATAACAAGGAATATTGGTTTGGGGTAGTAGTGTTGAAATGTTTGGTGGTTCACCTCTTGAGGTACATTTCTTCAAGTTTGAGTTGTAGGATTTTTAAAGGTAGATGGGAAAAAGGCTTTGAGGAGAGGAGTTGAATGCATGTCGTATGTTTGCACTATGCATCTTTATTAAGCTCATGAGAACATATTGCAAATAATTTGTTATAGTTTAGATCTTATTTTATCATGAAATTTGATGTGTTATGCACCGAAGCTATAAGCATGGGATACATGTAGGCTTTAAGTAACATAAATAAGATTTTTTTTGTATTTTTAGCTTTAACTTTATTTTTCACTATAACATACATGCATCAAATATTTGATAAACTAAAAGACTTTTGTGTCATATTCATACATGTTTAGATGTCCTTCTCAATCAAATGGTATTCATGCCACGAATCTACTACCAGACGAACACCTAATACTAAGTTAACACAATCTATTACTACTTATTTAACCCTGACTCAGGTCATTTCAGTCCGGCGAACAGAGGATCTACCCAAGCTGGTGGGCAGTCATCAGAGCGCCTTCATTCGAGGGCGTTTGATCCACGATAATTTCATGATGGTACAGTGCACTGCGAGGAAACTGCGCGCTCTGAAAAATGCCTCTGTCATGGTCAAGCTTGATATTTCGAAAGCCTTTGACACAGTGCAATGGCCGTTTGCCATTGAGGTACTAGCTAGCATGGGCTTTGGACCGAGGTGGATCGACTGGATCATTGGCCTAATCTCAACTTCCTCCACGCGGGTTCTAGTGAATGGGGTGCCGGGCGCACTGATACACAATCAAAAAGGGTTTAGGCAAGGAGGGCCACTATCTCCCATGTTGTTCATCCTCATGATGGAGCCTCTACATCGGCTATTTTCCCTCGCGTCGGGGAGACGGTTGTTCGCCCCCCTTGCACGATCTGGAATGCACCAACGGATGTCCATCTTCGCTGACGACGTCATGCTTTTCCTTAAACCAGTGGAGAGAGAACTACAACTTTGCGTGCACATTTTGGATGCCTTTGGGCAGGCGTCGGGCCTAAGAGTGAACCTGACAAAAACTTCGGCTGTGCCGATTAGATGCTCGGAAGACCAAATACGACTCATCGCTTCGTTCTTGGGGTGCTCGATTGGGGCATTTCCATGCAAGTACATGGGCCTCCCGTTGTGGGTCCGGAAGCTGTCGGCCCCGCAGCTATATGACTTGGTTCATCAGGTGGCGAGCAAGTTGCCCCACTGGAAGGGGGCGACGCTACCCAAGAGCAGCCGGCTGCTACTCATTAAGTCCGTCCTATGTCCTATCCCGCTGCATGCGATGCTGGCGCTTAATATCCCGCAGAAGACGATCAAAGCAATTACGAAGATCTGTAGGGGTTTCCTATGGTGCGGGAAAGAGGAGGCCAAGGGTGGACACTGCGCGGTAGCTTGCAGCCTGGTGTGCGCGCCGAAGTGGGCTGGCGGGCTCGGCATCCCGGACCTCACTTGGCTTAACTTTGCCCTTCAAGCCCGCTGGCCATGGCTGCAGCGTACGGATGCATCAAGGCCATGGGCTGAGTTTGACATCAAGATTGCAGATGAGGCTCGCAAGATCTTTCAGGCCGCGGCAGTTACCAAGGTTGGCAATGGCACGAGGGTGCTGTTCTGGGAGGACAGGTGGATCCAGGGCATGAGAGTGCAGGACATTGCGCCGGGCCTATACATGCGGGTGTGGAAGAGGGTCCGGGCAGCTCGTACGGTGTTTGAAGCCCTCCAAGATGGAGCATGGGCTCTAGACGTCGGGCCAGATATTGACCATATTTCACTCTCTGAAGTGTTCGGGCTGTGGGAGAGGGTAGCAGAGGTGGAACTAACGCCCACGATGGAGGACTCGACGGTCTGGGCTTGGGAGGCGAACGGCTCGTACTCCGCTCAGTCGGCTTATGTGGCTAAGTTTTGGGGCATGGAAACGGTGCCGTATGCGGAGATGGCATGGAACTCGAAGGCACCGAAGCAGTGCCGCTTCTTTGCTTGGCTTGCGGGGAGAAACAGATGCTGGACATCAGATCGGCTAGCCCGTCGCAGTCTGCCGCATCAAGCAGCTTGCCCCTTCTGCGACCAAGAGCAAGAGACTCTGAACCACGTGCTCATAGGGTGTGTATTGGCGAGAACGGTCTGGCATCAAGTACTTGGCGCATTCAGAAAACCGGAGTTGGCACCAACAGCCGATGACGCAGTGGTGGATTGGTGCAACTCTTGCAGCACGGGGACCCTTTCGGCCAAGGAGGCAAAAGACGTACGGACCCTGACATCTCTAGTTATGTGGGAGCTTTGGAAGCATCGGAATGCGGTAGTCTTCGACAGGGTCACACCCACGGCTTATGCTGTACTGGCAAGGATGGAGAGCGAGGCTCGAGCGTGGAAGGCGGCGGGTCTGTTTAAGGGTGACCTTACGCCTTTCCTCGGGTCTTTGGCTAGGTGGGTGGCCGGCGAGTAGTTAGTACTACATAGCTTGGGGGTAGACGGAGAGTCTTCATGTAATCGTATGTAATCGCATGTAAGACTCTCGTGGATGGGGCTCTTTTCCCCCTTTCCTTCTTTAATACATGATACACACACTCGTGTGTATCCTCAAAAAAATTATGTTGTACTAAGAACTTCATGCATTTTCCATATTTCAACAAGAGAATATAGATGGCACAGTATGCTTACAAATATTTTGGCCTTATTAATATATCGCATATGCAAAATTTACAATGATTGAAAACTAAACCTATTGTTTTCAAGTACATTATCAATGCATTTCGAAATAAAAATAAATAACTTAGGTGTTGCCCGCGCAACTATGTTCGCAGAAATCTTATATTCGTAAATGGCAACACACTTGGTTACATTTTATTTACGCAAAAACAAAAAACTCTAATTACTAAATTAATAAAATCCATAAAAATCTGGCCCACGCATCGAGCCGGCCACTTTGCTAGTTGGAGAAACAACAGTCCTTTAATTAATTCTTATGGTTTCATTGCCAGATAGATATGTGCTCATATTTGTGAGATGATGGTTACATTTATTGAATATTTCTTATGGGGTTGTTTGAGCTTTGCTGCTGGACTTCTTCCACTTTTATGTTGCACAATATCAACTTAAAATAATTTGACATTGAGCAGTAGCCATTAAAATAATTTACGTTCGTGCTAGAGATTCCACAAACATTAAGTTAGTTAGATCAATCAACTTAATCATAGTTCTCTAGAAATACCACTTATTCGCACACTCCTATTCTCGAGTCCAAGTACATGTATACCAACCTGTGGTTGGATGGTTAGAGGGACTATGGTATCCCCAGCCCACCAGGGTTCAAGTCTTGGTGCTTGCATTTATTCCTAGATTTATTTCAGGATTTCCGGCGATGCGCATTCAGTGGGAGGAGATGTTTCCGTCGACGACAAGGTGCCTACGGTGATTTCGTAAATTTCAAGATGATTTGCTGGCTCAGTCTTTCGGAGGTGCTCATAGGGGTAGGGTGTGCGTGTGTGCGTTGATAGGGGGTGAGTGTACACGCGTGTATATGAGCGCTTGCGTCTGTACTGTGTTAAAAAAAATATCATCCATATAAATTCATAGTTGTCTTGCATATTTTTTTTAAATTCTACTGCCTCTCCTGAAATTGAGGACATAATGTAACACCCCTGTGTATTAGTCACTGTGATGAACTGCTAATAATGCCTAGTCATATCATTTGCAGTGCCTAGTCATAGTGATTAATCCCAACAATTCAAACTCTATTCTGGAAATCAATTCAAATTCAAAATTGCCAAATAAGTTTGCTCAAACACTATTGGAAAAATGTTCACTAAATAGCAAATATTCCAGAAGCACTCATAAAATTATAAACAATGATAATTGAGTTAGCTAAGTGACTCAACCTACATGAAACAGCACCAAAACAGAATAAATTAATCCATTTAAAATAATATCAAATCCAAAAGAAATTCAAATTTGCCCAAACCAAATTTTTGGTGAAAGGAAATATTGCATTGTAATATTGGGGACAACTCTCATATTTTACAAAAATGCAAAAGTGACCTAACTATTTCAAAACAGAAAATAAATAAAGAAATACAAAGCAGAAAACAGAAAAATAAAACGAGGCACTGTGCACTGGGCCTAAGTGCACAGTGCCCCGAAACGGGCCGCCTGGCCCAACCTCCCTCTCTCTCCATCGCAGTGTCACCGCGCCTGTGGCTGCGCGCGCGCACCGGCGAGCGCGCGACACCGCGGCAGCCACCGACGCCCGCCGACAGCACGGGGATAAGGACGAGGCCCGTCCATTCCACCTGGCCTCCCCCGTCATTCTCCTCACTCTCCCTCGCTCGCCTCTCCCTCTTCTCCCCTAGATCCGCGACGCCCGAGCGCCGCCGTCGCCGTCGCTCGCCGTTGCCGCGGCCACCGGCCACCCTTTGCCAAGACGACGAGTCAGCGAGCTCCGCCTCGCTCGTCTCCGTCGCCTGGCATCTTCTATTCGAGCCGGACGCCCCTCACCGACCGGATCAACGTTGTCTTCCCCGATCAATCGCCGCCGTCTCCCCCAGCTCCGATGACGCCTCTGCGCTACTAAGCTGATCACGGGCTTTTCGTAGCCACTAGGTGAGCTCCGCCTCTTCCCCTACTTCCTTCCCCGCTTACTTGCGCGCCTCCGACGAGCTGCCACCGTAGCCGTGGTCCGACCGCTGCCACGTTAGCCATTGCCGCACTCTAGAGCTCCAGCAGCTCGAACCAAAGGCGCCAGTACGCTTCTCGTGAGTCGCAGTCACCCCCTAGCTAGTTTGCGCGCGAGAAGATCCACCATAGCAACGGTTCCGTTCGGGACCGAGCCGCACCGCCGCCATGGCTCAACGCCGGTGGCTCTGCCGGCCTTCCCTGGCCGCTCCGACCCCGTAGTTCGACGCGCGAGTGCGTGGTCGTTCAAACGCAGTTGAAATCACACGAAACGTCGTAGCACAGCGCGTTTCCGATCGGCTCCGGCGAGAGCGCTGCCGCAGAAGGCTCACCGGCGTGATTCTGGCGGCCCCGCTGAGCTGGCGAGCATGGGGCCCACCCAGTGCCACTGACAGTGGGCCCCTGCGCCTCGGTTTGACTTCGTTGACTGCGGTCAACGCAGTTACTGTTCACCCTGTGAAAATGACATGTGGGCCCCCTGTGCTTAATTAAGCTAATTAGCAAATTAGTTAATTCTGTTAACTAACTGACTCACTGACAGGCTAGGCCCACACCCCTAACTAGTCTGTTAACTAAATTAACTCACTGTTAGCCTTAACAGAGACTGACATGTGGGTCCCACTGGACCCACATGTCAGGTTTGACCCTGGTCAGCCACTGTGGGCTGCTGATGTCACAGTGACATCATGCTGACGTCATATATCAATTTATGATAAATTAGATAATTCCAGAAAATCAAGTAAATCTTTGAAAATTAATAACTTTTAAACCGTAGCTCGGATCGAAAATCTTAAAACATGAAAGTTGATCAGAACGACGAGATGAATCTGATCGTGTCATCTGTTTCGATGCCAGAACCCCCTACTTAGGTGAAACCGCAACTTCGAGGCCGTATCCGGTAGATGAATAGTGCTTATACACCGGATAATAAATCCCGCGTTAATCTTAAAATAACTAAAATGACTTAGGTGCATCTGTAGGCAACCCTGCACTGCATCCTAGCATAGCATACCCTGTGTTGCATCGTTTGCTGTGCATTTATATGATTCTTCCCCCTCGTCTTTCTCGATAGACCCTGACGTCAACGTAGCTCCCGACACTGACGCAGCTCCGGAGGTCGACTACACTCCTGACGATCAGTCCCTTGCGGCCGAGCTTCCAGGCAAGCACCCCCCTTTTGAGCATTCCGATATCGCTCACTCTCTTCTCTCTTATGCTTGCATTAGAATCTGCTGCTGTTATTGTATCCTATATCTGCTGCATAGCCTGTTTAATTGTAACCTGAGGTTGATACTTACCTGTTATCCTAAACTGTTTAGTATAGGCTGGGTAGAGACCTATCAGAGAACCCACTTTATCCCGACTGCCCCGCTGGATTCTCAGAAGACCCGATCAACGGGATCGAAGACCAGGCCCCGACACCACACGTCACTTTCCCCTTAGTTGCCGACTCTACTGGGTTACTATCGAGTGCTGAGGGTGATACCTCGTCAGCACTTCTGATGATAACCTTGTAGGTTAGTTAATCGGTCGTGGTAAGCGAGGGTGATTCCTCCTACACCACCCCTGAAACCGACACTGTCGTGCAACTCCTCAAGAGTGGACCTCGAGGGTGATTCCTCTTACGTTCACCTTGACGGTTATGTCAGGTGGGGATCCAACGAGGGTGATGCCTCGGATTCCTTCTTGATATGATAGCCACACGGATGCCCTTACTTACTGTTGACACTGCTTATTATGGATAAAGACGGGTCGGCCCTAAGGGGTACCCGCGCGAGCTTAATTGCGAGTGATGTGGAATCAGGTGGACCTGGATGGTGCCCGAGAGTTGAAAACGAGGCGTGGCCGGGCATTCTTAGCCCTTGTCGCAAGTCCTCAAGACGGGGCGACGGGGTCACATCTTTCGTGAGTCTCTACTCATTACCGCACTACCAACACACTAACGGTTTGGATATTTGATCCGAGGGGCCTCTGGCCTGATAGCACTAACCATCACGTGGGCATAGTATGGGCGTTCTGCGTCGTATACTTCAGCCAAAGCTTAATGGATGTCAGCAATTGAGCGGCGCGCGCCGAGTTGGACTGGTTACGCAACTGCGCTTGTATTAAGGGGTTGCTAGGTCTGCTCTCGGCCGTGAACATAACGTGCAGGAGTTCCCGGGGCGATGGCCCAAGACCCCTGGGGGCATAGGTTTAGTCCAGCGTGCTGACCTCTCTGTTAAGTATTTGGTCGGGTTGCGGCGTGTTGCTTAGCCGAGGCCGGGCATGACCCAGAAAAGTGTGTCCGACCGGAGTTAAGCGAGCGTGGTGGGTAAGTTGGTGCACCCCTGCAGGGAAGAACTAATCTATCGATAGCCTGTCCTACGGTAACGGACACTCGGAGTTGTATCCCGATCGGTACAACTAGAACTGGTGACTTGAGATGAAATGGATAGTATGGCTCTGGAATTGCTTTCTTGCAGGGAGTCGAGGAAGAATCTCTGGCCGAGGTTGATGACACTACTACTACTTTACATTATGTTACTCTGCACTCTTCTAATGCTGCAAGACTGATGAAGATGCTTGAAGATGCTAGTCTTTGATAGGACTAGGCTCTCCCCTCTATTCTGGCTTTTCTGCAGCCCAGTCCACATATATAGCCTTCCTTTGAAAATGGTTCATATGTAGTGTAGATCCTCGCTTGCTGAGTACTT
The DNA here is from genome assembly GCA_011799875.1 of Thinopyrum elongatum. NCBI lineage: Eukaryota > Viridiplantae > Streptophyta > Magnoliopsida > Poales > Poaceae > Thinopyrum > Thinopyrum elongatum. The sequence continues at coordinate 77,731,914 of CM022301.1, forward strand.
CGGATGAGTACTCACGTTTGCTTTATTTTCTTTTTCTCCCCATATCCAATTTATGCCGCCAGATGACGGAGCCCCTGAGTTAGCTGCCCCTGTCGACGACTACGGCTACTACTACTACCCTCCCGGCGAGTACTACTATGAGGAGCCGACAGACGACCAGGAGTAGGATTCGGAGGGTCCTAGGCAGGAGGCCTACGCCTTTCGATCGTAGTATTTTATTTTGCCCCGCCTTACTAAAGGCTTATCTCTATTTCTGTAATATATCTGTACCCAGATATCTTATGCTTCCGCTGACACTTGTATGCCATCGAGCTATGTATTCGAGCCCTCGAGGCCCTGGCTTGTAATATAAAGCTTGTATGAATTTATTTATGTTTTAGAGTTGTGTTGTGATATCTTCAAGTGAGTCCTTAGGCTTGATCGTGTGCATTTGCGTGTATGGTTAGTGCACGATTAAGCCGGGGTCATCACAGGTTGGTATCAGAGACGACTGCCTCTAGGAATCCCCCTTTCCAACTCATTGGCCGAAGTTGAGTCTAGAAACCGAAAAACTCTTTTACTAACTTGGCTGTGTTGCTTACGGGCCCACGTCGCCAACTGGGTGGTATTAGGATCTTTTATTCCTCACCTATACTCTGGGACTCTGATCTCTCTTCTATTCGGGTTTAATACATTTACTAACGCTGACACTTAGGATCTCGTAAATTCCATCCATCCGGAGAGCTGGATTCTGTGCGATTCCCCTGTCATTGATCTGATTAGTCTGATAATCATTTTCCTTTTCATTGTTTTGTTTAACCTTTCTCTCCGAGATTTCTTATATTCCTCGCCGTCGTATGACAACTCTGAATTTCCTCTGTTTCAGATGGATCGCCTGTATCCACTGCGCCCCATGACGCAGCTTGTGCTTCGCACGTGGGCTCGTGATGCCCCTGGGTTTCCAGCTGTCCTGATCGCTCTCTTGACCAGACTGGGTTACCGCTGGTATCCTGAGTACATGGTCTACGAGGTTTACCGCGAGTTCAACCAGGAGCAGTACTATGCTGATGTTCGCATCTATGATCAGCAGGATAACTCAGACACTGAGCTGTATCTTTTCCACGGTATCGGTGTGACGATTGAGATGGCAGTCCATGATGCCGCTTACTCTGCTGTCGCACGTCTCCGAGGAGAGCACACTGCTAGCTTGGATGACTCTGAGTTTCAATACATTCCGTATGCCCCTGCTGGAGATGCTACTGGATACTACACAACTACCTATGCCCCGTACGAGCCTCGTCGCTACGATCCACGAGTTCTTAATAAGTGTACTCAGGATCTGGATCGCACTGTTCGGGCTCTAGCCGTCGAGTTGTTTTCCACTCGAGTACGACTCTACGAGGCTATGACACAGTTGCTACCAGTTGTTGATGCAGGGATACATCCGGAGCATGTCCTTTACCCGCGCAGGACCGAGATGCCATCAAGGATCGATTGGCCTGTTGTGGGAGGTCACACACCTGCACGTGGACCTCTTCTTTCAGCTCGAGACCGGGTTCTGCATCAGAGTGCACATGGAGCGCAGGATCCTTCTGCGATGAATGTCCATTGTCCGCACTTGCAGCTACCCCATTTCAGTGGTGTTCTTCGACGTTGATGTAGCCTTTGCTATGTCTCGTTGTGTACTTCCTTACCGCGTGCCTGCGCGCCGCCTAGCATGTCTAGCTTTTGAATTTGCGCCGTTATGCTGCCCAAATGTAACCGACTCTGTATGGATCTGTATGACTTAATGACTACTATTAAGCATCTGTTCTACTACTTAAATTCCATCGTGTTACATCATGCTTGTTTCTAAACACTCGCGTTGGCTTCTGCTAAACTACCCCTGTTGAAATTTAGCAGGATGGGTGATAACAATCCACCTCCCCCGCCACCGCCTAATTATATGGCAGCTATGATGCAACAGTTTGAACTCAATCGTCAATTCCTGACGGGGATTATGGAACAATTCCCCCGTCCCAATGCCAACCATCAGCCAGCCTCAATCACACTGCCAGAGTTTGTCCGACTCAACCCATCGATATTCCGCAACACTGTTAATCCCCTGGATGCCGATGACTGGTTGCATGATATCTTCTATGAGATGGAGTCAGCTGATGTTCCCCCTGTCAGCTATGTCACCTTTGCGACATACTTTCTGAAGGGACCCGCAGCACAATGGTGGGCCACTCACAGACAGACTCTACCTTGGGGAACTGTTCTCACTTGGGTGGAGTTCAAGACTGCTTTTCGCGCCCGCTATATTCCTCAAGCAGTTATAGCGCGCAAGAAGGCCGAGTTCCGCAACCTTGTTCAAGGCAACAAGATTGTGGAGGTCTACCAGCGAGAGTTCCTTGATTTATCTCGCTATGCTGAAGAAGACATCCCCAATGATGCTCGTAGGCAGGAGAAGTTCCGTGAAGGGCTACATCATGACATTCAGCTAGCCCTGCTCATCCAAGATTATCCCGACTTCGCCACCTTTGTGAATAAGGCTATTATGGTCGAGACTGGTCTGAAGAAGCACAAGGAAGCGACCAGACGCACTCGTGAAGCGGGCTCGTCTTCCCAGAAGCGCCGTATTTGGATTCCATAGAGTATGTATCGTCCAGCAGCTCCAGTGTACAGGCCTGCATATGCCGCACCTCGTCTGCCTCCTCCACCACCGAGGCAGCCTCTTCAAGTTGCACCACCTCGAGCTCCTGCACCACGTCCAGACAGTGGACTCTGCTTCAAGTATGGCCAGCCAGGTCACCGTGCCAGAGACTGCTCTCAGAGTCAGAATCAGCTAGCTCTTCCTCCTACTGGCCGTGGTAATGGCCGTGGAATTCCTCAGCAGGGGAACAACAATGCCAGACCTTCTTATGGTCGTGGACAGAACTATCACGTCAACATGGCTGAAGCTCAAGATCAACCTGAAACCGTGATGGGTACACTTCTTGTTAATTCCGTACCTGCATCTGTATTATTTGATTCAGGAGCATCGGATTCATTCATGTCAGAACATTTTGCACTCATGCATGACGTTAAATGCAAAACGCTACACCAATCCTTAATGGTAAACACTCCCGCGGGTCAATGTCAAACCTCCTTGTTCAGTCCCGAAGTCACTGTTGATATTGAGGGGTTGAAGTTTCAGGAATTTCCCATTATCCTGAAATCTTCCAAGATTGATCTTATCTTGGGAATAGATTGGTTGAAGGCTCACTACGCCTCAATCAATTGTGCCACCAAGGTTGTACACCTCTTGCACCCATCAGATGAGATAGTGAATTATCATGCTCACCTCACTCAGAACGCCGAGGTTCAGATTTATGCCTTGAATGTGTTGAACGCTTCTCCACTGGAGGGGATCGAAAACGTTCCAGTTGTCTGTGAATTCCAAGATGTTTTTCCAGAAGAACTTCCAGGAATACCCCCTGCTAGAGCTGTCGAGTTTGTTATCGACTTGAAGCCTGGCACCACTCCTATTGCGAAGCGCCCTTACAAGATGCCTTCGCACCACCTTCTTGAGCTTAAGGAAGAAATCGATAAATCACTTAAGAAGGGCTTCATCCGTCCCAGTTCCTCTGCCTGGGGAGCACCGTCTCTCTTTGTCAAGAAGAAAGATGGTACGAATAGGTTGGTCTAAGACTACGGTCCTATCAACCAGGCAACCATTCAGAATAAATATCCGCTTCCCCGGATCAATGACCTACATGATCAACTTGCTGGATCATCGGTGTTTTCTAAACTCGACTTGAGGTTGGGTTATCACCAGATCCGTGTCCGTGAAGAGGATATCCCGAAGACGGCATTCGTTACTCGTTATGGATCCTACGAGTACACCATCATGTCGTTTGGCTTAACGAATGCTCCCGCTATGTTCTCCCGCCTGATGAATTACATATTCATGGATTACCTCGACAAGTTCGTCGTGGTATATCTGGATGATATTTTGGTATATTCGAAGAATAAGGAAGAACATGCCGAACATCTTCGCCTTGCCCTAGAAAGGCTTCGAGAACATAAGTTGTATGCCAAGTACTCCCAATGCGAATTCTGGGTTTCTAAAGTGACCTACCTTGGACATGTGATTTCCAAGGACGGTATTGCCGTTAACCCGGAGCGTGTTCAGGCTATTCTTGACTGGACTCCTCCGAAGAATGCCAAGCAAGTCAGAAGTTTTCTCGACCTCACTAGTTATTGCCGCCGATTCGTCGAGAACTTTTCCAAGATTGCCAAGCCCCTGACTAATCTGCTCCACAAAGGCGTTAAGTTTGAGTGGACAGACAAATGTCAGGAGAGTTTCCAGACCCTTAAGGACAAGCTTACTTCTGCTCCAGTGCTTGCTCCTCCCGATTCTCGCAAGGACTTTGTGATATATTGCGACGCCTCTCGTCAGGGATTAGGCTATGTTCTAATGCAAGACCGAAAGGTAATTGCATATGCCTCGCGACAATTGCGTCCGCATGAAGAAAACTATCCAGTGCATGATCTCGAACTTGCTACTGTGATATATGCATTGAAGCAGTGGCGACACTACCTTCTTGGTAATCGGTGTGTGATCTATACCGATCATCAAAGCTTGAAGTATTTGTTCACCCAACCGGATCTTAATCTCCGTCAACAGCGATGGTTGGAAACAATTACGGACTATGACTGTGGTATTTATTATACCCCTAGCAAGGCTAATGTGATGGCTGATGCCTTGAGCCGCAAGTCCTATTGCAATAACCTCATGGTTAAGCAAGCTCAACCCCAGCTGTATGAAGAATTGCGCAAGTTGAACGTCTGTATCATTCCGCAGGGTTCTCTTAATAACCTTGTGGTACAGCCAGACCTTGAGAAAGCTGTTAAAGAAGCGCAAGCCAAAGATGCTGAAATCGATTTGATGAAGAAAGAGCTTCACCTTGAGAAGTACAGGGATTTCTCGATTGCAGAAGATGGTACTTTATATTTCAGAGACCGCATTGTAGTACCTCGCTTCGAGCTTATGACTGACAAGGTCATGAAAGAAGCTCATGATACACCGCTGTCTATCCATCCGGGTAGCACCAAGATGTATCGCGATCTTCGTCAAAGGTACTGGTGGTCCAGAATGAAGCAGGACATTGCTCGATATGTTGCTGAATGTGACGTATGTCGTCGCGTGAAAGCAGAACATCAGAAGCCCGCTGGAATTCTTCAACCACTCCCTATTCCTCTGTGGAAATGGGATAAAGTGCAAATGGATTTCATTACTGGTCTTCCCAAGTCTCAGAAGGGTCACGATGCTATTCTTGTCGTCGTCGACCAACTCTCCAAAGTTGCTCATTTTCTACCTGTCAAGGAGACTATCACTGCTAGTCAGTTAGCAGAACTTTACATCTTCAGAATTGTTTCACTCCACGGTATTCCAAAGGAGATCAGCTCGGACCGTGGCGGTCTTTTCACGTCCAAGTTCTGGGAAAGTTTCCAAGAGGCTATGGGAACTCACATTACATGGAGTTCCGCATATCATCCACAATCCCAAGGCCAAGTTGAGCGACTTAATCAAGTGCTTGAAGATATGCTTCGGGCTTGTATTATATCGTTCGGTAAGAAGTGGGAGGAATCTCTCCCGTATGCCGAATTCTCTTATAACAACAGCTATCAAGCCAGCTTGAAGATGGCACCATTCGAAGTGCTTTATGGACGTAAGTGTTGAACCCCTCTGAATTGGTCAGAAACTGGGGAACGATCTCTCGTGGGACCGGACATTATTCATCATGCCGAAGAACAAGTCAGAATTGTCCGAGAAAATCTCAAGGCGGCTCAGGACCGCCAGAAGAGCAACTATGATCGCAAGCGATGGGGTCTGACTTATCAACCAGGTGATCAAGCTTATCTTCGTGTCACTCCTATGAAGGGCACCCGTCGATTCGGAATCAAGGGCAAGCTAGCTCCACGCTATATCGGCCCCTTTCGCATTGTTGCCAGACGTGGACAGGTGGCGTATAAATTGGAGTTGCCACCGCAATTCTCTCATATCCATGATGTTTTCCACGTGTCGCAACTTCGTAAATGCTTCAAGGAATCTCCGCACCGCGAAGTGGATCACGAGATGCTTGAATTGCAAGATGACTTATCTTATAAGGAGCATCCGATCCGCATCCTTGATGAAGCTGAATGTCGAACTCGTCAGAAGACGACCAAGTTCCTGAAAGTGCAGTGGTCGAATCACACCGAAGATGAAGCCACTTGGGAACGCGAGGATCATCTTCGGGAAGAATATCCCGACCTCTTTCCTTCTACCTCCTAAATCCTCGGGACAAGAATTTCTTTTAGAGGAGGAGAACTTGTAACACCCTTGTGTATTAGTCACTATGATCAACTGTTAATAATGCCTAGTCATATCATTTGCAGTGCCTAGTAATAGTGATTAATCCCAACAATTCAAACTCTATTCTGGAAATCAATTCAAATTCAAAAGTGCAAAATAAGTTTTCTCAAACACTATTGGAAAAATGTTCACTAAATAGCAAATATTCCAGAAGTACTCATAAAATTATAAACAATGATAATTGAGTTACCTAAGTGACTCAACCTACATGAAACAGCACCAAAACAGAATAAATTAATCCATTTAAAATAATATCAAATCCAAAAGAAATTCAAATTTGCCCAAACCAAATTTTTGGTGAAAGGAAATATTGCATTGTAATATTGGGGATAACTCTCATATTTTACAAAAATGCAAAAGTGACCTAACTATTTCAAAACAGAAAATAAATAAAGAAATACAAAGCAGAAAACAGAAAAATAAAACAAGGCACTGTGCACTGGGCCTAAGTGCACAGTGCCCCGAAACGGGCCGCCTGGCCCAACCTCCCTCTCTCTCCATCACCGTGTCGCCGCGCCTATGGCTGCGCTCGCGCGCACCAGCGAGCACGCGACACCGCGGCAGCCACCGACGCCCGCCGACAGCTTGGGGTTAAGGACGAGGCCCATCCATTCCCCCTGGCCTCCCCCGTCATTCTCCTCACTCTCCCTCGCTCGCCTCTCCCTCTTCTCCCCTAGATCCGCGACGCCCGAGCGCCGCCGTCGCCGTCGCTCGCCGTTGCCGCGGCCACCGGACACTCTTCACCAAGACGACGAGTCAGCGAGCTCCGCCTCGCTCGTCTCCGTCGCCTGGCATCTTCTATTCGAGCCGGATGCCCCTCACCGACCGGATCGACGCTGTCTTCCCCGATAAATCGCCGCCGTCTCCCCCGGCTCCGACGACGCCTCTGCGCTACTAAGCTGATCACGGGCTTTTCATAGCCGCTAGGTGAGCTCCGCCTCTTCCCCTACTTCCTTCCCCGCTTACTTGCGTGCCTCCGACGAGCTGCCACCGTAGCCATGCTCCGACCGCCGCCACGTTAGCCATTGACGCGCTCCAGAGCTCCAGCAGCTCGAAACAAAGGCGCCAGTACGCTTCTGGTGAGTCGCAGTCACCCCCTAGCTAGTTTGCGCGCGAGAAGAGCCACCGTAGCGACGGTTCCGTTCGAGACCGAGCCGCACCGCCGCCACGGCTCGACGCCGGCGGCTCTGCCGGCCTTCCCTGGCCGCTCCGACCCCGTAGTTCGATGCGCGAGTGCGTGGCCGTTTGAACGCAGTTGAAATCACGCGAAACGGTGCAGCACAGCGTGTTTCCGATCGGCTCCGGCGAGAGCGCCACCGTGGAAGGCTCACCGGCGTGATTCCGGCGGGCTCACTGAGCTGGCGAGCGTGGGGCCCGCCCAGTGCCATTGACAGTGGGCCCCTGCGCCTCGGTTTGACTTCGTTGACTGCGGTCAACGCAGTTACTGTTCACCCTGTGAAAATGACATGTGGGCCCCCTATGCTTAATTAAGCTAATTAGCAAATTAGTTAATTCTGTTAACTAACTGACTCACTGACAGGCTGGGCCCACTCCCCTAACTAGTCTGTTAACTAAATTAACTCACTGTTAGCCTTAACAGAGACTGACATGTGGGTCCCACTGGACCCACATGTCAGGTTTCACCCTGGTCAGCCGTTGTGGACTGCTGACGTCACAGTGACATCATGCTGATGTCATATATCAATTTCTAATAAATTAGATAATTCCAGAAAATCAAGTAAATCTTTCAAAATTAATAACTTTTAAACCGTAGCTCGGATCGAAAATCTTAAAACATGAAAGTTGATCAGAACGACGAGACGAATTTGACCGTGTCGTCTGTTTCGATGCCGGAACCTGCTACATAGGTGAAACCGCAACTTCGAGGCCGTATCCGGTAGATGAATAGTGTTTATACACCTGATAATAAATCCCACGTTAATCTTAAAATAACTAAAATGACTTAGGTGCATCTGTAGGCAACCCTACACTGCATCCTAGCATAGCATACCCTGTGCTGCATCCTTTGCTGTGCATTTATATGTTTCTTCCCCCTCGTCTTTCTCGATAGACCCCGACATCGACGTAGCTCCCGAGACTGACGCAGCTCCGGAGGTCGACTACACTCCTAACGATCAGTCCCTTGCCGCCGAGCTGCCAGGCAAGCACCCCCCTTTTGAGCATTCCGATATTGCCCACTCTCTTCTCTCTTATGCTTGTGACGCCCCCGGCTCAATCGTGCACTAATCATACACGCAAATGCACACGATCAAGCCTAAGGACTCACGGGAAGATATCACAACACAACTCTAAAACATAAATAAAGTCATACAAGCTTTACATTACAAGCCAGGGGCCACGAGGGCTCGAATACATAAGCTTGTGAACAAGCGTCGGCGGAAGCATCAGATATCTGAGTACAGATATGAAACAAAAACAGAAAGGCCTTTAGAAAGGCGGGGCAAAATAAAACACTACGATTGAAAGGCGTAGGCCTCCTGCCTGGGACCCTCCGATCCTACTCCTGGTCGTCAGTCAACTCTTAGTAGTATCCATCCTCTGGGTAGTAGTAGTAGTCGATCGACGGGGCATCTGCCTCAGGGGGCTCCGTCATCTGGTCATGACAAACTGATATGGGGAGAAAAGGAAAACAAAGCAACCATGAGTACTCAGAAGTACTCAGCAAGCAAGGATCTACACTACATATGCAACATTTCCAAGGAGAGGCTATATATGTGGACTGGGCTGCAGAAATGCCAGAATAGAGAGAAGGCCTAGTCCTATCGAAGACTAGCATCTTCAGCGGTCTTGCAGCAATAGAAGAGAGTAGAACAGATCAATATAAAGTAGCTGTATCATTAAGTCTCATCCTCACCCAGAGATCCTTTCTCGACTCCCTGCGAGAAAGCAATCCCAGAGCCATACAGTCATCAACCTCGTCCGGAGTTCCCTTCTCGACTCCCTGCGAGAAGCAATCCCAGAGCCATAGTATCCAAGTATCCAGTTCTAAATTGTATCAATCAGGATACAACTCCGAGTGTCCTTTACCGTAGGACCGGCTATCGATAGAAGTTTTCTTCCCTGCAGGGGTGCACCAAATTACCCAACACGCTCAATTAACTCCGGCCGGACACACTTTCCTGGGTCATGCCCGGCCTTGGTCAAACGACACACCGCAGCCCTACCTACAGCTTAGCAGAGAGGTCCCCGCCGGTCTACATCCTAAGCGCTCAGGGGTCTTGGGCCATCGCCCTGTGCACTCCGGGTCATTGCGAGCAGGGTGAAGCCAGGCACCCGGAGGGCGCCAGTCCGTCCCGGCCGCAAGGCTGAACTAGACGTCTGACAGAGCTTTCGGCTGATGCTACGATGCAGAACGCCCATACTATGCCCACGTGATGGTCAGTGCTATCAGGCCTGAGACCTGCTCGGATCAAATATCCAAATCGTTAATGGACTAGGGCTTGCGGTAACGAGCAGAGACCCACGAAAGATGTGACCCCGTCGCCCCGTCTCGAGGACTTGCTGCAAGGGTTAAGAATGCCCGGCCGCGCCTCGTATTCAGCACTCGGGCACCATACAGGCAACCCGTCTTCACATCACATGCGGGTACCCCTCAGGGTCGACCCGCCTTTCCAAGTAACAATAGTACAGTCCAAGTATCAGTGTGTCCATAACATCAGGGGAATCCGTGGTATCACCCTCGTTGGATTCCTACTCGATGTATCCGTCAAGGTGAACTCGGAGGAATCACCCTCGCTGGGTTCACACTTGAGGTGTTGTACGACGGCGTCGTTATCGGAAGCGGTGAAGGAGGAATCACCCTCGATGACCACGACCGAATAGCTACTCTACATAGTTAACATCAGAAGTGCTACAAGAGGTTTCACCCTCGGCACGCGATAGTAACACTGCAGTGTCGTTACAACTAAGGGGGGTGATGTGCGGTGCCGGGGCCTGGTCTTCAATCCCGTTGATCGGGTCTTCGGATAATCCAGCGGGGCAGTCAGGACTAGTGGGGTCACTGATAGGTCTCTACCCAGCCTAAACTAAGCAGTTTAGGATATGCAGGTAATTATCAACAGCAGGTTACAATAAACAGGCTATGCATCAAAATAGGTAAAGCAGCAACAGCAGCAATTCTAATGCAAGCATGAGAAATAAAATGGGCGATATCGGTATGCTCAAGGGGGGGGGGGGCTTTCCTGGTTGCTTGGCGGCAAGGGCAAGGTTGTCAATGGTGTCTTCGGGCTCCGGAGCTGTGTCGGCCTCGGGGACGACGTCGGTGTCGGGGGCTACCGAGAGAGAAGAGGGGGAGGAAACAGTAAATACTAAGCAAACAAGTGCATGACATGTCAATAAGCAGAGCTAGCGGTGTTCTATCGTAGGGCTAGGTAATACCGGCGAAAGAGAAAAACATCCGGGAAAGTATTCCCGGTGTCCGGCTTTTCGGACAGACAAAAAGAGGGGAACGGTTGCACGTTCGGATAGTTAGGGACATGTGGCGGATGAACGGACCTCGTATCCGAATTCGTCTCGTCGTTCTGAGCAACTTTCATGTACAAAGTTTTTCCATCGGAGTTACGGATTATTTAATATGATTTTCTAAAGTTTTTATTAATTTCTGGAATTTATCTAATTATTTAAATTCAACATTATCCGAAACAGTGTACACTGACGTCATCATGACGTCAGCAGGCATCCTGATAGGTGGGGACCACCTGTCATTGACTGTTAGGTTAATTAGTGATTAACTAACTAATTACTGTTTAATTAACTCTAACTACTTAATTAGATTAATCTAATCAGGATTAATTAAATTAATTAATTCACTAATTAATTATTTAATTAATTAATTATTTTTATTTTCATTTTCATTTTTTTTGTTTCTGGGCCGTGGGCCCGTTCTGTCAGCGGCACAGGGGCACTGGGCCCCACAGGACAGTGGCCCAGGAGGCCATCGCGTGCGTGTGCGCGCGCGGGCGCGGGCGCGAGGCTGGCCGAGCGGGGCGAGGCCGGAGGGGGGTGTGGGGGGAGGCGCGCGAGCTGCGGCGGTGCGGGGCGCGGGCGAGGGGAGGCAGGGCGGCGGCGAGGCGAAGCGGGCAGCGTAGGCGGAGGGCGCTGGCGAGGCGCGCGGCAGGGGGCGATGGTGAGCGCAGGCGGGCGCAGGCGGCTACAGCGCGGGCGCGCGGGCAAGCACCGCGGCGCGCGCGGCGAGCAGCAGCAGCAGAGCGGGTGCGCGGCGAGCGGGCACGGCGAGGTCGCGCGCGGGCGCGGTGCGGGGGCGAGGGAGAGAGGAGGCCAGAGCCTCACCGGCGTTCGTGGGGCAAAGGCAGCGGGCGCGAGGTCGGCCGGCGATGGAGACCGGTGAGGGGGGATGTCGGGGACGAGGCGACGAGGCGGGGGTGACCTTGGGCGGCGGCGGGACGGCGTGCGGCGAGGCGGCGCGGTGTCGAGCGGCGCCGTCAGGCGCGCGGGCGAGAGGGAGGAGAGGGGGATCGGGGGAAAGGGTTAGGGTTCGGTGGGGGGGCAGGCCTATATAGGCCAGGCGGGGCGAGCTAGGCCGGCCTGGCGGCCTGGTGGCCAGTTGGGCCGTGGCCCAGTTGGGGGGGGGTCTTTTTGTTTCTGTTTTTATTTCTTTATTTTCTTTTATCTTTTTCTTTTATTTATTCATACATTCTGTTTTATAATTAGTTAGGCCACCAAATGATTTTTGTAAAACATGGCATTTGTTCCAACAATTACTAGGCACTACCTACCACTGCCAAAAATTGGTTTGGAGACAACTTGAGTTCACACAATTTTTATAATAATTAAAATGCATTAATCCTAGCTATTTTGGTAATGTTAGTGCCACCTAATTAATTTATAAATTGTTGGTTACAATTTTAGAATGGTCTCTGGAATATTTGCCATTTAATGAACAATTTAGTTTTTATGTTGGACAACTTTTATTTTCCACTTTCATTTAAATTTGGATTTTTACTTAGGAGTTGAAATGCAATACAATGCTAATGATGATCATGCACTGTTAAACATGATGACATGGCATAATCAAAAGGGTGATTACTGTAGTTAACCACTGGGGGTGTTACAAATCTCCTCTACTAACAAGAATTCTCGTCCCGAGAATTAAGAGGTAGAAGGAAAAAGTTCGGGGTATTCCGCACGAAGATTATCCTCCCATTCCCAAGTGGCTTCATCTTCAGTATGATTTGACCACTGCACTTTGAGGAACTTGGTAACCTTCTGACGGGTCCGACGTTCAGCTTCATCGAGAATGCGGATCGGATGCTCCTTATAAGATAGATCATCTTGCAATTCGTGCACCTCGTGATCCACAGCTCGGTGCGGAGATTCTTTGAAGCATTGACGAAGTTGCGACACATGGAAGACGTCGTGGATATGGGAGAATTGCGGCGGCAATTCCAATTTATACGCCACCTGACCACGTCTAGCAATAATGCGGAAAGGACCAATGTAGCGTGGAGCTAGCTTGCCCTTGATTCCAAGACGGTGAGTGCCCTTCATAGGAGTGACTCGCAGATAAGCCTGATCACCAGGTTGATAAGTCAAACCCCATCGTTTGCGATCATAGTTGCTCTTCTAGCGGTCCTGAGCCGCCTTGAGATTTTCCCAGACAATACGAACTTCTTCTTCGGCGTGTTGAATAATTTCTGGACCCACGAGCGGTCGTTCCCCAGTTTCTGACCAATTCAGAGGGGTTCGACACTTACGTCCATAGAGTACTTCGAAGGGGGCCATTTTCAAACTGGCTTGATAGCTGTTGTTGTAAGAGAATTCGGCATACGGGAGAGATTCTTCCCACTTCTTGCCGAATGAAATAACACAAGCTCGCAGCATGTCTTCAAGCACTTGATTGACTCGTTCGACTTGGCCTTGGGATTGTGGATGATAAGCTGAACTCCAGGTAATATGAGTTCCCATAGCTGTTTGGAAACTTTCCCAGAATTTGGAAGTGAAAAGGCCGCCACGGTCCGAACTGATCTCCTTCGGAATACCGTGGAGTGAAACAATTCTGGAGATATACAACTCTGCTAACTGACTAGCAGTGATAGTCTCTTTGACAGGGAGAAAGTGTGCAACTTTGGAAAGTTGATCGACGACGACAAGAATAGCATCATGACCCTTCTGTGACCTGGGAAGTCCTGTAACGAAATCCATCTGAACCTTATCCCATTTCCATAGAGGAATAGGAAGTGGTTGCAGAATTCCAGCAGGCTTCTGGTGTTCTGCTTTAACGCGACGGCATACATCACATTCAGCAACATATCAAGCAATGTCCTGCTTCATTTTAGACCACCAGTACCTTTGACGGAGATCACGATACATCTTGGTGCTACCCGGATGAATAGACAGCGGGGTATCATGGGCCTCCTTCATGACTTTGTCAGTCATGAGTTCGAAGCGAGGTACGACAATGCGGTTTCTGAAATACAAGGTTCCATCTTCAGACAACGAGAAATCCCTATACTTTACAAGGTGAAGGTCTTTCTTCATGAGATCAATTTCAGCATCTTTAGCTTGCGCATTCTTAATAGCTTTCTCAAGATCTGGTTGTATCACAAGGTTATTAAGAGAACCCTGTGGGACAATACGCAGATTCAGCTTGCGCAGTTCTTCATAAAGACGAGGTTGAGCTCGCCTAACCATGAGGTTGTCGCAATAGGACTTGCGGCTTAAGGCATCGGCCATCACGTTAGCCTTGCCAGGGGTATAGGAAATACCCAAATCATAGTCCGCAATGGCCTCCATCCATCTTTGCTGACGGAGGTTTAGAGAAGGTTGAGTAAACAAGTACTTCAGACTTTTATGATCCGTGTAGATCTCGCAACGATTACCGAGAAGGTAATGTCGCCACAACTGCAATGCATAGATCACAACAGCTAGTTCTAGATCATGTACCGGATAATTTTCTTCATGTGGGCGCAACGGACGAGAGCCGTAGGCAATCACTTTACGCTCTTGCATTAGGACACAGCCTAATCCTTCACGGGATGCGTCACAATAAATCACAAAGTCTTTGCGGGTGTCTGGAGGAGATAGTACTGGGGCAGATGTCAGCTTGTCTTTGAGTGCTTGAAAACTTTCCTGACATTTTTCTGTCCATTCAAATTTAACGCCCTTGTGAAGCAGATCAGTCAATGGCTTAGCAATCTTTGAGAAATTCTCGACAAAACGACGGCAATAACTTGCAAGGCCGAGAAAACTTCTCACTTGCTTGACGTTCTTCGGAGGAGTCCAGTCCAGAATAGCCTGAACTCGTTCTGGGTTAACGGCAATGCCATCTTTGGAAATTACATGACCAAGGTACGTTACTTCAGGAAGCCAGAATTCACATTTGGAATACTTGGCATACAACTGGTGTTCTCGGAGCCTTTCCAGTACAAGACGGAGGTGTTCGGCATGTTCTTCCTTATTCTTCGAATAAACCAGAATATCATCTAGATAAACCACGATGAACTTGTCGAGGTAATCCATGAAGATGTAATTCATCAGACGGGAGAATGTGGCTGGAGCATTTGTTAAGCCGAAGGACATGACCGTGTACTCGTAGGAGCCATAACGAGTAACAAATGCAGTCTTCGGAATATCCTCTTCGCGAACACGGATCTGATGGTATCCCAATCTCAAATCAAGCTTAGAGAATACTGAGGAACCGGCAAGTTGATCATACAAATCATTGATCCGAGGAAGCGGATATTTATTCTGGATTGTAGCTTGGTTAATGGGCCGATAATCCTGAACCAATCGGTTAGTTCCATCCTTCTTCTTGACGAAGAGTGAAGGCGCTCCCCAAGCAGAGGAACTAGGGCGGATGAAACCTTTCTTAAGTGACGTGTCGATTTCTTCCTTAAGCTCGGGAAGATGATGCGGAGGCATCTTGTAAGGACGCTTCGCAATAGGGGTTGTGCCTGGTTTCAAGTCGATGACAAACTCAACAGCTCTAGCAGGGGGTATTCCTGGAAGTTCTTCTGGAAATACATCTTGAAAATCACGAACAACTGGAACATTCTCGATGCCTTCAAGAGGTGAAGCGTTCAATGCATTCAGAACATATATCTGGCTCTCAGCATCTTGAGCTATTCGGGCTGAGTAATTGATCACCTGACCAGAAGGGTGTGTGAGCTGGACTGTCTTAGTAGCAGAGTCAATCAAAGCATTATGGGCTGTCAACCAGTCCATACCGAGAATGATGTCTATGTCGGAAGGTCCAAGAGCAATAAGGGAAGCAGAGAACATCAACCCTTCAATCCTGATCTGATTGTTGTGACTTACCATTTTGGTTTGCCACCGGGAACGGGGAGTGATGATTTCCAAAGGAGTGGGTAATGAGCTCATAGCTAACCCATGCAATTGCGCAAATTGCTGGGACACAAAGGAATGTGATGCCCCGGAATCAAAGAGAACAGAGGCTGCAACTGAATTAACTGGCAGAGTTCCCATCACGATTTTAGGTGACTCACGAGCTTCTCCCATATTGACATGAGTGACCTGGCCACGACCCATAGCAAGCGGCCTAGCTTTACGACTTCTGGAATGATGGGTTCGATGGCCCTTCGTACAACCATCAGAAGGACGTGGTGCAGCCTGAGGTGTAGCCATGGCATTGGACTGTCCACCCTGAATCGTTAGCTGTCTCGGCGGCGAAGGCAGACGAGGTGCAACATATGATGGCCTTGGTGTTGGAGCAGGTCGGTGGTAAACATTGTGGGGAATCCAGACTCGACGTTTCTGAACAGGCTGACCCGAGGATGAGCCAGCTTCATGAGTGCGCTTGAGTGACTCCTGGTACTCAGTCAGAGCTGTTTCAACTTGGAAAGATTTGCTGACAAGCGTTAAGAAATCAATGAAATCATGGACTGCAAGTGCGAGTTTTATGTCAGTACGTAGTCCTTCACGGAATTTCTCCTGCTTGCGAGTGTCAGTGTCGGCGTCATCCACAGCATAGCGGGATAATTCAAGGAATTTCCTCTGATATTCATCCACAGTCATTTTACCCTGAGAGAGTTTATGGAAGTCCTGCTTCTTCTGGTCCATCAGACCTTGAGGAATGTACCGTGCACGAAAAGCTGACTGAAATTCCTGCCAAGTGGTCACAGTCTCTACAGGCAACATACCCTTGTGGCTTTCCCACCATTGAGCAGCTGGGCCCTTCAGGTGGAATGTCGCAAAGGTGACGTAACTGTCAGGGGCAACATTATCTGACTCCATTTCAAACAGGATGTCACGAAGCCAATCATCAGCATCCATAGGATTGGTGGAGTTGCGAAAAACAGACGGGTTGAGGCGCACAAATTCTAGCATAGATATTGGTGTAGGCTGTTGACGAGCATTCTGGTTTGGGAACTGAGCCAATATCCCGGTCATAACCTGACGGGTCAGTTCAAACTGCTGCATCATTGCGGCAATATAAGGTGGAGGTGGAGGTGGAGGATCGTCAGCCATCCTACCAAATCAACAGGGGTAGTTTAGCAAAAAAACTGTAGGTGTATGGAATGATTCATGAAGTAACACGCACAACAGAAGGAGTGCAATAGATACTTCATCATATTCACACCAGACATTCGAAGCCACACATAGCCTCGGTTAGTATCCGGCATTACGACAGTTGAAAGGGGAGGCTAGACAACTAGGCGGCGCGCAGGCACGCGATATGGAAGTAGACAACGAGACATAGCAAAGGCTACATCAACGTCGGAGAAAACTATTGGAGCGAGGAATCTGCAAGTGACAACACAGGGTGCCCTCGATAAAAGGATCCTGCAAGCAGAACCTGGCCCGCAATCTTGAAGGAAGGGGGGAAATAATTTTAGAACACCGGGTGGATGTGATCACGAGAACCTAATGTTGGAGTTTGTAAAATTTTAACCCGAGTAGAAGAGAGATCAGAGTCCCAGAGTAAAGGTCGAGCAGTAAAAGATCATAATACCACCCAATTGGCAACGTGGGCCCGTAAGCCACACAGCCAAGTTAGTAAATTAGTTTTGGACCACTAGACTCAACTTCGGCCAAGGAGTTGGAAAGGGGGGGTTCCTACAGTCAGTCGGCTCTGATACCAACTTGTGACGCCCCCGGCTCAATCGTGCACTAATCATACACGCAAATGCACACGATCAAGCCTAAGGACTCACGGGAAGATATCACACCACAACTCTAAAACATAAATAAAGTCATACAAGCTTTATATTACAAGCCAGGGGCCACGAGGGCTCGAATACATAAGCTTGCGAACAAGCGTCAGCGGAAGCATCGGATATCTGAGTACAGATATGAAACAGAAAAAGAAAGGCCTTTAGAAAGGCGGGGCAAAATAAAACACTACGATCGAAAGGCGTAGGCCTCCTGCCTGGGACCCTCCGATCCTACTCTTGGTCGTCAGTCAACTCGTAGTAGTATCCATCCTCTGGGTAGTAGCAGTAGTCGATCGACGGGGCATCTGTCTCAGGGGGCTCCGTCATCTGGTCACGACAAACTGATATGGGGAGAAAAGGAAAACAAAGCAACCGTGAGTACTCAGAAGTACTCAGCAAGCAAGGATCTACACTACATATGCAACATTTCCAAGGAGAGGCTATATATGTGGACTGGGCTGCAGAAATGCCAGAATAGAGAGAAGGCCTAGTCCTATCGAAGACTAGCATCTTCAGCGGTCTTGCAGCAATAGAAGAGAGCAGAACAGATCAATATAAAGTAGTTGTATCATTAAGTCTCATCCTCACCCAGAGATCCTTTCTCGACTCCCTGCGAGAAAGCAATCCCAGAGCCATACAGTCATCAACCTCGTCCGGAGATCCCTTCTCGACTCCTTGCGAGAAGCAACCCCAGAGCCATAGTATCCAAGTATCCAGTTCTAAATTGTATCAATCAGGATACAACTCCGAGTGTCCTTTACCGTAGGACCGGCTATCGATAGAAGTTTTCTTCCCTGCAGGGGTGCACCAACTTACCCAACACGCTCGATTAACTCCGGCCGGACACACTTTCCTGGGTCATGCCCGGCCTTGGTCAAACGACACACCGCAGCCCTACCTACAGCTCAGCAGAGAGGTCCCCGCCGGTCTACATCCTAAGCGCTCAGGGGTCTTGGGCCATCGCCCTGTGCACTCCGGGTCGTTGCGAGCAGGGTGAAGCCAGGCACCCGGAGGGCGCCGGTCCGTCCCGGCCGCAAGGCTGAACTAGAAGTCTGACAGAGCTTTCGGCTAATGCTACGATGCAGAACGCCCATACTATTCCCACGTGATGGTTAATGCTATTAGGCCTGAGACCTGCTCGGATCAAATATCCAAATCGTTAATGGACTAGGGCTTGCGGTAACGAGCAGAGACTCACGAAATATGTGACCCCGTCGCCCCGTCTCGAGGACTTGCTGCAAGGGTTAAGAATGCCCGGCCGCGCCTCGTATTCAGCACTCGGGCACCATACAGGCAACCCGTCTTCACATCACACGCGGGTACCCCCTCAGGGTCGACCCGCCTTTCCAAGTAACAATAGTACAGTCCAAGTATTCATGTGTCCATAACATCAGGGGAATCCGAGGTATCACCCTCGTTGGATTTCTACTCGATGTATCCGTCAAGGTGAACTCGGAGGAATCACCCTCGCTGGGTTCACACTTGAGGTGTTGTACGACGGTGTCGTTATCGGAAGCGGTGAAGGAGGAATCACCCTCGATGACCACGACCGAATAGCTACTCTACAGAGTTAACATCAGAAGTGCTACAAGAGGTTTCACCCTCGGCACGCGATAGTAACGCTGCAGTGTCGTTACAACTAAGGGGGGTGATGTGCGGTGCCGGGGCCTGGTCTTCAATCCCGTTGATCGGGTCTTCGGATAATCTAGCGGGGCAGTCAGGACTAGTGGGGTCACTGATAGGTCTCTACCCAGCCTAAACTAAGCAGTTTAGGATATGCAGGTAATTATCAACTGCAGGTTACAATAAACAGGCTATGCATCAGAATAGGTAAAGCAGCAGCAGCAGCGATTCTAATGCAAGCATGAGAAATAAAATGGGCGATATCGGTATGCTCAAGGGGGGGGGGCTTGCCTGGTTGCTCGGCGGCAAGGGCAAGGTTGTCAATGGTGTCTTCGGGCTGCGAAGCTGTGTCGGCCTCGGGGACGACGTCGGTGTCGGGGGCTACCGAGAGAGAAGATGGGGAGGAAACAGTAAATACTAAGCAAACAAGTGCATGACATGTCAATAAGCAGAGCTAGCGGTGTTCTATCGTAGGGCTAGGTAATACCGGCGAAAGAGAAAAACATCCGGGAAAGTATTCGCGGTGTCCGGCTTTTCGGACAGACGAAAAGAGACGAACAGAACGCGCATCCGAATTCGTCTCGTCGTTCTGAGCAACTTTCATGTACAAAGTTTTTCCATCGGAGTTACGGATTATTTAATATGATTTTCTAAAAAATTTATTAATTTCTAGAATTTATTTAATTATTTAAATTCAACATTATCTGAAACAGTGTACGCTGACATCATCATGATGTCAGCAGGCATCCTGACAGGTGGGGACCACCTATCATTGACTGTTAGGTTAATTAGTGATTAACTAACTAATTACTATTTAATTAACTCTAACTACTTAATTAGATTAATCTAATCAGGATTAATTAAATTAATTAATTCACTAATTAATTATTTAATTAATTAATTATTTTCATTTTCATTTTTTTTTGTTTCTGGGCCGTGGGCCCGTTCTGTCAGCGGCACAGGGGGGTGTGGGGGGAGGCGCGCGAGGTGGGCGAGGCACGCGAGGCGGGCGAGGCGCGCGAGCTGCGGCGGTGCGGGGCGCGGGCGAGGGGAGGCAGGGCGGCGGCAAGGTGAAGCGGGCGGCGTAGGCGGAGGGCACTGGCGAGGCGCGCGGCAGGGGGCGATGGTGAGCGCAGGCAGGCGCAGGCAGCTACAGCGCGGGCGCGTGGGCAGGCGCCGCGGCGCGCGCGGCGAGCAGCAGCAGCAGAGCGGGTGCGCGGCGAGCGGGCACGGCGAGGGAGAGAGGAGGCCGGAGCCTCACCGGCGTTCGTGGGGCAAAGGCAGCGGGCGCGGGGTCGGTCGGCGATGGAGACCGGTGAGGGGGGATGTCGGGGACGAGGCGACGAGGCGGAGGTGACCTTGGGCGGCGACGGGACGGCGTGCGGCGAGGCGGCGCGGTGTCGGGCGGCGCCGTCAGGCGCGCGGGCGAGAGGGAGGAGAGGGGGATCGGGGGAAAGGGTTAGGGTTCGGGGGGGGCAGGCCTATATAGGCCAGGCGGGGCGAGATGGGCCGGCCTGGCGGCCTGGTGGCCAGCTGGGCCGTGGCCCAGCTGTGGGGTCTTTTTGTTTTTGTTTTTATTTCTTTATTTTCTTTTATCTTTTTCTTTTATTTATTCATACATTCTGTTTTATAATTAGTTAGGCCACCAAATAATTTTTGTAAAACATGGCATTTGTTCCAACAATTACTAGGCACTATCTACCACTGCCAAAAATTGGTTTGGAGACAACTTGAGTTCACACAATTTTTATAATAATTAAAATGCATTAATCCTAGCTGTTTTGGTAATGTTAGTGCCACATAATTAATTTATTAATTGTTGGTTACAATTTTAGAATGGTCTCTGGAATATTTGCCATTTAATGAACAATTTAGTTTTTATGTTGGACAATTTTTATATTCCACTTTCATTTAAATTTGGATTTTTACTTAGGAGTTGAAATGCAATACAATGCTAATGATGATCATGCACTGTTAAACATGATGACATGGCATAATCAAAAGGGTGATTACTGTAGTTAACCACTGGGGTGTTACGCATTAGAATCTGCTGCTGTTACTGTATCCTATATCTGCTGCATAGCCTGTTTAATTGTAACCTGCTGTTGATACTTACCTGTTATCCTAAACTGTTTAGTATAGGCTGGGTAGAGACCTATCAGAGACCCCACTTTATCCCGACTGCCCCACAGGATTCTCAGAAGACCCGACCAACGGGATCGAAGACCAGGCCCCGACACCGCACGTCACTTTCCCCTTAGTTGCCGACTCTACTGGGTTACTATCGAGTGCCGAGGGTGATACCTCGTCAGCACTTCTGATGATAACCTTGTAGGTTAGTTAATCGGTCGTGGTAAGCGAGGGTGATTCCTCCTATACCACCCCCGAAACCGACACTGTCGTGCAACTCCTCAAGAGTGGACCTCGAGGGTGATTCCTCTTACGTTCACCTTGACGGTTACGTCAAGTGGGGATCCAACGAGGGTGATGCCTCGGATTCCTTCTTGATATGATAGCCACACGGATGCCCTTACTTACTGTTGACACTGCTTATTATGGATAAAGACGGGTCGGCCCTGAGGGGTACCCGCGCGAGCTTAATTACGAGTGATGTGGAATCGGGTGGACCTGGATGGTGCCCGAGAGTTAAACACGAGGCGTGGCCGGGCATTCTTAGCCCTTGCCGCAAGTCCTCGAGATGGGGCGACGGGGTCACATCTTTCGTGAGTCTCTGCTCGTTACCGCACTACCAACACACTAACGGTTTGGATATTTGATCCGAGGGGCCTCTGGCCTGATAGCACTAACCATCACGTGGGCATAGTATGGGCGTTCTGCGTCGTATACTTCAGCCAAAGCTTAATGGACGTCAGCGATTGAGCGGCGTGTGCTGAGTTGGACTGGTTACGCAACTGCGCTTGTATTAAGGGGTTGCTAGGTCTGCTCTCGGCCGTGAACGTAACGTGCAGGAGTTCCCGGGGCAATGGCCCAAGACCCCTGGGGGCATAGATTTAGTCCGGCGTGCTGACCTCTCTGTTAAGTATTTGGTCGGGTTGCGGCGTGTTGCTTAGCCGAGGCCGAGCATGACCCAGAAAGTGTGTTCGGCCGGAGTTAAGCGAGCGTGGTGGGTAAGTTGGTACACCCCTGCAGGGAAGAACTAATCTATCGATAGCCTGTCCTACGGTAACGGACACTCGGAGTTGTATCCCGATCGGTACAACTAGAACTGGTGACTTGAGATGAAATGGATAGTATGGCTCTAGAATTACTTTCTCGCAGAGAGTCGAGGAAGAATCTCTGGCCGAGGTTGATGACACTACTACTACTTTACATTATGTTACTCTGCACTCTTCTAATGCTGCAAGACTGATGAAGATGCTTGAAGATGCTAGTCTTCGATAGGACTAGGCTCTCCCCTCTATTCTGGCTTTTCTGCAGCCCAGTCCACATATACAGCCTTTCTTTGAAAATGTTGCATATGTAGTGTAGATTCTCGCTTGCTGAGTACTTCGGATGAGTACCCACGTTTGCTTTATTTTCTTTTTCTCCCCATATCCAATTTACGCCGCCAGATGACGGTGCCCCTGAATTAGCTGCCCCTGTCGACGACTACGGCTACTACTACTACCCTCCCGGCGAGTACTACTACGAGGAGCCGACAGACGACCAGGAGTAGGATTCGGAGGGTCCTAGGCAGGAGGCCTACGCCTTTCGATCGTAGTATTTTATTTTGCCCCGCCTTACTAAAGTCTTATCTCTATTTCTGTAATATATCTGTACCCAGATATCTGATGCTTCCGTTGATACTTGTATGCCATCGAGCTATGTATTCGAGCCTCGAGGCCCTGGCTTGTAATATAAAGCTTGTATGACTTTATTTATGTTTTAGAGTTGTGTTGTGATATCTTCAAGTGAGTCCTTAGGCTTGATCGTATGCATTTGCGTGTATGGTTAATGCACGATTAAGCCGGGGTCGTCACACATAAAACGACCATTGTTTCATCTTTTTAGGTACAATCATATGATTTAGCATGCTAGCTAGGGCTTGACTTAGGTCAATTAATCTTAGTATCTTCCATCGTTCCGCTAGATGATTGGTCGTCTGTTTTCTATCCATAGTTTTCTGGATTTAATTTTGTATTTTTTTTCTTGAGTTATTAAAGGTTTTCACTGATTCCTTCTCCATAAAATGTGCTTGCTGTTGTGCAGACGCATTTCGTATGGTTGGTTGAGTGTTATATTTTTCCGCTCTAAGTTGGATCAAATTCAGGCTTGCTAAGCTTTTCTATTTTTCTTGCTATGATCATAATATATGATAGACGCATGATTTTCTAATATGGAAGTCTAGCCTGTATAAACTTGATGAGATAGCCAACTCCATGGATGTCATTCCTCGATCTTATAGTTGAAATTTGTGCAAAAGTAGAAGATGCTTGCCTTTAGAGGATACAATGTTTGCTCCGCCCATTTATTTTCCATCTTCACATGAATGTGATGTAGAGAAAATGTTGGAAGGAACACATTTATGTGAGTGCATTAAATCTGACTTAAATATGTCCCACCACCTGCATTGACACATTTCTATTTCAATTTGTATAAATTTTACCAAAAAATTATACTGTCCAAGTTTTCTCTTAACATTTTATTTTTATTTTTCTCAAGATGGACGAGTATAACAAGGCACGACTTCATGGCCTATGGTCTCGTATAGTGTACAATGTGGGGAGAGATACTTGAAATACAAGGCAAAATATTGTTGATATAGATAAATTCTATCTATATGTCTTTTTATCTCTAACTACACTATATAGTTATAACAAGATGCTAGAAGATAATAGTCACGTAGACTTTTTCTCTTAAGTGAAATAGGAAGCGTGGTTGTTAGGCACATTTTCTTTTCTTTCCCTCAGGCCGCGCTTGGATGCATGGTCGTCTTCGAGCGATTTACACCCGTAAAATGTACAATCGTAAAGCAAAACGGACGGGATTCGTCAGTTTTGGGTTGTATTGTCAAATATTAATACACGTGTATTCCACCGGTTTTAGAAACACTGCTCGTCCCGTCGTTTCTTCCTTCGTATTGCCCTCTCTATCGATGTCCAACCTGAGCACGAACTGACGCGTTGCTGGACAGACAGTGTTGGAAGTCTACTACACGAACACAGGGACAACGGCCTTGATCTGGTCCTTCGGATAGTTCAGGAGGTGCGTGCAGTACGTGCGCACGTCCACCTCGCATGCATGACATGCTCGGCCACGGTCATTGTACACGAACTCTCCCTCACCCCCTTTACCTCTCCGCATGTACACCCCCCTCATGTCTATGTTTCTTTGAAGCTTTTTTTTTAAAGGGGAATATATTAATATCGCGATGATACAAATTACACCCAGCCTTTGCATCTACAAGATGTTATCGAGACATCCAGGATGCACACAGCCAAAAGAGAAAATAAAAAGAAAGGAAAAAACCAAAAGTCCCGCCATAGCAATCAACTCCACTCAACAGCAGCACTCATACCACCACCAAATACAACACCCGAAAAATAGAAAAGGTCTCAAAAGCAACGCCTCCAAGAAGGGAACAGTGCACAAGCGCTGTCGTTGCCCGATCCAAGATCTTAGGTTTTCACCCTGGAGAAAGTCCGCGCTCTCAAAATAATTCCTTCAGCAAGGCAATCGCCAGGCACAACCAATGAAGACCAGACCTTAAGTTTTCAACCTGAAAGTCACGACTCGGCACCCGAGAGGTACCACCAAAGATGAAATCCGCCAGTGTTGCCGCCCCACTTATCAGTGCTGCTCCTGAGAGTCATCTAACACCTGGCTGACTCCATCGCCTCCAAGACTCCGTCCATGTAACTGATCCTCCGATCTCGGCCACCATCACCTTCTCCACTGCTGTCTCCACCATGGAAATCGAGAAGCCGACATGTCCCAAGGTGTCATCAGTCCGAAGATTCTTTGGAGCTATATGACGTGGGCAGCAGAAGCGGGGGTAGGCCGCAATTATTTATTGCGTTTACTGAGTTTTGAACCCTGAACCTCTTGGTTGAAAGCTTATGCACCTAACCAGTTCACCCATCAGTTCGAACTATGGGAGAGGGCTTGACATTATACTCCAACAGACAGATGGAGCCGAAGGGACGGGGTGAGGCATCGACCACATGGGCCGCGGAATTGGCGGGTCCCGGTGCAACTGCCGCCGAGCTGCTTGGCGGCATGCAGCTCGAGCTCTGATCGACGGGTAGGTTGAGGCGACGACTCGCATACAGCTGCCGAGTAATGGAGGACTGCTCGACGACGACGGCGAGGTCGACAATCTTCCTCGCGCTCCAACAGCCAGCGTCAACGGGGCTGCTCCTACCGCGTCGTAGAGGGGCGCTTGGAAGAGCCGGAGCTTGAAGATCTGGGGCTGGCCATCAATTGGTCATCGCGGTCCTGCGGAGAACGAGCGCGAGGCAGAGGCCATGTGAGGAGGGATGGATGCCGGTGGACCTGTATATCAGCTTGCGGCGGAGAGAGATAGCAGGATGATGCAATTTTGGTGGTGGAAGCCTTGACGGAGCAGTGGAGGAGCAGCGCTGAGGAAGGAGGCAGGGCGCTGGTCCGCTGGATTGGGGCATCGAGGGAGGCGGGGCGCTGGCCCGCTGAAGAAGGAGACGGGGCAAATGGAAATACTTACACCTGTATTTTACATGTCTTTTTTTTTTACAAAAATGATCCAGAATCTATTATCAAAGTTCAGCCGAAGTACAAAGCATCTCGAACATAATAAAAATTACATTGAACACGCCACTGTCGCCACTCCTCTACCATAGCTGGCCTGACCTTGTCAATAGCAGTCGGGAAGTCTTCGTGCACGTGCCCCTAAAGGCCAGCGCCCTGGAGCTGCAGTCGTCGCTGTTAAACCCTTGCATAGATCTGAAGCATCGGACGCCAAATCTCACCACAAGACGAGAAACCCTAACCTCGCCGCCCCAAAAAGACGGTATGAATCTACGCTGGAGCTCTGTCTTTTTGCGTGACAAGTAAATTATAAGTCTATATTTGATACAGGTGTGAAATTATGCGGTGCTCCCAAGCGGGGCCTAAAGTGAAATGGGAAGCGTTGTTTCGCCGAAGGACCTGGAAAACTAACCAGAAGTTACACCTTAACTTCAAATCGTTTTCCTCCAAAATAAACATCAAATCATTTCATAAATGAAGCACCACATTTAGCGTCAATGTTCTTAATAAAACGAACAAAACTTCCTCCACAGACCATGGTGGCCCCGGCCGTCAACCTCGTTTCACTCTCGGCGCCCTATTCAAAATGGAAAACTCAGACCCCAAGGAAGCTCTCGACACGCATTAGCCAGCGCGGAGCACCCGCGCTTGGCCACCTTAGTTTTTTTTTTCTTGAGAAGAAGACCAACTTAGTGTTCTTGTGGTGGTCTTAATGAAAAGAAACTCATGTCCACACGAAGTAATGGCATCGGAGACTTGATCAGCTCAAAATTCACACGACGACATTGACCATTTACTAAAATCCATTATTTGTTTCCTAAAGCAAATTGCATTGATGAGATGGATTAGTTGATTTGAGTAAGTTAGGAAAGTTAGATCTGTGACTTTTTGTACGATAGGAAAGCGTTTGTTTAGAAGAAAATAGTGGAGAAAAAATAAACCGATGGGGTGGTGGGAGGGGAGACGAAAAAAACCAAACAAAAATGGAAGACGAAAAAAAACCATGAAGGCTATCTTACCAAGTGAGACATTAAAAGTAGAAAAATCGTTTTCCACCAAAATAAACATCAAATCATATGACAAATGAAGCACCACATTTAGCGTCAATGTTCTTAATAAAACTCATAAAACTTCCTCCATAGAACATGGTAGCCCCGGCCGTCAACCTCGTTTCGCTCTCGGAGCCCTATTCAAAATGGAAAACTCGACCCCAAGGAAGCTCTCGACACGCATTGGCCAGCGTGGAGCACCCGCGCTTGGCCACCTTAGTTTTTTTTCCTTGAGAAGAAGACCAACTTAGCACTCCTATGGTGGTCTCCCAATGAACAGAAACGCATGTCCTGTCTGAAAAAAAAAAATCATGCCCAGTCATTGTCATAGAAGACTTCTTGTCCAAACGAAGTAATGGCATCGGAGACTTGATCAGCTCAAAATTCACACGACGACATTGACCCTTTACTCACCTACATGAAAAGAAGAAGAAACATAGTAGTACATAGGGAGAGAAGTGCAGCATTATTACGCTCTCCTTGATCGTTCAAGTGATTCACGATCGATCAATACAACTACACGCAGTTTTGTAATGGCTTCTCCACGGCTGCTTAATCTCCTGCTGCTCCTCGCCGTGGTCGTCTCCTCGGGCTCGCTGGATGTGGCCGCTCAAGGTGATGGGCAAGACTACTACGCGCTCAATGCTTACTGCTCGAACACGGGCAACTACACTGACAGGGGCATGTACGGGCGGAACCTCATCGACCTCATGAACGGCCTCCCGTAGGCCGCCATAAGCAACGGCGGGTTCTACAACACCACCGCCGGCGTGGCGCCCGACGAGGTGTACGGCCTCCTCATGTGCTTCGTCGACCGCAGCTGGTACCATTGCAAGAACTGCCTCAAGGCCGGGGCATCACGCGTTCAGATGGTGTGCTCGCACAGCCGGGAGATGAAGGCCGCCGCCGACGCCTGCCTCCTCCGGTACTCCAACCAGTCTTTCTTCTCCGTGGCCGACCTCACCATCGCTTTCCTCGTGTATAACTTCACCTACGTTGACGAGGATGACATGGCCACCATGAATGATACGCGGTGGAGGCTGATGACCCAGCTCGCAGCGAAGGCAGCCGGTTCGCCGCTGCGGTTCGCGAATGGCACAGAGCCGTACAAGGGTCCGGACTTGATGTGCGGACTAGCGCAGTGTACTAGGGACTTATCGGCGAGCGAGTGCACGCGCTGCCTCTCGTACTACATCGTTGAAGAGCTGCCCCTATATTTCCCCAACAACAGTGCAGGTGGCATCAAGGGGTATAGCTGCTACGGGCCACTTCTTTTGGGCGATTCTCCCCCTCCCCAGCTTCTTCCAGAATCGTCACTCCATATTTTTTTTACAATCCTGTCTAGTTAAGGTCTAATTAGTTATGATTGTAAAAAAAAAATGAAGTGGTGATTCTGGGAGAAGCTGGGGAGAGGGGCGATTCTGGGAGAATCTCACAAAAGAACTGGCCCGTACGTGTGGTACCAGCTGCAGGGAGTCCAGGGACCGACCAACATCACCCTGCCGTAGCCGCCGTCGTCTACTCGACCGTCCGGAGGTCAGTTTTCTTTTTTTTTGAAGCGTCACCGGGGGAGGGATAACGACCCCTCCACCTGAATTTTTATTGCCAAGTTACCCTAGAAGGGGGGGGGGGACATCAGTTTTTTACAACACCCATATACACGCAGGGAGGGAGAGGGAATAACAGCCAGGCTAGATCATCGCCTCAACGCACCCACCCAAACATCTACATGCGAGCGATCACAGGGACGGAGACGCTCGCGCCAGAGGACTGCATCTTCACGACAGCAGCTCAAGAACCGGTCGAGGGGGGGCGTCTCAGCCCGGAAGACAACCCCATTCCGGTGCTTCCAGAGCTGCCAGCAACACAGGAGGACAAAAGCGCCGGGGGAGGCCTCCCCAACCGCCGTACGCACATTAAAATCTTGGAGCGAATCCACCGAGGCGCTCGTCGCCATCTCGCCCACTCCCACAGCACGCCAGAAAGCTAGCGCAAACGAGCAGTGGAACATCAGGTGATCGGCGGTTTCCAATTCAGCAGAGCAGATGGCACACCCAGCGCCAGCTTGTTCAACAATGGTTTTGCGGAGAAGGACGTCACGCGTGTTGATCCGGCGGCGGACAAGCAGCCAGGCGAAGAACTTCACCCTCGACGGCGCACGCGTCCCCCACACTAAGGGCGCATGGGGCGAGAGCCGCCCACCCAAGGTCAGTAGGGCGTAGGCGTGCCCTGAGACAAGCCCCCCGGTACGCGGATGCCCGCAGAGGGGCAAAACCCGCTCATCAACGCCCGGCCCCGCGGGGGCGTCCTGGAGAATGGCGAGGAGGGCCGCGCGCTCCCTCGCGCCAGCGCCGGTGAGCCTAGGGACCAGGACGTGGTCCAGCCCAGACTCCCGCACCCGCAGAACGGTGGCCTCGGCGCAGGTGGTGTGCGAGTGCAGGGCAGGGAAGGCAGCACTAAGGGGGCCACACGGCAGCCACCAGTCATGCCAGAAGGAGGTCCTCCGGCCGTCCTTCACCTGAACGCGGGTCAATGCGCAGTAGAGAGGCAGCAGGGCACGGAGGGAGCACCCGTGCTCTCCGGACAGGCGGCAGCTGCCGAGGGAGAGGAGGGACTGCCCATTCAGCTCAGCCCAGACCCAAGTCGCCCACCGAGACGCCGACGAGTGGAGGCGGTGAAGCATCTTGATGAGCAGACAAGTGTTTTGTGTCGCGAGGTCCCTCACCCCCACACCTCCTTTGCTTTTCGCTCTGCAGACCTGGGTCCAAGCGACCAAGCACTGGGCACCCGACGCGCGGTCGGCCGCGTTCCACAAGAAGGCGCGGCGGAGCACGTCCATGGTTTTGACGACAGCAGGAGGGAGGACGACCGCCGCCATAGCATACGTAGGAAGGGAATCCAGCACGGCGTTGATGAGAACCCACTGGTGCAGAGACCTGCAATACAAACGGTTTTTAACCCCTTTCCGTGACGGTGTTTGGAACCGTTGCCAAGTGAGTGTGGGCGATAGGGGGTCCTTCCCACACGACCCAGAAACCGTCGGGGATAGGCCCTCCTGGCAAACAGGCTGGGGTAAAATGAGCTCGTGTGCGATCTGGTCAAGCATCGAAACCCAATCGTTTCCGTTCGTATGTACATCCCACATGGTGAATCCCAGAAAAACATTTCTGTTCGTATGTATATCACACACAGTTTTTTGTGTGGAAACATTTGTGCAAGGTGGCCTAACGCAAACAGTTCTCTGCCGGAAGCCGTGTGTGATTGTTAGTTGATCGAACACGCCTACTTTCTAGAAACCATGTGGGTTGTTTGAGTTCATCGCCCACAGTGCTGTCTGAGTAACCGTCTGCAATAGAAAACCCCAATAAGCAGGATAATTAGCCTATTATTGATAATCCATGTAGTAATCAAGTTGATATTTCTTATAAAACACACCAGATATTTCATATCCGTATAACGGCAACCAGGATTTCATAATCGAATTACATTAGATAGCTTCGGCACTCAGTTACGCCATTACACAACAGCACCAAGTTTCACATGCAACATCGAAAACCTTTGGAAAGTAGCATCATACACGGTAAATAGACAGATGAATCTCATCTGGGAAACTGCAGAAGCGGAAGGCAAATATTGAGCCTTCAGTGATGTTGAATGTCCTTGCAACTTTAGGCCAGTGGCTATGGATAATTGCCCGCCCAACCTTCGTCCTCTTCGGGAAGACTTCAATATTGTACCTTGGGTGTTGAATGAATACCTTCCTCGCCTCTTGACCATGTAGGTGGTTTGAGAGGTAATCATCGGTGAACTGCTTTGAAAAGTACTGAAAACAAAGATATGCATAAATCGCTGTTATAAATTTTGAAATGGCGCAAGGGGTAAAAACAAGGTAAAAGAGTTAGTACTATCCTATAGTTGACTGATGTCTTCTTCATTGTGCAAACAAAGATCTTGCTGTTATTCATCACAAGTTTCTTCATCCTAACAATCTTTTTAAGTTTCTTGACTTGACTGATATTCATGGACATCTCATTTCCCCATATGCAAAATGGGTCGAACAGTGGGTCTAAGCCTCTGACAGCGGGACCTACATGTGCAAGACCAAATTGTAAGAAACCTAAATATTAGAATGATTCCTGCAACTGTACAATAATGTGCTAGTATTAGCGAAAGGACCATGCATGAGCAAACCTCGATGGTAAACCGCAGTGTCTCCCATTGTTTCCCTGCAACACACATAAGGAAAATCTTGATCAGGTTAATTGAGACTTGCCATACTATCAGTAGAATATGTATTGAGTATAGCCAAATTCGATTTATTTCACATGCATAACAATACAAAATTGTACCCACGGCAAATGACCATCAAATTGCAGAATTGAACCAAATAATTAAATGGACAGCAGACCAAATGAACCAAAATAGTTAACTGAGCACGACATTGCATAATAGAAACATGTACTAGAAGATAAGACAGTTAACAAAACAAAGAATGATTGAGAATAGTACTACGAAATTTAGCAATTGTGGACCAAACTGTTAACTGAACATTACATTTCAGAGGACCAAACTGTTAACTGAACATTACATTTCAGAGGACTAAACTGTTAACTGAACATTAGATTGCATATTAACATTACAGAGGACAAATCACTAGAAGGCACTGGCGGTGGCCTCGAGAAAACAACACGAACTGTATTTTAAAGTAGACAACCGCGTGGCGGTGTCGACGGTGGCCTCGAAGACGAGGTGCTCCTCCAAGATCTGGCGGTCGGCACGCATGGCAGCCATAGCGACCTCGTGCGCGCGTGCGGCCGCGATTTGCTTCTCCACTGCCATATGCTACTGAGCTCCACGTTATACTGCGTGCAAAATGACTGTGGGCGGCGCTTAATTGGAGGAGGGGGCAGTGATTTCGGCGGAAGGTGTCGCGCCGTCGATCGGGGCACGTGGGACGGGGAAGGAGGAGGATGGTGTGGGTGGGGTGTGGATTACCTGACCATATCGACGAGGCCGCGCAGCAAGAAGAAGGGTCGGCGGCGAGGAGGCCGCGCAGCAAGAAGAAGGGTTGCCGGCGAGGAGGCGGCGCTGCAAGAAGAAGGGTCACCGGCGAGGAGGCGGCGCTACAAGAAGAAGGGTAGCCGGCGAGGAAGCGGCGCTGCAAGAAGAAGGGTCGCCGGCGAGGAGGCTGAGCTGCCAGTAAGCAGCAGTGAAGGATTGAACTTGGAAAGCAAGGAGGAACAGTGAAAATGTGGCTTTTGGTGGGAGGGAGGGGACGGGGAGATAGATATTTCTGCGGTGGCCGAAAAATTTCGCTCGGTGCCACGAGAAACTGGCGCGCAAGTGTGGTTCAAGAAGAGGCGGTGGACTGTAGACGACGAAGCTTCCTGCGTAAGCCAGACAAGACGGTGCGCCAAGATATTTTATATCGCATCCCACACGATTCTTTCTAGTAAACTGTTTGTGGTATACCTGATTTTTTCATTATGTTTTGAAAGACAAAATGGTGTTACGGAGGGAAAGGATGGTGAAGTGTATGCTAGAACATTTATGTACAGTGAACATGCAACTACATGAGTGTCGTGTTTAAATTTGGAATTATTCCGGGTTCGTTTGGCATTTTTATGCATTAATTGAGTTTCTAGGCATTTAATGTGCATAATTCAAATTTGAACTACAAGCACATGCTCCAGTGCACCAAAGTTGGTTGAAAAATCACATGTGTGTCATTGGGTGAATTTCTAGGTCCCATGCAAGAAATGGGAATGAAATTCAAACATCTGGGCGTCGTGGCTCGGCCGGAAAGATTGAGAAACTTGGTTTTTTAATTCATGTAAATCCAAAACACGCCTGAAAATCATGAAACTTGGCATGATAGCATGACATGGCACCAACATGCTGTGGTAAATTTTTGGCCGAATTGGGACAAGCTTTGGTACAAGCTTATTGCAAACCGGAGCTTCTCTCAAGAAGAATCGTGGTTCCGAGAGGGAAAGTGCCACCTCCGTGTGCGAAACGACATACGTACACTGCCTTCTCCCGCCTTAATTTTTTTACACAGGCAGATTAGACCAAATAGAAGTATCGTGCTAAATTTTGGAATTATTTCGGGTTCGTTTGACCTTTTTTATACATTAATTGAATTTCTAGGCATTTAATGTGCATAATTCAAATTTGAACTGCAAGCACATGCTCCAGTGCACCAAAGTTGGTTGAAAAATCGCATGTGTGTCCTTGGGTGAATTTTTAGGTCCCATGCAAGAAATGAGAATGAAATTCAAGCATCTGGGCATCGTGGCTCGGCCGGAAAGATTGAAAAACTTGGTTTTTTAATTCATATAAATCCAAAACTCGCCTGAAAATCATGAAACTTAGCATGGAGTCATGACATGGCACCAACATGTTGTGGTAAATTTTTTGGCCGAATTGGAATAAGCTTTGGTACAAGCTTCTTGCAAACCGGAGCTTCTTTCAAGAAGGATCGTGGTTCCGAAAGGGAACGTGTCACCTTCGTGTGCGAAACGACATACGTACACTGCCTTCTCTCGCCTTAATTTTTTTACACAGGCAGATTAGACCAAATAGAAGTATCGTGCTAAATTTTGGAATTATTCCGGGTTCGTTTGACCATTTTTATACATTAATTGAATTTCTGGGCATTTAATGTGCATAATTCAAATTTGAACTACAAACACATGCTCCAGTGCATCAAAGTTGGTTCAAAAATCACATGTGTGTCCTTGGGTGAATTTCTAGGTCCCATGCAAGAAATGGGAATAAAATTTAAACATCTGGGCGTCGTGGCTCAGCCGGAAAGATTGAGAAATTTGGTTTTTTAATTCCTGTAAATCCAAAACATGCCTGAAAATCATGAAACTTGGCATGGTATTATGACATAGCACCAACATGCCGTGGTAATTTTTTTAGCCGAATTGGGAAAAGCTTTGGTATAAGCTTCTTGTAAACCGAAGCTTCTCTCAAGAAGGCTCGTGGTTCCGAGAGGGAACGTGTCACCTCCGTGTGCGAAACGACATACGTACACTGCCTTCTCCCGTCTTAATTTTTTGACACGGGTAGGTTAGACCATATAGAAGTATCGTGCTAAATTTTGGAATTATTCTGGGTTCGTTTGGCCTTTTTTATACATTAATTGAATTTCTGGGCATTTAATGTGCATAATTCAAATTTGAACTACAAGCACATGCTCCAGTGCACCAAAGTTGGTTGAAAAATCACATGTGTGTCCTTGGGTGAATTTTTAGGTCCAATGCAAGAAATGGGAATGAAATTCAAACATCTAGGCGTCGTAGCTCGGCTGGAAATATTGAGAAACTTGATTTTTTAATTCCTGTAAATCCAAAACACGCCTGAAAATCATGAAACTTGGCATGGTGTCATGACATGGCACTAACATGTTGTGGTAATTTTTCTGTCCGATTTGCGAAGACACACACATTAACAATCAACAAAGTCATTCTGAAATAAGTGTTGTCACGTTACAAATCGGAAACACAAGTATTATTGAAACCGTGGGCGTTCTACGTACCAATTACATGCCGCCACGCGTCCCCTTTTTTTTGTTGGCTAGGAGGTGTCGTGCGGGGTAGCTATTTGAGTACGGGAGGCATGCGATCAAACCCCTGCGCGTGCTCATCGGGAGGAGAGCCCTTTGACCTCTATCCGCCACGCACCTCCCTCCCAACGTCTCCTTTAATGGCGCCCGAGCCCTTGTTTCACGGGGTAGTAGTATTTATAACCGAGTACTAATACGCTCCTAAGTGGGAAACCGTTTAGGTTTTGATCGGTGTGAACAGGTTTGCAATTAAATATAGCGTGGTAATAATTTGGAATGTGACGGGACGCAGGCTCAAAATTTATTGACGGTTCTATAATTTCTAAGTGCGGCACTATTCCCGGAGCGCGTAACGTGGGCACGCTTTCTCGGCCGCATACGTGGCGTTCGCACCATAGGGTGCACCGCAATAGGCAATGTCAGCACACGTCTTGTTCCAACAACCGTGCGCGCTCGTTATTACCATCGCGCACGCTTCTTTTAATTAGAATGTATGCCCGTCTAGCACACACACGTTGATCTGTCTAACTGTTTCTGTTTGTTGTGGCTAATCGCAAACAGTTCATCCGTGTGAAGTGTATGCCATCAATCGCAGACAATTTGATCTGGCTGACCGTTTCTGTTCTGTTGCCTAATCGCAAATAGTTAATCCTTCCGAAGCGTATGCCCTCAATCGCACACACCTTTATCTAGCTGCCCGTTTCTGTTGTTCCTCCTCATCACAAACAGTTAATCCGGGTGAACTGTATGCCGTATATCGCACACGCCTTCATCTGGCTGCCCGTTTCTTTTGTTTTGCCTCATCGCAAATAGTTCATTGAACTGAACCGTATGCCCCTCATCGCACACGCAACTAAAATCAGAACCGTATTTGATGCATCCGTCATCGCAAACGTTTTGCACCTTTTTTGACGGGTTTTTTACATCACCGTTTGCGCTGAATGCATCGCACACAGTTTCGTCAAAGGGTCTCTGATCGTAGTGTCGCGTTAGCAGCATCCTGCAGTAGTGACCAAACGCCCCGCGGGGGAGAGAAGACACGCCCGCCAGCCGGCCAGGAATTTGTCCACCTTGGCGATCATCGGCGCAAAATCCGTCGCCGTAAGCTTCTCCCAGGATAGCGGCAACCCGAGGTAGGGCTGCGGGAACCCCTGAACAGAGCAGGAGAGGGCCTCTGCGACCCCGGCAACCACCTCCGGTGACACATGGACGGGCACCAGTGTGCTCTTGCTGTCCGGAGGTCAGTTTTAATTCCATGCTAACGGCATATAGTTCTCGCTATACGTTATGTGATCAGCTTCGAATCTAGCATTTGGTCTTGGATATTTTCCACAGAACCATCACCTCCGCCGCCGCCGCCTCCCCCTAGCAAAACATGACTCATCCTCGGCCTCTCCGTCTGTTATGGGTTGTTCATGATCGTTCTGGGTTTGCTGATATGGCGGCGACAGCGAAGGCGAAAGTATGCTCATATCTTGGACGATGATCTGGACATGGAAGAAGCCGATTTTGAGAAGGGCACCGGCCCAAAGCGATTCCGTTTCAGCGACCTGGCCATTGTCACGGACAACTTCTCCGACGAGAAGAAGCTCGGAGAAGGAGGCTTTGGTTCAGTGTACAGAGGATTCCTCAAGGAATCAAACCTGGAGGTGGCAATCAAGAGAGTGACCAAAGGCTCCACCCAGGGAAAGTGTTGAGTATATTGGTTATTAGGATAGACGAGATAGACTAGGGTTTGTTCTGGCTTGTCTTGTAGTCCAAGTTGATCATTGTACTCCTATATATATGCCCACGAGGCTTAAGCAATACAACGAACTATTCCACCAATCCCTCTCTCCCTTCTAACATGGTATCAGCCTAATCGATCCTAAACCCTAGCCGCCGCCGCTTCCGCACCCGCGTGCCGCCCCCGGGGTGGTCGGCCTCCATGACCGCCGCCGGGGGCCGCGCCGCCCGTACGTAGGGTTCGTCCGCCGGTCGTGTTGACCGGCTGCCCTAGAGAGTCTTTTTCCCGAGCCCTTGCTCCGGGTTTTCTCTCTCCCGTCGGTCACCTTGATCGACGTTTTTCTTTTTGGTTTTCTGATCTATACTTGATCGGTTTGCGTTGTCCGCCGCCGCCGTCGATCCCGTGCGCCTCTACTCCAACACCGGCGCGACCGGCCGGCCTCTTCACTGACCTGGCGGCCTCGCGCGACAGGCGGCCCTTAACGGCCGTCATCTGCGCGTCTGCCCGCCCGTCGCCCCGAACCAGCGGCCTCACGCGATGCGGCGTCCCATCATCCGCAGTTCGCGCGCCGGCTCGCCCGTCGATCTATGTCGGTTGTCGTCGCCCTACTCCGACCGGGAATCCTGCCTCACCCCACCCGGCGGTCTCGCGCCATGCGGCGGCCTATCACAGCCGCCGTTCGCGCGCCAGCCCGCCCATCAATCTTGGACTCCGCCGCCACCCCGCCTCCACCTAGCGGCGTCCCCGACCTCGCGCGCGATCGGATTGATCACCCGCCCGCCGCCGCGATCACTAGTGCAGAATCGGGCTATTGTCCCGGTTCGTAAGGACCTTTAGTGCTGGTTCTGCAACCGGCACTAAAGGGTGGGGACTAAAGAACC
Organism: Thinopyrum elongatum; assembly: GCA_011799875.1. Lineage (NCBI taxonomy): Eukaryota > Viridiplantae > Streptophyta > Magnoliopsida > Poales > Poaceae > Thinopyrum > Thinopyrum elongatum. Next base: position 77,769,006 of record CM022301.1, read on the forward strand.
CCCCCCCTTTAGTTCCGGTTCGTCACGAACAGGGACTAAAGAACCCCCCCCCCCCCCCTTTAGTTCCGGTTCGTCACGAACAGGGACCAAAGGCCCACCACGTGGCACGAGCCTGCGCCGGGGGGCTGGGGGCCTTTAGTCCCGGTTGGTTACACCAACCGGGACTAAAAGTTTTAGGGGTTTATGGGTTTATGATTTATTTTTCCTTTTAATTTTGTGTTTTCCATTTAATTCTTTTTTATTTCAAACATATTTTACGCTACTACATATTGTACACGTTATGCATATATATAAAAATAGAATTTCTCGTAGAACCGTATATATATCATCGAATTTCTCGCACGACCATTCACCATTATGATCACCATAAGTTAACCAACTGCACTAGGTAAGGTAGCAGGACCTACTACTCTCTCTCGGGTAGCATAGCATAAAACAGAAGAAAAAAAACCTCCTTCTTCGTTATGTAGCATAGAGATCCAACTGTCTCCATTTTGTGGCCTTCGCTCAGCCACTATTTTTCTCCAAGCCTTGATTTTGAGGCATCCATCTGTTTTAGAGGTCGAGTATGCATATTTGACACCCTCCGACCATGGTCGTACGCAAACAACTGTCATCTCACCTTCGACAAACATAAATGGAGGCACAACCACATGCGGGAGCTTCTGTTGAAGAGCATAATAGTAACATATATAGTTAGCAATGAAGTTTACTTCAGAAGAATGTATGAAAAAGATGGACTAACTAGTGACACAATAGTAAAAATCTTACCATGATACTTGCACGAATGTTAGCATCGCACAACTCGTGGACTAGTGGCACGTATTTACAATAATTTTTCCCAACTCCATAGATGATCTTAAATTTCAGAACGTCATTAACAAAGGAGATAAGATAATTCTTCTCCTCCCAAGTTAGCTCTGCGCCATGACTGTAGTAGGTGTCGTCCATTATCTTTTGTATTTCTTGGGAAGAGAGAAAATAACACTACAAGAAATATGTCAACTTGTGACCTTCTCTTAGTGATCGTGAGTGAATTGGTCGTAAATCTACGACCATTTCACACCAAATGGTCGTCAGATGTTTGGATGGGTCAAAACTCAATATCTTTACGACTTTTTTTTGCCAAAAAGGTCGTAGTTTAACTGCATGAAATGGTCATAAAATAGCCAGCATGGTTTAGCATCTTATTTTTAGTCTATAACGACCAATTTAGATCGTCGCAATATCGTAAACATAGATGCAATCATGTGACTGGACGGCCACATCATCAATTCTGCTGACATGTCCCATCTAGTTGTCATGACTGGATGGCTTTGTCATCAATTTCACCTACGTGTCTTGTTTAGTTGTGATTTTCGCTTATGTGGCGAGTTCTACCTGTTGGGTTGAAGACTAAACTGACAAGTGAGGCATACCACTACTGACGATAGGACCAATCACGGAACCCATGTTCAACGCCTACCACTATTGCGGGACTCGTTTCAGCGCCACAGTGTAATTGAGGGACCCCGATTCAGCGACATGGTGTAATTGCGGGACCAGGTTCAGTGCCATGGTGCAGTTGCAACAAATTGCATAAAAAAGGCTCCACCAGAAATGGTCATAAAATAGCCGGCATGGTTTAGCATCTTATTTTTAGTCTATAATGACCAATTTAGATCATCGCAACATCGTAAACATGGATGCAATCATGTGACTGGACAGCAACATCATCAATTCTGCTGATGTGTCCCATCTAGTTGTCATGACTGGATGGCTACATCATCAATTTCGCCTACGTGTCCTGTTTAGTTGTGATTTTCGCTTATGTGGTGAGTTCTACCTGTTGGGTTGAAGACTAAACTGACAAGTGAGGCATACCACTACTAACGATAGGACCAATCACGGGACCCATGTTCAACGGCTACCACTATCGCGGGACCCGGTTCAGCGCCACAGTGTAATTGAGGGACCCCGTTTCAGCGACATGGTGTAATTGCGGGACCAGGTTCAGTGCCATGGTGGAGTTGCAACAAATTGCATAAAAAAGGCTCCACCAGGAATCGAACCCGCAACCTCCCCTTCACCCCGCTTGGAGCTAACCACCAGACTACCACGCCCGAGGTGTTAGAATGAAGCATTGCCCCTCTTTAAATCTTAATTTCGCTGTTGGGCCTGGACCGCGATGAGACAAAGCCTCCATTTCTCCACCTGCGCGGATGGAAACGGGCCAACAATCGGCGTGCATAGCGAGCGCGGGCGCACTCAGTAAGCTAGACTGAGCTGGTTGTAGACGTTTTTTTCTCTTTTTTGTTCCCACTTCCTTTTTAGGGGATTTCTGCTTTCATTTCTAAAAACTAAATTTGACATTCAAATTGACCGAAATCAATTTTTTTTAAATTATTCCTAGTCATTATAGACCATTTGGAACCATTTTTTGTACAAAGAAAATACAATCTTGCCCATGGGTATATATTGTTCACGTCCTACTCACGTCGCTCGAATTTGTTTTTTCTTCGTTTACTTTTATCTATCTTTCAAATTCAATGCATATATTTCAAAAATTTAAATCTTATAAATATATTTAAAAACAAGAATTTGAAAAAATGTAAACATAGCATAAAAATTTGTTAGTCGGTTTTTGAAAATGGTTATAAATTCTAAAAAATGTTCGAAAACACATTTTTTTTTTTTGAGAAACTTCAAAAACACATATGTATACAATATAAAAAAATGTTTGCATAATGTAAAAATGTTTCGTGTCATTAAAAAAATGTACATAACAATTCATGAAATTGTTTCCGCATTTCAAAAAATAGAAAGCATAAAAGAAACAAAGAAACCAAAAATTAGAAAGTGAAGAAAGAAAATGAAAAACCAATGAGAAAAACAAAAGTAAACCAAATTAACATGAAGAAAAAAATGAAAACCAAAAGAAGAAATAAGTACCTGAAAATGATATTTGCAAAAAAATATTGCAAATTATGAAGCACGTATATTTGCAACAAAAGTTTTGCTCGAAAGCTATGAATCTTCACACATGACACCTCATTTTCTGATAATACTTTTTTGAAATATTTACCATATTCCAAGTTTATTATTTTTACTCGTAACTTGGCCACATATAATGACACAGTGCGAAAATTTGCCAATTTTTTTATTTTTATGCCCATTTCAAAATGCGGTCAAAACGGCGGGCATGACCGTTCCTTGCTAGTGGTTGAATCTTGGAAAATTTTGGTTTTTCTCTTATTAAATAGATAATTATGTACCTATAAATGATTTTTTAGAAAAAATAAAGAGCAAACTATAAGGCAGCTGCAGTTCAAATTTGACCCGCTTCCTAGTGAATCGGCGGAAATTTGTCTTTTTCACGAGAGGTGAATCAAAACTTTTGACACCCAACCATTTGGTCAATTATGCATTAAATATGGTCTAATATTTTAGGAAAATGATTTGGTCCAATTTAGCAACAAATATATGGTAGGTCCTTCACAAAAAAACTCATTTTGGGCACTCAAAAATTGAAAAATGATTTTTTTTTCAAAAGAAAATGAAAACTTCCTTAGCCAACATTGTTTGACATTCCAAGATGCACCCTTGTGCACAATATGAGATCATTTGAATAAACTATGCCATGAATGCCACCATAACATTGATCATCTGGCTTTAAAGCCATTGATCTTCACACATGATAGCTCGTTTCTGAGAACACTTTTTAAAAATAATTACCATATTACAAGTTTATTATTTTTACTGGTAACTTGGCCACATATAATGACACAGTGCGAAGGATTTCCAATTTTTTAATTTTTTTTGAATTTTCCATGCCCATTTCAAAATGCGGTCAAAACGGCGGGCATGACCGTTCCTTGCCAGTGGTTGAATCTTGGAAAACTTTTGGTGTTTCTCTGATTAAATAGATACTTATGTACCTAGAAATGATTTTTAGAAAAAATAAAGAGCAAACTATAAGGCAGCTGCAGTTCAAATTTGACCCGCTTCCTAGTGAATCGGCGAAAATTTGTCTTTTTCACGAGAGGTGGATAAAAGCTTTTGACACCCAACCATTTGGTCAATTGTGCATTAAATATGGCCTAATATTTTAGGAAAATGATTTGGTCATATTTAGCAACAAATATATGATAGGTCCTTCACAAAAAAAAACTCATTTTGGGCACTCGAAAAATGAAAAATGATTTTTTTGTCAAAAGAAAATGAAAACTTCCTTAGCCAACATTGTTTGACATTCCAAGATGCACCCTTGTGCACAATATGAGGTCATTTAAACAAACTATGCCATGAATGCCACCATAACATTGATCATCTGGCTTTAAAGCCATTGACCTTCACACATGATAGCTCGTTTCTGAGAATAATTTTTTAAAATAATTACCATATTACAAGTTTATTATTTTTACTGCTAACTTGGCCACATATAATGACACGGTGCGAAGGTTTTCCAATTTTTTGATTTTTTTGAATTTTTCATGCCCATTTCAAAATGCGGTCAAAACGGCGGGCATGACCGTTCCTTGCCAGTGGTTGAATCTTGGAAAACTTTTAGTGTTTCTTTGATTAAATAGATACTTATGTACCTTGAAATGATTTTTGGAAAAAAATAAAAAGCAAATTATAAGGCAGCTGCAGTTCAAATTTGACTCGCTTCCTAGTGAATCGGCGGAAATTTGTCTTTTTCACGATAGATGGATCAAAACTTTTGAGACCCAACCATTTGGTCAATTGTGCATTAAATATGGCCTAATATTTTAGGAAAATGATTTGGTCCAATTTAGCAACAAATATATTGTAGGTCCTTCACAAAAAAACTCATTTTGGGCACTCAAAAAATGAAAAATGATTGTTTTGTCAAAAGAAAATGAAAACTTCCTTAGCCAACATTGTTTGACATTCCAAGATGCACCCTTGTGCACAATATGAGGTCATTTGAACAAACTATGCCATGAATGCACCATAACATTGATCATCTGGCTTTAAAGTCATTGATCTTCACACATGATAGCTCGTTTCTGAGAACACTTTTTTAAAATAATTACCATATTACAAGTTTATTATTTTTACTGGTAACTTGGCCACATATAATAACACGGTGCGAAGGTTTTCCAATTTTTTGATTTTTTTTTGAATTTTTCATGCCCATTTCAAAATGCGGTCAAAACGACGGGCATGACCGTTCCTTGTCAGTGGTTGAATCTTGGAAAAAAATTGGTGTTTCTCTGATTAAGTAGATACTTATGTACCTAGAAATGATTTTTGGAAATAATAAATAGCAAACTATAAGGCAGCTGCAGTTCAAATTTGACCCGCTTCCTAGTGAATCGACGGAAATTTGTCTTTTTCATGAGAGGTGGATCAAAACTTTTGACACCCAACCATTTGGTCAATTGTATATTAAATATGCCCTAATATTTTATAAAATTGATTTGGTCCAATTTTGCAACAAATATATGGTAGGTGCTTCACAAAAAAACTCATTTTGGACACTCCAAAAATGATTTTTTCATGCAAAACATGAAAACTTCCTTGAGCAACATGGTTTGCCATTTCATTATGCACCTTTGTGCAAAATATGGGTTCATCTGAACAAACTATTACATTTTGCAAAAATATTTGGGAGGTTCTTCTCATAAAATCTTATTTTTGGCATTTGATAAGTTGAACAATGTTTTTTTCAAAGAAATGAAAATTGTTAGGTATTGCAAGATGCAACTCTGTATCAAATTCAAATACTTAGTTTACTTTAATTTATTTGTTTTCCTATGTTTTATATTATTTTTGGAGGTTTAGTTAGTATTTTTTTAACTCTTCATTCATAGTCAGTACAGAATTAACCAAAACCACCTAAAAACAGAGGATGACCTGTGGGACCATCAGAGCTGCGCCGCAATTTCAGACCCAAGGGCGCGCGCGGGGAAACCAATTTTCAGGTTTTCGTCCCCACCGCAATGCATCTCCCAAACCCTAACCATCGCCCCCTCTCTTCCTGTCGCCCCCCTTCTTCTCCCCCCGCCGCCGCCTCCCATCCAGATCCAAATCCGCCGCCACCCCAAGCACCTCTCTTGATCAAGTCGTCCCTAGCACCTCTCTCGATCTCGATCTCGACCCCAAGACAGCGCCGCACGTGAACCCTAGGGAGCCCCCTACAGTCCACCGTTGGGGACGAACAAGTCCGGCCTCCCTGGTCGGCGGCCAGGCCCGCCCGTTCCGGCTCTGGCAACGCATCTGTAGCTTCGGATCTGGTAACCCCATCTCTCCCCCCCCCCTCTCTCTGTATCCCTTTCTTAGTTGCTCTCCCTCCCTCCATGCAGAAGGAGTCGAGGAGCTTTTCGCCGGGGCCACGGGGTCGGGGCACTCCTCGTCGGTCGCTCAATGAACCGCCGCGCACAGGCGGAGCCGAGGGAGCTGCTCCAGGCCGTCTTCGAGCTCAACGACCCGCTGCGTGCAGGCGGAGCTAAGGGAGAGCTGCTCTAGGCCGTCTCCGAGCTCAACGACCCGCCACGCGCAGGTGGAGGAGCTCGCCGGGGCGGCGGGGGATCCATAGGTAGCCGTTCCGTTGAGCGGCAGCCCGGAGTTGACCGGAATCGGGCGGTCAAACGGCAGCAACGGAGAGGGTCAACGAGGCAGAGAGGCTCACGCCGTGCAACAAACTCCATATGGCGGATCTGATGGTGGATAAAATCGACTCCATACGTCTTTTCTTCTTCTGCTCTCTGTCTGACCCCCTTCTCGTCTCTCTTTCCAACCAGGATGGCACCATGGGAGAAGAAGGTGTGATGTGTTGTGCTGCTGCTCGGGAGGGACGCCATGGACCTCCATCCTCAGCTTCTGCTCTTCCCCTACCTCCATCAAGGTGATGGATTTGGTACAGCGACCTACTCCCCTGCTTCCTATGTTAATTTGGTGCGCGATGTGGATGTGGATCTGGATGTATTTAGGCATGATTAAATACAAATTCTGGTTCAACTCTGACTGAAACAACTTGTTGGTTCAGTTTCTTGTATGAAGAACAAATATGATGAACACCTTTTTTCCCTTTTGGTTCAAGATTCATTTCTAATTCTAAACCAAACTGAAATTGCAAATAGTCCAGAATGAATGAAGCAGAGAGTCCTTCCTTCTTTGGCAGCTGGCACAATTCCCTCTCCTCAAGGTGCCGGTGTTTGTGGAGGTGATTGACCTCTTTTTTTCACTCTGTGTGTCAAGGTGCAGCTGCTGGGCATTGATAGGTGTTGGTCGGTGTACCTCGACATGATTTCCAGGACATGAAAGGTGAGCTATCTAAGCTGCTTCTTTGTTTCTGAACATGATTTATCCTTCGATTTGAGCTGCTCAACATTATCTTGTTATGTATCTTGTCCGCCATGTGCAGCGGCAACAGGATTTGCATAGCACAAGGGTGGGCTCATCGAGGTGTGCGGTGGTAGGCTCGCTCGGCCCCGGCGTCTTCTGTTGAACGGACATGCTACCTCTTTGGCGTCGGCTACATGAGAGCCATGGTGAGCTCTCTTCTCCCCGCCTCCGTTTGCTTGCTCTGAGCTCATGCTTGTGATAAACTACATGTCACCTCCCTTGTACTCCCGTGCTACACAACACCTTGTTGGTTACACTAGTGTACAACAGTCATGCTCCCCCGAGTAGATCCAGTTTTAGGCTCCTTTTCGTGGTGATTCGTGCTGTTCTTGTCCGTTGTTTGAAGGATTCAAGCATGCTTCTCTTTCATATCCGTGCTCTGCTGGTAGATCAAGTTTTATATTCTATTATGTGCTGATGCATGTTGTTCTTGTCCGTGGTTTGAAGGATACACGCTTGCTTCTGTTTCGTAGCCGTAGTCTGTTGGTAGATCGGGTCGCAGCTGTTTATTTTGAGCTGATGCATGTGGTTCTCGTCGGTGGTCTGAAGGATTTTATCCATGTGTTAGCTTTGTGGCTGTAAATCTGCATGTGGAACTAGTTTAGAATCTCTAATGCGCTGATGCAAGCTATTTTTGGCCGTAATTTTAAGGTGTTGATCATGCCTTAGCCTTGATATGTAGGATTTCTCTGTTATCTGTTGTTAGCGAGACATGTTGCTCATGACGTAGTCAGATTTGTATTCTACTTCTGTTTGGTTCTAGGATCTGTGAGTCATGAGTAGAATATATGATTTCCCGTCTGCAGTCTCTGGTATATATGTTCTGCCGTACATGTTTTTGTTCCGGTTTATTGGATCTAACTTGTGCCTGTTGTTTGATTGGCTTGACTGTTACCGTATCTGATTATTAAACCTATCGACTTTGTATCTATAAGGTCATTTCACTTGTTAAGCTTGACTGGGTTATGTGTAGACTTGTCCATACACGGAATGAGTTATATGGAGTAGTTTCAGATGTTTTTGTTTCTCTTGACCATCTTGTTGATGTTATCTTCATACACTACAATGTACTTTCTGGTTAACTAAGCTTCTACATGTTTTGTTGCACCTCTCTTTTCATGTTGCTTGTTTGAGCTAACGTATCTTATTTCTGCTACAGCCATGGCAGGAATGGCACCGAAAGATTCCCAGTGTGATGCTAAGAACTATGATTCTGAGATGCAGAAGCTGCTGTAAGTAGTCTCAAACTTTTTGTTCTTTCATTTTATAGCTGCTCATGGTTATCAGCTGGTTGCCATTTAACCCGCCTTGTGCCATGGTAAGAATAGAGCTTCACTCTCTGTCGTGCATGTATTGAAATGCCAAAATGTCAAATACATGTTCGCTCTCAGCTTGGATACTGGATTGTACTTAGTTATGTGATTTATTCATGTTCGCGCTACTTGTTAAGTGATTACGTTTATGTCCTTGCTACCAATAGGATGGCCAATACATGCTTGTTCTGTATCTATTCCAGAACAGTTTGCTTGGTGGCCTGATGCTTGATGCATGTATAATGTGAGACACACATCAGGAAATCTGAATAACCTTGACATAGTTGCTCTGTTATCTTGCACTGGGTTGATACTTGTCATTTGCACTTTCCAAATATATCTCGGTTTTGCTGTTATGAGAATGTTATATGCATGGCTTCTTATAAGATCTCAAATTCTGCAGCTAGGATCTTATGTCATCGAGGTGGCTGCTGCTGTGACCGAAGATCAGAAGAAGCCTGGAGATGTGCACCATAGTTTTAGTTGATGTTGCCACCATGCTTTGGTGAATGTGTATTTGTTTTTGATTGTATGTACACTTGATGGATCGTTGTGAGTTTCATTGAGTGATTTCTGGATTTGATCATTTAATTGAGAGAATTATTGATTGTTTGCTGTTGAAATGTGTAAAATTGAAATATGTGATTGAAAAAGACTGAATGTTCTATTGAATAGAATAATATTTGGGCTCTAAAAAGGCAATGGCCCAAACAATTGTGCATGGAATATTGTGCATTTATGAAAAAACGGTACAAAAAGGCTTAATGAAATGGACTGCGAAATGGACGAGGCCTAGTAATAAAAAGACTGAATTGTTGGGCTAGGCCCATGTAGGTGATCGTAATTGACAGGAAAAATATTAATAAATGGGCTGAATTACTGGGCTAGGCCCATGTAGAACACCGAATTGGACCGGGCTGATTCTAATCAATGACCAATTTAATTGGTTTCAATTTTGCCATGTCAGATTGCCACGTCGGATCCGACGTGGCCTGGGCAGGCTGCCAGTGACCAAAATAATTCGTCGTAGAACCAACGACCTTCTATTTTGGTCGTAACCTTCCACGACCTTATCCCAAAGAAGGTCGTTAAGTTTCATTAAAGACGGTCAGCTTTTGACCAACTGTTTTTGGTCAGCAAAAGGTCGCAAACGAAAAACAATGACCTTTCAGCGACGAATGTTGATGGTCGCAAGTTAGCATATTTCTTGTAGTGTAAGCTGTCAATTATAAAAAAATAAGTTCAGCAGGTATGAATAACAAGTATTTTTAGATAAGGAATATAGATCATTTAACAAATTTGTTTAACAAACTCACACAGAGGCAGAATCGGAATCATGTTAGGATTCAGCCAAATGTTTTCATCTTCCGGATTGCCAAAATCGAATGTTATTCATATCCTCCTCGAATCCATAGGCCTTGCATAATCCTTCCCAATTTGAACATCCAAAATGAGTGTGGCCTACTTCATTTATGATCTTAACCTCAAAATCAAAACCATGTTTCTTTTTAAGGTGAACTATCTTCGTGTCCACCTTGGACATCTCTTCGAAAGATAGCTTCTCAAGGACATATGGTCTTGCATAGCAGGGTATGCACTAGTCAAATTATAAAAAATGGAAATTACACGTTAAAGCAAAAATCTTAAGCCATGCTTAATTCAGAAGAAACACGTGCCACTGAAGTTACATACCGTAAAACCTTCGAAGCCCTCCTTAAGCGTGAGGGAGAAGCATGTACCGTTATCTAGGTGTGGTCTGTCGCACATACCCCCGTCGTCGGTGCAGTCATCGCACTCGTGGATCTTATCGTCGGCAGACATTTCCTATATATGTCATAATTCAAAGATTAAAAATTACGGAATGACCTTTGGTAAAATAGGACATATCGAGCGCCTAAAATTTGTCGGAATGGAAATGAATCAACAATCCTCCTAAAAGGTATAGCATTCTTTGATGACAAAGTGATAATGACATAAAAAATTATATTGTATACCTATATTCAAAAAACCTATACGATTAGTAGTTTACTATTCTATTCAAAAGACCATTCTACCTATGACATAAAAAACTAAAACATACATACATATAGTGAAAAAAATCTCATCTAAATCATCTAAAACATCTAAAATTAACATACATTGCATCATGTCTGTGTGTGTGTGGGCTCGATCGGGGAGGGGCGGCCATGGCGCGGCAGGGAAAGGAGAGGGGGGAGGGGCTCACAGCGGGGCGACGGCGAGGCGAGTCGATGGCGACGGCGACGGTGACTGCGACGGCGATGGCGACGGCGCGTGAGGTCGAGGAGGAGATCGGGGGGGCGGCGTCGGATCGGAGAGGAGGCGCGGCAGAGTCGGCGATGACGAGGACGGGCTCGGAGGCAGCCTGGCGGCGTCGATCGGCGCGGGCGACGGCGGCAGCCTAGCGGCGTCTGTTCGGCGTCGATGAAGAATGGGGAACAAAAATTTCATAAGTGCTGCTTATGTAGGAGGCACCTTTAGTCCCGGTTGGAGCCACCAACCGGGACTAAAAGGTGAAATTTGGCCAGGCAGAGCGGTGGGAAGCCAGGCCTTTAGTCGAGGTTGGTGGCTCCAACCGCGACTAAAGATCCCCCTTTAGTCGCGGTTGGAGCCATCAACCGCAACTAAAGGCTGGTGCTCGCGCAGGCGCGGTGTAGGGCAAGTTTAGTCCCACCTCGCTTGGCGAGAGGCGTCACCACCTGTTTATAAGCCCCGGTGCAGCCTCTCCATCGAGCTCCTCTCTAATGCAGGCCTTCTGGGCCTACCGCACCTGTGCTGCCCTATGGGGCCTACTGGGCCTTGCGGGCCTGCATCTTGGCCCAACTAGAGGTTGGGTTTCTAGTCGTATGCAGGCCGTGGTGGCCCAGTAGGCGGGCTTTTTTTTAATTAATTTATTTTTTATTTTTTCTGCTTTATTTATTTTCTTTTGTTTCTGAGTTGTTTTTTGCTTTATTTCGAGTTTCTTTGTGAATCTTTTTGCTTTAGGTAAAAAACATTATAAGCTTTCTGTTAGTGCCAGTAGTTTTCAAATTTGAATAGTTTAAATTTGAATTATTTGAAATTTATGTGAATCACTAGTTTGTGAATAACTTTACTTTAAAAATAGATTTTTCAGTGATTCTTTTTTCTGCTGTTTAATATTAGTGTGTTTTATAATTATATTCAATTTGGTAATTCTTAGGTTATTTTAAAAAATGAAATGCCTTTGTAACAGACGAGTTTTCGTCCGAAACCCTGATACTTCAAAAGAGATTGTCCATTTTGTACACGAAGTGCATCCAGTTTTTGCCGTAACCCTCTCAACTTTTTAGCACATGCTATGTGGGTGAAATGATGATACCATGCCAACTTTCAACCTTTTCAGAGTTCATTTGTAGTGCTTTTCAATTTCAGGGTCATTTAGCTCAAAAAAATCAGTAAATGCATGAAAAATAGCAAATGAAGTCAGAAAGGGTTGAAAATTGATGACATGGCTTCGAATGGTGCATACTAAACGCACAAAAAGTCTGGAGTTGAAGTAAGTTTAAAAAAAGTGAAATGCCTTTGTAACAGATGAGTTTTCGTCCAAAACCCTGATACTTCGAAAGAGATTGTCCATTTTGTACACGAAGTGCATCCAGTTTTTGTCATAACCCTCTCAACTTTTTAGCACATGCTATGTGGGTGAAATGATGATACCATGCCAAGTTTCAACCTTTTCAGAGTTCATTTGTAGTGCTTTTCAATTTCAGGTTCATTTAGTTCAAAAAAATCAGTAAATGCATGAAAAATAGCAAATGAAGTCAGAAAGGGTTGAAAATTGATGACGTGGCTTCGAATGGTGAATACTGAACGCATAAAAAGTCTGGAGTTGAAATAAGTTAAAAAAATGAAATGTCTTTGTAACAGACGAGTTTTCATCTGAAACCCTGATACTTCGAAAGAGATTGTCCATTTTGTACACGAAGTGCATCCAGTTTTTGCCGTAACCCTCTCAACTTTTTAGCACATGCTATGTGGGTGAAATGATGATACCATGCCAACTTTCAACCTTTTCAGAGTTCATTTGTAGTGCTTTTCAATTTCAGGGTCATTTAGCTCAAAAAAAATCAGTGAATGCATGAAAAATAGCAAATGAAGTCAGAAAGGGTTGAAAATTTGTTTGTACATAATATTTCTTCACGTTTCAAATGCCAAAACACATAAGTACCCTAACTATTACAAAAATTCCCTCCGGTTTGTCCGAAGTGGGACTTTCTAGATATATAAGTCCGGAAACTCACTAGAGAAGAAAGTGATGACAGTGAAGCCGGTCACATCCCAGAGTGGGATCTTTGGGTGTAAAACTTTTTCTTCGCGTGTGTCCCTTTGCGCCGTAACCATAGACAATCTTCATCATTTAAATGAATGCTCGGGTCAATATTCACTGTGAAGGGAGCAATTTCATGAAACTTTTTCATAATCTTCTGACATGTCTGTCTTGTCCTCCACTCCCACGATGTTTCTTTTCCCTGAAAGAACTATGTGGCGCTTTGGCTCATCGTATGATGTATTCGCTTCCTTATCTTTTTTTCTCGGCTTGGTAGACATGTCCTTCACATAGAAAACCTGCGCCACATCATTGGCTAGGACGAATGGTTCGTCTGCGTATGCAAGATTGTTGAGATCCACTGTTGTCATTCCGTACTGCGAGTCTTCCGTTACCCCGCCTCCTGTCAGATTGACCCATTTGCACCGAAACAAAGGGACCTTCAACTCACTTCCATATTCAAGTTCCCATATCTCATCTATGTAACCATAATATGTGTTCTTTGGCCTATTGGTGTTTGCTGCATCAAAGCAGACACTACTGTTTTGGTTGGTGCTCTTTTTATCTTGGGCGATTGTGTAAAATGTATTCCCATTTATCTCGTACCCTTTGAAAGTCAATATATTCGAAGATGGTAACTTGGGCAGCAAGTATAGCTCATCTTCAACAGCGTCGTCATGCATGAGACGTGTCTGCAACCAACCGGCGAAAGTCCCCGTTTGTTCACGTGTAATCCAGTCATCAGACTGCTCCGGGTGCTTGGAGCGTAAAATATTCTTGTGTTCCTCGATATACGGAGCCACCAAGGAGGAATTTTGTAGAACTGTGTAGTGTGCTTGAGTGAGAGAATGCCCGTCCATACATATTATTGCTTTCGGTCCTAGCGTGCCTTTTCCACCCAGTCTGCCCTCATGCCGCGATTCAGGAACACCAATCGGCTTAAGGTCAGGAATAAAGTCAACACAAAACTCAATGACCTCCTCATTTTCATGGCCCTTGGAGATGCTTCCTTTTGGCCTAGCACGGTTATGAACATATTTCTTTAAGACTCCCATGAACCTCTCAAAGGGGAACATATTGTGTAGAAATACAGGACCCAAAATGGCAATGTCTTCGGCTACGTGAACTAGGACGTGCGTCATGATATTGAAGAAGGATGGTGGGAACACCTACTCGAAACTGACAAGACATTGCACCAAATCATTCTCTAACCTTGGTATGATTTCTGGATCGATTACCTTCTGAGAGATTGCATTGAGGAATGCACATAGCTTCACAATGGCTAATCGAACATTTTCCGGTAGAAGCCCCCTCAATGCAACCGGAAGCAGTTGCGTCATAATCATGTGGCAGTCATGAGACTTTAGGTTCTAGAACTTTTTCTCTGCCATATTTATTATTCCCTTTATATTCGACGAGAAGCCAGACGGGACCTTCATACTGAGCAGGCATTCAAAGAAGATTTCCTTCTCTTCTTTGGTAAGAGCATAGCTGGCACGACCCTGATATATGCCGTCTTTTCCGTGCATACGTTGCTGGTCCTCTCGTGCCTCCGGTGTATCTTTTGTCTTCCCATACACGCCCAAGAAGCCTAGCAGGTTCACGCAAAGATTCTTCGTCACGTGCATCACGTCGATTGCAGAGCGGACCTCTAGGTCTTTCCAATAGGGTAGGTCCCAAAATATAGATTTTTTCTTCCACATGGGTGCGCGTCCGTCAGCGTCATTCGTAACAGATTGTCCGCCAGGACCCTTTCCAAAGATTACTTTTAAATCCTTGACCATATCAAGTACATCATCACCAGTACGGTGGCGAGGCTTCTTCCGGTGATCTGCCTCACCTTTGAAATGCTTGCCTTTCTTTCTTACGGGATGCCTGCTCGGAAGAAATCGACGATGTCCCAGGTACACATTCTTCTTACATTTATCCAAATATATACTATCGGTATCATCTAAACAGTGCGTGCATGCACGGTATCTCTTGTTTGTCTGTCCTGAAAGGTTACTGAGAGCAGGCCAATCATTGATGGTCACAAACAGCAATGCATGTAGGTCAAATTCCTCCTGTCCGTGCTCATCCCACGCACGTACACCTTTTTCATTCCACAGCTGTAAGAGTTCTTCAACTAATGGCCTTAGGTACACATCAATGTCGTTGCCGGGTTGCTTAGGGCCTTGGATGAGCACTGGCATCATAATGAACTTCCGCTTCATGCATAACCAAGGAGGAAGGTTATACATACATAGAGTCACAGGCCAGGTGCTATGATTGCTGCTCTGCTCCCCAAAAGGATTAATGCCATCTGCGCTTAGACCAAACCATACGTTCCTTGCGTCATCTGCAAAGTCCCGCCACTTTCTCTCGATTTTTCTCCACTGCGACCCGTCAGCGGGTACTCTCAACTTCCCGTCTTTCTTACGGTCTTCTCTGTGCCATCGCATCAACTCGACATGCTCTTTGTTTTGGAACAAACGTTTCAACCGTGGTATTATAGGAGCATACCACATCACCTTGGCAGGAATCTTCTTCCTGGGGCGTTCGCCCTCAACATCACCATGGTCATCGCGGGTGATCTTATAGCGCAATGCACCGCATACCGGGCATGCATAGAAATCCTCGTACTCACCGCGGTAGAGGATGCAGTCATTAGGGCATGCATGTATCTTCTGCACCTCTAATCCTAGAGGGCAGACAACCTTCTTTGCTTCGTACGTACTGTCAGGTAATTCGTTGTCCTTTGGAAGCATCTTCTTTAACATTATCAGCAACTTTTCAAATCCCTTGTCAGATACACCATTCTCTGCCTTCCATTGCAGCAATTCCAGTGTGGTGCCCAGCTTTTTCTTGTCATCTTCGCAATTTGGGTACAACAATTTCTTGTGATCCTCTAACATGCGCTGCAACTTCAGCCTCTCCTTTTCACTTATGCAGTTTCTCTTTGCATCGGCAATGGCTCGACCAAGATCATCAGCGGGCTCATCTGATGCCTCTTCTTCAGCTTCTTCCCGCATTGCCGGCTCAGCTTCTTCCCCCATTGTTGTACCATCGTATTCAGGGAACCCATGGCCAGGATAGCTGTCGTCATCCTCTTCTTCTTCATTCTCTTCCATTAGGATCCCTCTTTCTCCGTGCTTGGTCCAACAGTTATAGCCGGACATGAAACCGGACTCAAACAGGTTGACGTGAATGGTTCTTGAGTTAGAGTAATTTCGATCATTCTTATAGTCAGCACATGGACAACATATAAAACCATCCGCCCGCTTGTTTGCCTCAGCCGCAAGCAGAAAAGTATGCACGCCCTTAATGAACTAGGGAGAACATCGGTCATCGTACATCCATTGCCGGCTCATCTTCATTACACAACAACGAAAAGACCAAATTAATACAAGTTCATACATAAAGTTCATACACACTTATTCTCATAAAACAACATACAAACTCTCTAGCTAAACCATTTAAATGCAACAACAAATGCGATCAAGATTGCAACTAAGGTAACAATTGATCCAACAGCATAATGATACCAAGCCTCACTGTCAATGGCACATTTTTTAATCTTTCTAATCTTCAAGCGCATTGCATCCATCTTGACCTTGTGATCATCGACGACATCGGCAACATACAACTCCAGTTTCATCTTCTCTTCTTCAATTCTTTTCAATTTTTCTTTCAAATACTCGTTTTCTTGTTCAACTAAATTTAACCTCTCGACAAGAGGGTCGGTTGGAATTTCCGGTTCACATACCTCCTAGATAAAAACATCTATGTCACGTTGGTCGGCATAATTGTCATAAACACGAAATGCAACAAATAGTTATAAAAGAGAATATATACCATATCCGAATCATAAACCGGACGAAGGCCGACGGGGACGGATATCAAAACCATGCCACTATGTATAACAAACAACGTACGGGTAAGAAAATTATACAAGTAACTATATATCTAAATCACACAAACATGATTTTTTTTATAAAAAAAATAAGAACAAGAGGCTCACCAAGGTGGTGCCGGCGACGGGACGGTGCGGGCGATCAACGGTGGTTAGGATGGGGACGGGAAGGCACTAAGTAAACCACACCTACATATGCAAACTAAGAGTTAATTTGAGCTCAAATTGTATATAAATCAAATAAACTACCACATATAATTACTCCCAAAGTAAAACCCACAAATCACTACTCCCTCCATTCCTTTATCTAAGGTGTATTATTTTCAGCACGGTGACCAAGGCACATAATTATGCACTAGTTAGGACAAAATTACCCTTCTCTAATTTGTAGATTAGCGGCAAGTAAATCATTTAGGCTAGGAAAGAAAGAGATACACACAATCGGGAGAATGATAGTTTCCTTTTCTTTCTCTACAAGGAGAGATACATGCAATCAGGGGAGAGATACTTTCCTTTTTCTGGAGGGCCAAGATTGGAATTACGAGGAATTAGAACAAATGCACCTTACATTGTGGAATTTTATCAAAAAACAAATACACCTTATATAATGGAACGGAGGGAGTATAATTATAGAGCATTGCAAGAGCTAATCTAGCAATGAGAGATAAAAGGACAAAGTTGCTAACCTTTGTGATCACTTGGATGGATGGGGGGCTTTCAAATCTTGACAAATTTTGGGCAAAATGAAGGATGAGCTCGAGCTTTGGGGAAGAACAGAGAGGAGAGGAAAGGGGAAGAACAGGGAGCTCGATCGCTGGCTGGACGAAGGGTTTATATAGGAATATCTTTAGTCCCGGTTCATGACACAAACCGGGACTAAAGGTGAGTTTCTACTCCCGGTTCGTGCCACGAACCGGGACTAAAGGGACTGGTGGGGCCCCAGCCTGACACCAGCCTGCCACAACCTCTTTAGTCCTGGTTCGTGGGACGAACCAGTACTAGAGGTTCAACACGAACCGGGACTAATGATGTCCGCTCGCCTAGCCGTTGGAACCGGCACTAATGGTCACATTAGTGCCGGTCCGTTTACAAACCGGGACTAATGTATCTCACGTAAAATAGTTTTTCTATTAGTGCATCCGCCTCATCTACGTCGTGCGACCGACCTGGCCCGTCGGTTCCGCGCACCACCGCAGGCCCCGTGAAGATCGTCCCGAGTTCAACGCCCCCTCTACCGATCGAGCAATGGGCTGCCGCTGCGTCGCCCCTTCATGCCGCAGCGCCGCCGCCCCGTGGTTCTTCTCCCGGCTGCACCGACCCATGTCACCGCTGCGTCGCCCCTTCAGGCCGTAGTGCCGCGGCCCGCGGTCCACCGCCGCCTCGAGGCCGTCCGCTCCAGGCCGTCCCCGTGGCTGCACCGACCCTCGCGTCGCCGCTGCGTCGCCCCGTCGAGCCGTAGCGAGCGTGGCACGCGGTCCACGCCGCCGTCCCGAGGCCGTCCCCGCGGTTGCACCGACCCGCGCTCCGCCGCCCCTTCGGGCTGTAGCGCCGCGCCCCGCGGTCCCCGCCGCCGCCCCGAGGTCTTCCCGCCGTCGCCCCGACCTGCCCGCCGCCGCTGCGTCGCCCCTTCGGGACGTAGCGCCGCGACCCGCGGTCCACTCCGCCGTCACCGCGCGTCGACCTCCCGTGGTATGCGCCGCGCCATCTTCCTCGGCGCGGGAACGCCACCGTCCGCGCCGGTCTTTGTCACGTTGTCGGGTTCCTCGCCTACTTCGAGCATCGCCGCCGCGCTCCTAACCTAGCTGCCGCCGACGTCAGGCCGCTGCCGCCGCTACCCTCGTAGACGTCGCCGCCCGTCCACCTCCTTCGTCTTCATCCAGCACCAGCCCGTCGCCAGCGTCGCCGTCATCTACCCCGACCACTTCATCTACTCCGACAACCACGGCCGACATCGGCCCCGCGCCGATTGGCGCTGCAACCGTCGTCGAGTCCTTCTCTGCTGGCCTCTCCAACTTCTTCGACATGGCGTACAGCTCGTGCAGGTCCCAGTCTACGCATGCCCGGTGCTGGCCACACCGCGGCGTGCCTTCGTCCACGACATGTCCCCGGGCCTGGCAAGCCTGGTGCGGCGCTTCGTCAACTTCGTCTTCGTCCGTCTACGCATGCCCGGTGCTGGCAACACCGGTGCGTGCCTTCGTCTACGATGTGACCCCGAGCCTGGCAACCCCGGCGCGATGTGTCGTCAACAACGTCTTCTCCCGGCGCACCACTACTTCGACACTACTGCGCCCATAACTAACTCGGCGCCTCCTTGCGCCCGCGGCTCCACGACGACTTCCTCGACACCGGCTACCCCGACTCGACATCGACCACGACATTCTTCACACGGCTATCTCGACCACGGCTACACCACCCACGCTCTCGGCTACCTCGACAAACGGCACAAAGGGCTACCGCCTTGCTTGAGCAACCTTGTCGGTTTCCTCTCCAGCCACGACTTCTGCGATGCGTCGACCGTTACGACTGTGGGGGGTGTCCGTCGGCTTACCTTCGGATTCTTCTCCAGTCACACCGTCTGCGTTGCTACCGTTGTGACTGCGGGGGGATGTTGAGTATATTGGTTATTAGGATAGACGAGATAGACTAGGGTTTGTTCTGACTTGTCTTGTAGTCCAAGTTGAACATTGTATGCCTATATATATATGTCCACGAGACTCAAGCAATACAACGAACTATTACACAAATCCCTCCCTCCCTTCTAACAGAAAGAAGGAGTACATTTCCAAGGTGAGCATCATAAGCCGGCTTCAGCACCGCAATCTCGTGCAGCTCATCGGCTGGTGTCACGCCGGCGGCGAGCTCCTCCTTGTGTACGAGCTAATGCCCAACGGCAGCCTCGACACCCACTGATCTCCACGGTGCCAAGAACGCCGTGCTGACGTGGCAGGCCAGGTAATAACTAATTAAAGTCGCCTTTCCCGTCAAAAATATCATAGACCGTTGAAATTCTTTACTTGATCAATGCTAGACATGAGATCGTGCTGGGATTGGGCTCTGCCCTCCTGTACCTGCACCAAGAGTGGGACCGGTGCGTGCTGCATGCTGGACGCCTCCCTCGCCGCCAAGCTCGGCGACTTTGGGCTCGCCAGGCTCGTCGACCACGGCCGAGGCTCGCACACGACGACGGTCGTCGCCGGTACCATGGGGTACATGGACCCCGAGTGCATGGTCACTGGCCAGGCCAGCGTGGCATCTGACGTGTACAGTTTCGGCGTCCTCCTCCTCGAGATCGCCTGCGGACGGACGCCCGTCGTCGTCCTCCAGGACAAGTCCGCGGTGCACATCTCGCAGCCGGTCTGGGAGCTGTACGGCGAAGGAGCCGTCCTCGACGCTGCGGACAGGCGTCTCGAGGGGGAGTTCGACCAGCGGGAGATGGAGGCGGTGTTGGTCGTCGGGCTCTGGTGCGTGCATCCTGACAGGACCGTCAGGCCGTCAGCCAGGCAAGCCGTCAACGCGCTGCGGTTCGAGGCGCCACTGCCGAGCCTCCCCGCGAGCATGCCTGCCGCCAGATACGGTTTCTCCGGTTCAGGTTCCGCGTCTCTGGTCGTCACGGCCAGGAGCGCCAGCACCTTGTACACAACCAAGGGCGGATCCAGCAATGCCAGCACCATGTCTTTTTAGGCATATGGATTGGGAATCTACACTGACGGGTGCAGATTTTTGGAACCTTGAATAGTAATCCAACTTTTATGTAATCTGATTTTTTTTTTCGCGTAGAAGACCACGTTAGTCATTCCTTCTTGAAACTTTACAAGTGAGTATCACACTGGAGCATGTTCGTTAAAAAATGTTTCGGAATTGTTTTTTTTTTCATAGTTCTAAATAGCCGACTATAGTCCCGTTATAGCCTTTTCAGCAGAGTGCCGCTAAATAGTCTCATGTACAAATAGCCGCTATAGCTGATTTGGAGGTCCGTCGCTATTTGGTATAGCCCGTTATTTAAAACATTGTTTTTTAAATATTATTCAACGTGGGTGTGCCTACACCCGTGATCCATTGGCTATTTTGAACTGCGACATTGCATAGTGAAATGAAGTATAAGTACCCTTTTCTCGAGGCCACGCTAATAACGTACCATGTTTTTATTGATGGGGGCAAAATGATTACAAGAGACCTACGATAGATGCGTATATCAATTGTAGGCACACCTACACCAACCAACACGAGCTGAATCTATACGAACACCCACAAGTTTCTCCTCTCTACTCTCATCAAGGATTTGTAGGGTGAGACAAAGTGGACCTTTGAACTACTCAACTATATGACACACTTGCGTTTCTTTGCATCCAAAGCCACCATGTGGTCCCAGTTACCAGGGAATTAAATCCACGCTTATCCTGTCCCCGGAAACCTTGTATGGTCTTAGCCACCAATCGATGAAAGTATCTGTCGTAGCCGGACAAAAGACATTGAGCTGCAAGGTGTCGAAAGAAGTGTGTCGCACTTCTCTCACGTAGATGCATTGTATCAGAATATGATCGACCTGGTCCTCGTCCTCCAGAAAAGTATAGCACGCAGAGGGAAGATCCTGAAGGCCGTGGCGAGCACGCCCGTTCGAGGTCCACAGTCTGTATTGTGTCGCGAACCCGATGCAAGCCGCGGTTGGTGATCGAGTAAGACCTTGACAAAGGCGCGAATAGGTAGACTTGGCCGAGTAAACACCCGAATACCGAGCAGGCCATGCAAATACATCTCACGCCTTGCTATCTTTGCGAAACGTGGCAACGACAATGCCGAAGGTGCACCCTTTGAAGCAGCGCCGTGAAGGAAGTTTCAGACTGAATGTCTAGGCCTCTAGGGCCCAGCGCTCATTTAGGTGGATGACAGGTGGGACCCCGTCCACCTCAGTAGATCAAATTAGTCTTCACCACGTCAGCCCGACAGACAGATCCCACTTATCAATTATGCTGTTAGAAGCGGCTCATTTCGAATCAGTGTGATTTGTTGCTTACTTGCCGTAGAGTTGGTGATTTTTTTTATGATTTTTGGCAAAAGCAGTCCTTGCCACAAATGTGATTGTTCTGAGCAATTTACTAAAAGAGTACTGCTTGAGATTGCTGCTTACCTACAGGGAATTTGCCACTTGTGCTCTTCACTTTGGGAACACTGTATTTTGCATGGACTGGTAAGTTGAATGGACAGTGGAATACCATGAGATTAAGCAAGTGAGGCCAACGCCCTGGCCTGTGCATAGCTTAGCTCCAGGTAGGATGCATTGACGCGACTAACTGCAGCATGATTTAGTTTGGAATGATCCCTCAAGTTCTCCAACAACTTAATTAGTACTATTGCCTCGAAGTGTGGCTATAGAACGTACATGAGCAATGTGGTTGTGGTTACAGGATAGGGCACGCAAGAACACATCATCATCGACAGACCGAACCATGAAACCAACCGAAGCTGCACATGATCGGCCTATCTGAAGATCACTTCCCGGAACCAATTTGTCCATCCAAAAAACAAGAAGCAATTTGTCTATACTCAACTTCTAAGAAGATTAAGAGTAACACTGTGCTTAAAAATTAAAGGATCATATCGCGGTGCCACTCCTCCTCCTCCTCGTCGTCGTGGACGGTGACCTCCACGTAGCCCTTGGCGGCGTACTCCCGGAGCACCCTCTCCTTGTACTCCATCCTGATGTCCTGCATCCTCTCCACGTTCTCCGCCGCCTCGGCCAGCAACTCCAGGACGGCCGCGCCGACCGGCCCCAGCCGCGCGAACCGGTCGAGGCCCGGCGGCCGGAAGGGCCTCCTCTCGAGGGCCATGGCATGCTCGATCTCCTCCTGCGTCAGCCGCCTGATCTTCCGCTGAGCCTGCGCCGGCGATGGCAACTCCATTAATTAATTGCGGATGGATTGCGGCGAAAATGGAAGTCTATCGAGCGTGCGGGGCTGGTTGGCTGGGCGCAAGAGCATCTCTAGCAGACCCCGCATCCCGCCCCGAACCGCAAAATAACCGTCAAAATGCGGGTCGGGGCGGGGAAACCTGCCCGATCAGACACCGCATTCGCGGCCGACTCGAATTTTTTTTTGCGAGACGCGGCAAAAGATCTCCCCCGACCTCTAGATTCACGGGTTGGGAGGCCGACCCGAGCTCAGCCCCTATCCGCAGCGAGATTTGACGGGAGAGACATTTCCGCGCGGCCGTTCCCGCTCCTCCCACCCTCCGCCACCATTGCCCCGCCACCTCACGCTCCGGTGCATCTTCCCCGGCCGTCCTTCGCCGTCATGGATGACTCCCAGCTGTCCCCCGTCACCGTCGAGGTCGCGCACGCTCAATCCCCTCGGGCGGATCTCGTCGCCGGCCATGTTGGCCCCGCCGTCGCCCAAGGTACCGCCGCGCCTGCCCGCAAGCGGCAGGGCAACGTGGTCGTGCAGGGCGGGAATCCGGCTGCCCCCGCCGCGAAGGCCCGCGCTCCGGGCGCCAACGCCGCTGCGCGATCCCGGCCGGCGGCGGAGAAGGTCGCCAAGGCCGCCGGCGTAAAGAGGAAGAGGATTCCGGCTACAAAGAAGCCGCCTCCTTCATCCACTCCCTCCGCCCTGGAAAGAGGTTCCCCGTCGATGAACTTCAAGATGGACTCGATGGTGCGGAGTGAAGATCGACCAAGATGATGCCGGACGTGGTCGTCATTTTTGCAAGACCCTCTTTTGCGTTTGTCCTACTAAACTGCAGCTTTTATTTGCGCGTAAACTGTGTTATGTTGTTTGAATTTGAACTTGTTTATGGGAACCTATGTCAAATTCGAGAATTGGACGTCTTCGGTTTACGGGTCGACGCGGCGGTGCCTGAGCAGACCCCGCAAAAAGCCGACCCGTAAAAAAGTATATTCCGCGAATATCCTTTTATACGGGTCCGTTTAGTGGGTCTGCATTTGCGGCCGTCCGAGCCAGCCCGCAAAGGCCGTTTTTCGCGAACTGCAAACGCGTTTTGCGGGGTTTGCTAGAGATGCTCTAAGAAATCGTGCACAATATAATACTCACAGTCCCAGGAGGTTGCGCGATCTGTGAGAGCGTCTACTCCAACAGCTAGCCTAAAAGGCTAAAACACAGCCGATTAATAAAAACTGAAATTTTAGATTTTCTTTTACCAAAAAATTGATAAAACTAAAATTTTCGTTTTTTGCCCCCAAAACAGTTTTTTTTCTTTTTGCCTCCAAAACAGTTTCAGCAGCTAACCAAAATTGCATGGGGTGGTCCCCTACCTTGCCGCCACCCAAGATGCTCCCCGCTGCCGCCCGCCGAGCTCAATTAGAAGCAAGGCGACGGGCGCAACCCCCGCTGAGGCATGCCAAGTTGTCGACACTCAGAGCAAGTTCAAGTCAGAGACCCATTTTATCCGTTTGGGTCATCGTTCATCTGTTGTCTTTTTGTTGTCCGTCCAGATCCAAACTAAGCCCAAATTTGAGTCACAAAGGGGTCCGCGACGGACGAAAGCGGACGCTCTCGTTGCTCGCTCGTGTCCTCGCGTGTCCGGCCTGGTCCCACGCATCAGCGACCCGCACTAGCAATTTGGCCTCCGACCGGAGCACAGCGCCGCCGCCCGCTCGTCCCGAGCTCCCGCGCCGCCGCACCAACCTCGTCCGCCGTTTCCCGGATCCGGCGCTGGCCGGCCAGATCCATCCGGTCCCGCACGGATCCGCCGCCCCTCACCGGTCTTCGCCTTCGCTGCCCCCATCGTCCCCAGCATCCTCTCACCGCGGCGCCGCCATGGACGCCTCCAGAGCATCGAGCAGGAGCTCGCCTGCCGCCACGCTCGGCCGCCTCCCGCGCGTGGGCCGCAGCGACCGGCTGGCCCAGCCCAGCCTCCCATTCTGACCTTGGTAGGGAGCAGCAGCGAGATCTCCTTTCTGCTGGTGTAGGCGACCCGGAGGAGGCAACGGCGGCGGCGGCTGTACGAGAGGAACACAACAGCGGCGGCGCGGGAGGAACGCGGTGGCTGCATCTCGTCCTCACTTGTCCACTCGAGATCTATGCATTGGGTGCATCCATAGTCCACACGTGTCCGCCCCATGTCCACTAGGCGGACAGATGACCCAAACGGACAAAAACAGACAAAATCCGTGTCCGTTTGGGTCTTTGCGTTGGAGTTGCTCTCAGGCACCACCATGTCGTCGGGCTAGGTAGCACCCCGGCTCCCCTCCATCACCTGCCCCGCTGCCGCCGCCTTTCCTCGATCTTTGGCGAGCGTTTCGGCCACGTTGGCGACCGACAAATACGCCACTTGGACTTTCCACCGTCAGATATCCATGTTTCATTTGCTTTTGAAAATTTAAAATCCAAATTGATTGTTTTGTAAAAGCAAAATCTATTTTGACTACCTAAAACCTTCTTTCTCCACACTTAAACTTGTTTTAGGTCGTCAATTTTTACGCTAGCCATTGAAGATGCTCTACGGATTCCATTTGTATCCGTGGATTTGGATAACGATGGACACTTTTTATTTGTTGAGGGTGGATAACGATGGACACCTGGCCCATGCATACAGTATGAGTATGGAAGCAAAGCTCCTTTAAGAGCATCTACAATCGGGCGCCTCAAACCGGCCTCAACAAACGCCCGGGCGGTCGGCCGGGTCACTGACCTGTCACGAAAATCTGACCCACACGGACGCCTCAAACGGGCCTCAAACATCCAGACTGACCGGCACCTCTCATATCCAGTCTAAATATAGGGTGGATATGGGGCGCCCAAGGACGTTTGCCATGTAAGACCGACAATGGGGTCCCATGCGAAAACGCCCGGAAACCTGACGGTCCGACGGACGTCTCCTCCGTCGCCGCGGTGTGAACGTTGCGTGGCGCCACTCTGGCTCGCCGTCCGAGGCCAAAGCCGGCTATTTAAGCCGGCCGGCGTCCCCTAACCCTAGCCCATCCACCTCCTCCATCTCTGTGCCGCCACCCAAGTCCGTCCGCCTACTTTCCCCTGCTCTTCCACACTCTCCGGCATTGACATGGTCTGGTGGCTGATCACCACGTACGCTATGCTCACGTTGGAGCGCCGGAGGCAGATCGCGGAAGAGATCCAGGCACGGCGCGCTGCCCGCATCGCTGTCGGGCTGCCTCCGGACTCGCTGGAGCCGGAGGAGGAGGAGGGAGAACCGTTGCCGGAGCCGATGGAGGTGGCGGATCCGAAGGAGGAGGAGCCAGAGCAGCTTGCTCCGAGGGGTTCAGCATGGCGGAGGCAGAGGCGGAGTTCGCCTCGCCCAAGCCGCAAAGATGGCGGAGCAGCAGGCCATCCTGGAGTTCATCCAGGATGAAACCTATGTGGAGGCCAACCGGCAGTTCCTCCGGCAGGAGCAGGTGGCGTCAGACGCGCTCTTCGCTGAACTCGACGCGGAGATAGAGGAGGAGGCCGGAGCGGAGCAGCCGGAGCCGCAGCTGCCGCCCATGTACCTAGAGCCGGGCTCGGAGATTGTCGAAATTTTCGACGAGGTGTAGCTACGTAGTAAGTAGGTTTTTAAGTTTGCATACTTTTGTATGGATTTAAGAATTTAGTATGAGATGTCCGAATGCAGTTGTGTTGATTTGAGAAATGCCCATTCACTGTCCGCGAACGCGTTTTTATATGGATTTAAGAATTTAGTATGAGATATCCGGATGCTGTTGTGTTCATTTGAGAAATGCCCGTTCACTGTCCGTGAACGTTCGCGGGCGTTTGAGCACGTAGGACGTTAGGAGTGCCAAACATGGACCCCGCACAACGGCCCTTGGGCCGACCCATATACTGCTACCAATGTATAGTGCTGCCAGTTTCTTTTATTTCGATCAGTTTTTTCAGTCATTTTTTATTTCGGGCGTTTGCTATGAAGAATACATTTTAAATTAAAAAGCGTATTTGTTATACGTTGGTGAATTTTTTCGATAGATTTTTTTGGCCAGTTTCTTTTATTGGTAGTTTTCTATCAAGCACACATTAAAATTTTGAAAAATGTCCACGAATTTTTAAAAATTTCGTGAAATTCAAAAAGGAGCGGAATTTTGAAAATATCTAAATTATAAAAAAAATCAGGAAATTTAAAAGATGCTCCCAATTTTTTTAAAGCTTCTCAAGTTTCAAAACTGTTCAGGAATTTAGAAAAAATGTTTATGAATTTAG
The DNA here is from genome assembly GCA_011799875.1 of Thinopyrum elongatum. NCBI lineage: Eukaryota > Viridiplantae > Streptophyta > Magnoliopsida > Poales > Poaceae > Thinopyrum > Thinopyrum elongatum. Next base: position 77,796,024 of record CM022301.1, read on the forward strand.
AAGATGTTAATAAATTTTAAAATATGTTCATAAATTTCAAATGTTTTCACAAAATTGAAAACTACTGGTGAATTTAAAAATGTTCCCTAATTCAAAACAATATCCCTAGATATCATAAAATTTTCGACAATTTAAAAATGAAAAAAATATAAAAAGTAAAAGAATAAAATAAAATAAAACTCAGAATAAAACCCAAAGAAAAACAAAGGAAAAAAAATGCTCAGTGACTCTTATGGCATGCAATGCGTTGGCGTACATGTTTGGTCGTTATCCAGCGACCCACATGTGGAATACAATCAGCCTGGTGTTTCTCGCCAGGGCTATATCTCACATGTATTGAGAGATCTTTCAGTCTCACCTCTGCCCTTTTTTAATTCCAGGGTTTCTCTGAATTTGAAAGTTACCACTTAGAAGGTTTTCATACCAAGGCTCAATACAATCAAGTCCGTAGCGTCAACCGATTTCGCCATATCCCCATTTCCCTCTTCTTTGAGACTAGGATTCCTTGTGTAATTTCATCCATCTCTTAGTTTTTTTTTTGAATCATTGAGTTCATCACTCAACATAGTCTAGCAGTTCAGTCCGACCCTATTTGAGGTGCAAGGTTAGTGGGTCGGCTCAGTATTGTAGCTACTAGGTGCGGTCTTGGGAAGCTTCGGTGGACCATTTCAGTCTTGTTTTAGAAGCCTCTGTGCGGTTTTCTCTTTGTGTGTGTTTTATTGCTTTCGATGATTTTCTTTGGTCTCTCTTTGGTTTTCTTCGGGTGTCTTTGGTTTTTTCATTTATTTATCTATTTTATTCTTCTTTTCATGAAATGCATGCCAACTTTTTTCAATGTATGTTGTACATTTTTTATACACGTTAACATTTTTGATACGTGTTGAACATTTCTCAAATACATGATAAATATATTTTTGAATATATATTTGAATATATTTCCTAAATAGGGTTTAAGTTTTTTCATATATAATTGAACATTTTCTTTAATGGTATGAAATAATTTTTTATCTACGTGAACATTTTCTCCATTGTACATTTTTTTAAAATACCATGGACATATTTTTCGAACATGTGAATTTTTTTAAATGTCACAATTTTTTTAATGTTACAAAACATTGTTTTTACCTACATGAATATATTATTACGTTGTATTAAAAAATTTCTGAAAGATTTTTTTAAATTATACAGACATTTTTTAACATTACGTAATTATTTTAAAATGTGAAAACATTTTTTAATGCTATCATCATTTTTTAAGAGTTGTGTGAACAAAGTTTTTACACTAGATGATCATTTTCACATTTCTTTACAATATTTGGAAATATAATTAAATTATATTTACAAGGAAAAACGAAAGTAACAAAGAGACACATGAAGGAGTGCACTACTGGGCCGGCCAAGTAGCTAGTAGCGCTCGTGCTCACTTCCAGTGAGACAAAGCCCCTCCCAGGTTTTCTCCCATAGGTTACCATGGTCACCGGCCTAGTTGATATCCAAACAACCCTAAAAAAAAGTTCATTTCAAACAGCCCTAAAAAAAAGTGGATATCCAAACAAGTGAATAAATATACTACCTCCGTCTCAAAATAAGTGTCTTAACTTTGTACTAATTTTGGGACGGAGGTAGTATTCTATTACATATTACATGTGGATCATAGAAGATGTATTCCACACATAATAGTATACCGTAACTGTCTAGCCGCAAAAAAAAAAAAAAAACTTTCTAGATGTAAACCCAAAAAAAAAAAAAACTGTCTCATTGTGACGTGTTTTTTTAAACTAGGCTTATTGGCTATTTCATGACTATTATGTACGAAGAGAGGAACACGATGAGTTCGGATGGGCAAAGATATCCATCGAGTGCTAGTAGAACGTCTGTGCGTTGCTACAAACTACAATGCATATAAATGCATCAGACAAATGATTAAGTTCGTTTCAAAGTCGAAGTTCATTTCTTCCTCATATTTTCGGGCGTGTTTGGACATCAAACATGCATCCAATGGGCTTTCCAAAATTAAACCATATGGAAAGTACGGGCTCCCGAATCCATATGTGGAGGAGAAATATTGTTGTTCGGACTATCCGCGATGTTATTGTCAACAAGCGGTCCTAAATAGAAACCCCACCCCACGATATAGCCATTCTTTTGTTTGTCAGACCCTTCCCTTCCTACATGGTTTCCCGCCGTAGTGGAACATTTCTTGCTAGAGCCCTCTCCTTCAAATAGGATGACACCCACCTCACGTTCGCCATGGCCTACCAAGGAGGAGACCCCTGCCAACCATCCCGCTCTCCACCTTGAACCCCTTCCCCGTGCTCGTGCCGATCCACCACCGTCATCAAGGGGGGAGGAGGCGTGCGCCACCCGTGATACCCCCTGAGCCAAGAAGGCATATCCGATGTCTCCTGAGCCATCGTCACATTCTAACATATAGTTGAATGTCGTGCATTACCACGAAACAAAAATATGATGTTCGTTGTTGGGCATGCAACTAATACACCACCGTGTCCATTATTAACTCTTGAAGCAACCTAACAATGCATTTACCCTTCTATCTTAACAAAAAAATGGTACCAGTTGTTGAAAAAATTATGAACCACTCACTCATGCAATTTGCTGAAAAGCCACCTCTAATGAAATACAATTTGCACATTTTCCTAAAGTAGGAGAATTATTCTGCTCAGACAACCATAACTGAAAAGAGACTACATTGGCGAGGCAATCATCCAAACGGGGCTATGTCAATTTAGTCGGGCGGAGAAGCAGAACCAATGGATGTTTCGAGCACCGCCGTAACTCCTTGAGTTGGGGCAGATAGTTGCTCACCACAGGCACCCATCAGCCATCAGCACAGACATGCCCACAAGACTGCTTGCATCCATGCCTCCTCCACATGAAACTCTAACGCCTAGCCCATGATGAATCTCTGTGGCCCACCGGTGGTCTATATGGAGCTTCCACAGCAAATCAAAGAACCCACACAAACAACAAATCCACAGGTTTTGATTTTATTCCAATAAACAAAACCAGAAAATTTGTCGCACTACGACCTACATTCATGGAACAACTACAACTAATTATAACTATAGGAATGTCCGCGACGAGGACTAATTGCGGTCACGCCCACGACCAACCCCACCACGACCACCCCTGGGACGTACATGGGCAGCTCCGACGCCTCGGCCATCGGCACGCCCTCGCCCATGGCCAACGCCACAGACATGGCCCTGGGCATCCCCATGGCCATGGCCATGTAAGAACACGCCCATGGTGTGTTGATATTCGTCCTCTAGCTCCGCTAACTCCTAGGCAAGATCCTCCATGGTCAAATCCGTTTCGCAACCTCCTCAATGGCTAGCACCATCTACGCCTACCATGTTTGTCAGTTCTACATCTATAACCAATTAATAAAATCATATTAATCCATGATGCATTGGTCTAAAAATCTAAGTAATTACGAGCAAAACCTCCCAAATCCAAATGAAGCACTATTCATCTTTGGAAGGGAGGTTTTTCTTCAGAAAACCTTTCGGGGGATGACTTGTCAAAAGGGTCAAAATCAACTACAAAGATAAGAGGTTAACTTTCTTAAGGATGGAAACTCAAATGTGCAATGTAAAAAATGAAACATAAGCACCACATCTATATGCATGAACCTGGTGTATGATTGTCAGCTGAATATCCCTATATATGTGACCCTGGTGTAGGATTTTCAAACGCCTATAAGCATACAGATGAAGGATTTTGGTTGACTCAGATCTCTCTACTAATTTAGTCGTCCCTTCTAAATGTCAAGCAAAGCTAGTTACATATATGAGAATAGGATAGAGATCAAATAAATTTAGTGTCCCCATTTCTCAGTACTCGATCAGACCTCAAAATTCCACCCAATATGATAAAACTATTGATCCAATCCTAACAAAGAGTGAGGGGAAGAAAAGATAAATTTCAGAGTACCTAAGATTTTTTTCTCACAATGAGTAGAGGAGTGCGGCACTGGACCTGTGCAGCGCAAAGGACATATGCAATCTTACTAAGTTGAATGAATCTTACAGGTATTCCGTTTGGAGCTTCACACAAAACTCAAGCTCTTTGCCATCCAGAAGTGAAGTATATATCATTTGTCAAAGGAGTAACACTGATGATCAATGAAATAAGAAACAAAATAAGCACAAAACATTACCATATATAGATCAATGTTCCCATCCTTACTCTCACTAAAATGAACGAATCTCTGAATGCGGTTGTGGTGGTGAAGAGGGTGGCATGTTGGCTTCTACTAGCCAATTTCAAAGTCGTAGACATAGGAATTTCGATGAACCACTAAATGATGAATGTAATTTGGTACTTAAAATAAGGAACAAAGTAGTTAACTCAATTTATTTTATTTCCCAACGGGCTACCATCAGATAATGAGGACAATAAAGCCAGCAATTTAAATATGGTACAGGCAACAATGACTATGGAAAATAAATAGCATGGACACGTTTTACTCTATACATAAATATCCACACTTTGGTAATATAAAATAAGGTCATGAGATGTCTACTTCTATGTTTGAAGCTATCCAAATCATACTATGCCAGATTGTCGACTGTGATTTCTCTTACACAAAAATAAATCACCACCAAGAAGATAAAAGTACCATTTCCTATTGCAGAACCACTTATTTCCAAATCAATACATAGTCAACCACCGGCAAGTGTATCATGTTCAATCATATCGGTGAGTTCTATTTATGAGACACTGACTTTGTTGATGTTTCAGAGCTAGTGGCGAGGGATTTTTCCCAAGTATAAATGCTTTTAGTGAAAAAGGCAAACACAATAAGCTGATCCATGGGCGGCCAAACTAAGAAAAGAGAAAAGATTATCCAAATGTGGCTTTTAGCAGACATATCTAATTAAAGCTGACCATTTCCACTATTTATTTTAACAAAACATATGATATGCTACATGCTAAAAGCTCTATGCACTGGAATCTTAAAGAATCTAACACTTCGAGAATTCATCTTGGCCTACAACAGTTAAGACACATAGACAACATGCACTCAACTGAAATGAGTGAGTTCAACATGCATTATTGCATTATCTGAATTAGAGCAGATTATGTAGTGAAAAAAGGAGGCAGAATGTCATACTCTGGCATGTTCAGTCATGAATGGAAATATTGACAGTATTAAAAAAATAGATCGCTACATCCCTCTCTATTGTCTTGTTATATATCTACCAAATGGCACACAACATTATCCTAAATAAGTTCTAGACATCAATTTGTGCTTTTGTAACTACTACGAATTGCGTTGCAGAAAATTTAGAACCTTTTTTTGACGGGGGGAACCTATTCATATAATATGCCTGAGACATTAGTTAATAATGTCGATGAAGCTAAAGGGAACACATTAAGGTTCGGCATCAAGTAGTTTTTTTACCTGCAGAATGTGTGATTTTTTTAGTCTGACTGCGACTCTCGAGGGTGGAGCACCCTGTTGCTTCTGCGGCCAAGCATGCACTCCGGTTCTACACATATATCTCCCACCATGTAGAAACACAAACAGAGGATTGTTAATTTCTACTGTCGCTAGCAGATTGCAAGGAAGGTGTGGCTGACGTTGTAAAAGTATGAAGATCTTTCGCCCTTTTTTATGTCGGCATGAAGGACAAGGAGAGAAGCGCACAGCTCGGTGACCACCACCGCGTCCTCAGCTATGATCTACCTGCAGCTCGTCGAGATGGTGTCGGAGATGCTGCTACAAGTTTCCGCTCCTTTGCTAGCTTGTCTTCAGTACCATGCAGTTGTGTGATTCGTCAAGCCACAAAAAAACTCTAAAACTATCTTTGATCCATTTTTTATTATTATTCATTGCAGTACTAAGTATTTACAGAAATAAATACAAAAAGAAGTAATGGATCTGTAGTTCTTTACCTTGATGGCTAGAGGTGGTTCTGCATAGCAGCCGACCATTATAGGTCTGACTTGATGCGACCAAATACATCTGATTGAGGTGCTTCTCCACATTAGATGGTAGCTACATGTGTTGTAGGCGGAGGAGTAAAGAGACCACACACAAAAAATCAATTTTCGACAGTCATACACATATCGCACGACTCCACTTAGCCGACCTACCCATCCATTTTAACTGGGCACAAACAGGTGGCAAAGTTCAGATTTTCAGAAAAGAAACGACAATTCCAAGTTTCAGAGTTGACTATCCGAATCTCTTTTGGCCTTCAGATCATGAGGATGGAGTTAGAGCGCGAGGTGCAACGGGTATCTCCCTCTGCCTTCCTGCCTTGGCCTTACATCGCTACCCTGGCCTTACGTCGGTCTTGTACTTGGACTGCTTCTTGGTCACCCTCTTCGCCGCAGCGTGCCTTGTCGATCCGTTTGACGGCTGCATCATCGAGCGGAAGACTGGGACAGTGTTGCCCCCTGCCACTGGCAAGATGCGACACACATGCCCTAGCGGCGGAAGAAAAGGAGCCATGAACGGGTATGGGCTATAGCTCCAAGACGTGTAGCTGAACAACGAATGGCTAGGTGGCAGCGGCCAGGGGCAACGGTGCAGGACGAAGGCTCGGGTAGCGGCGTTTGTGGCATTGAGGCAATGGGGGCGGCGGTGTGGGAACCCTAGAAGACAAGGACGAGAGGAGATCGAGGGAGAGGACTCCGGAGGAGCAATTCATTCTAATGGATAGAAAAAATCCGGTTCGGCATTCTTTGAAAAAAACCAGAAACCGGATGGAAGGTGGGGCTTTCGTTGAAAAAAACCGTGGGGGTGGTTGGTGTTAGATTCAGCAGACATATCTGATTGAAGCTGACCATTTCCACAGTTTATTTTAGCAAAACATGATATGCTACATGCTAAAAGCTCTATGCGCTCGCATCTTAAAGAATCTAACACTTCAAGAATTCATCTTGGCCGACAACAATTAAGTCAGATAGACAACATGCACTAAGCTGAAATGAGTGGGTTCAGGATGCATTATTGCATTATCAGAATTAGAGCAGACTATGTAGTGAAAAAACAAGGCAGAATGTCATACTCTGGCATGTTCAACCATGAATGGAAGTATTGAGAGTATAGAAAAAATAGATCTCTACATCCCTCTCTATTGTCTTGTTATATATCTACCAAATGGCGCACAACACTATCCCAAATAAGTTCTAGACATCAATTTGTGCTTCTGTAACTACTACGAATTGCGTTGCCGAAAATTTAGAACCTTTTTTTGCGGGGGAAAACCTGTTCATACAATATGCCTGAGAGATTAGTTAATAGTTTCGATGAAGCTAAAGGGAACACCTTAAGGTTCGGCATCAAGTAGTTTTTTACCTGCAGAAGTGTGATTTCTTGAGTTCGAATGTTACTCTCGAGCGTGGAGCACCCTGTTGCTTCTGCGGCCGAGCATGCACTCCGGTCCTACGCATATATCTCCCACCATGTAGAAACACAAACATAGGATCGTTAATTTCTACTGTCGCTAGCAGATTGCAAGGAAGGTGTGGCTGACCTTGTAAAAGTATGAAGATCTTTTGCCCTTTTTTATGCCGGCATCAAGGGCAAAGAGATAAGCGCATAGCTCAGTGTCCACCGCCGTGTCCTCAGCTATGATCTACCTGCATCTTGTCGAGATGGTGTCGGAGATGCTGCTACAAGTTTGCGCTCCTTTGCTAGCTTGTCTTCAGTACCATGCAGTTGTGTGATTCGTCAAGCCACAAAAAACTCTAAAACTATCTTTGATCCATTTTTAATTATTATTCGTTGCAGTACTAAGTATTTACAGAAATAAATAAATAAAGAAGCAATGGATCTGTAGTTCTTTACCTTGATGGCTAGAGGTGGTTCTGCATAGCAGCCGACCATCATAGGTCTGACTTGATGCGACCAAGTACATCTAATTGAGGTGCTTCTCCCCATTAGCCGGTAGCTACAGGTGTTGTAGGCGGAGGAGTAAAGAGACCACACGCAAAAAATCAATTTTCGACAGTCATACACATATCGCATGATGCTACTTGTGATCCGCGTTGGTATTTCCCCGAAGAGGAGAGGATGGTGCAGCACAGCAGAGGTAAGTATTTCCCTCAGTTATGAAACCAAGGTTATCAATCCAGTTGGAGAACCAATCAACACTATGTAAACAACACCTGCACACAAACAACAAATACTTGCATCCCAATGCGTAAGAGGGATATAATAAAAACTTTCATGAAAAGATCATTGGATATGATAAGTTTGATTCCTTGCAATAGTTTTGCGATATGGAGATGATAATATGTGAGTCATATTAGTGGGTAATTGTGCTTTAGTAAGAATATTGGTGTTAAGGTTTGTGATTCCCTATGCATGCACGTAAAGTCAATAGTTATGCAACAATGTTATATCCTACTTATGGTGCATTATTCAGTGTTAGTTATGTTCAATGCATGTTTATGACCGTTTTTGTTTTTTGGTTGGTCACTTCTCAGTCTATTTGCTAGCCTTCATTTGTACTAAGCGGGAATGCTGATTGTGCATCCAATTCCTTAAACCCAAAGTTGTGCCAAATAAGTCCACCATACCAACCTATATGCAGTATTTTCATGCCGTTCCAAGTAAATTTGCATGTGCCAACTCTAATTTTTCAAAATAATTTTCCGCTTTGTGTGCCCGTACCACTCATGAAGCGGCAGGGGGGTGGCCAATATTTTCCATGCTTGGTGGGTTATTCTCATGATGAGTGTTTGTTCACTTGTCATTGCACGAGAGAGTGGCAGGTAATAGGGATGTCTAGTCCCAAAATGAACAAATTATTAATATGATGATAATAATAAATTCCTTGGAAAGTGTTGGTATAGAAGGCATCCGTGGATACGTCTAGCCATGGATTGTGATAGAATGGTGGAAAGGAAATAAACTTTATTTTATGTTTGGGAGCCGCCTATAATGTGTCTAGCATGGAAGATATTGGGAATTCTCGGTCGTTTTCGTTGACAGGAAAAGCATGCCTCTCAAAATAATTTTATATCTCTAATCAAAGCCTTGAGCTCTGGCACCTCTGCAAATCTCTGCTTTCCTCTGCGAAGGGCATATCTATTTACTTTTATGCAATTTTTATTTTTATTTTGAGTCTCCATCTTCTCTTACAAAGCACCAACTAGAGAACACTATTATCATACTTGTGCATTGGGTGTAGCTAATGTTGAGTGTGTTTCATGAATGGATCAATGATTGAGCATAATGGGCCAGGGATAACTTTCTTTAGCGTTCATATTTTGGAAGACATGGTTGCTTGTTAGTATGCTTGAGTATTGATGTCTTCATGTCAAATTATAGAATATTACTTTGAATCATTCAAGTCCAAATGTCCATGCCACAAAAGAAAAGATTATATGATGAATATGATAGGTAGCATTCCACATCAAAAATTCTGTTTTTATTATTTACCTACTCGAGGACGAACAGCAATTAAGCTTGGGGATGCTTGATACGTCTCCAACGTATCTATAATTTTTAATTATTCCATGCTATTATAGTATCAATCTTGAATGTTTTATATAAATTTACAAGCAATCATATATCAATTTTTGGGACTAACCTATTAACTTAGTGCCCAATGCTAGTTACTGTTTTTTGCCTGTTTTCGGTTTTTTCAGAATATCAGTACCAAACGAAGTCCAAATGCCACGAAAACTTTTGGAGATTTTTTTCTAGACATAAGAGACCCTGGAAGCTTCGGGAGGGGACAAAAAGATGGAGCAGTGGCCCACGAGGCACCAGGGCGCGCCCTGGTGGCTCGTGGGGCCCACGTGGCTCTGTTTGACCTAACTCCGCCTCTATACATTCTCTAAAATCGGGAAACCAATAGAGGAGTCCACAAAATACTTTTTCCGCCGCCGCAAGTTCCTGTTCTCGCGAGATCCCATCTGGAGGCCTTTTCTGGCACTGCCGAAAGGGTAATCAATCACGATGGGGCTCTACATCAACCTTGCTGCCCTTCTGATGATGTGTGAGTAGTTTATCACAGACCTACGGGTCCATAGTTAGTAGCTAGATGAATTCTTCTCTCTATTTGATCTTCAATACAATGTTCTCCTTGATGTTCTTGGAGTTCTATCCGATGTAATCAATTTTTGCGGTGTGTTTGTTTGTATCCGATGAATTGTGACTTTATGATCAGATTATCCATGAATATTATTTTAGTTTTCTCTGAACTCTTCTATGTATGATTGTTATAGCTTTGTATTTCTCTCCGGTCTATTGATTTGGTTTGGCTAACTAGATTGATTTATCTTGCAATGGGAGAAGTGTTTTGTAATGGGTTCACTCTTGCGGTGCTCAGTCCCAGTGACAGAAGGGGACATGACACGTATGTATCAGTGCTATTAAGGATAAAAAGATGCGGTTTATTCATGCGTGAGTTTACTTTGTCTACATCATGTCATCTTGCTTAAGGCATTACTCCGTTCTTTATGAACTTAATTCTCTAGATGCATGCTGCATAGCGGTCGATGTGTGGAGTAATAATAGTAGATACAGAATCGTTTCAGTCTACTTGTCTCAGACGTGATGCCTATATACATGATCATTGCCTTGGATATTGTCATGATTATTTTCTTTTCTATCAATTGCCCAACAGTAATTTGTTTACCCACTGTATGCTATTTTCAAGAGAGAAGCCTCTAGTGAAAACTATGGCCCCCGGGTCTACTTCTATCATATATTAAAAATCCTAAAAATACCTTGCTACAATTTTATTTCATTTACTTTATTTTGTATTTTTGTTTGATCTATCTATCTATCACCATACAATTTAATCTTGAAATTAATCACCACAGGATTGACAACCCCTTGTTTGCGTTGGGTGCAAGGATTTGTTATCTTGTGTGCGGGTGCTGCTAACGAGTTGTTGCGTGATTCTCCTACTGGATTGATAAACTTGATTTTATAACTGAGGGAAATACTTATCTCCACTGTACTGCATCATCCTCTCCTCTTAGGGGAAAAATCGACGCAGATCACAAGTAGCATTAGCTTTTCTTCAGTACCATGCAGTTGTGTGGTTCGTCAAGCCACAAAAAAACTCTAAAACTAACTTTGATCCATTTTTTATTATTCGTTGTAGTACTAAGTATTTATAGAAATAAATAAAAAAAGAAGCAATGGATCATAGTTCTTTACCTTGATGGCTAGAGGTGGTTCTGCATAGCAGCCAACCATTATAGGTCTAACTTGATGCGACCAAGTACATTTGATTGAGGTACTTCTCCACATTAGCCAGTAGCTATAGGCGTTGTAGGCGGAGGATTAAAGAGCCCATAGACAAAAAACCATTTTTTGATAGTCATACACATGTCACATGACTCCACTTCGCAGCGCTGCTCATCTATTTTAGCTAGGAACAAACAAGTTGCAAAGTTCAGATTTTCAGAAAAGAAACGACAATTCCAAGTTCCAGAGTTGACTATCCAAATCTCTTTGGTCCTGCGGAGCATGAGGATGGAGTTAGAGCGCGAGGTGCATCAGGCATCTCCCTCCGCCTTCCTGCCTTGGCCTTATGTCGCTGCCCTGGCCTTACGCCGGTCTTGAACTTGGGCTGCTGCTTGGTCACTCTCTCCGCCGCAGCGTGCCTTGTCGATTCGTTTGACGGTTGCATCATCTAGCGGAAGACTGGGGCAGCGCTGCCCCTGTCACTGGCAAGCCATGTCACGCATGCCCTAGTGGCGGAAGAGAAGGATCCATGAACGGGTATGGGCTATAGCTCCAGGACGAGCAGGTGAACGACGAATGGCTGGGTGGCAGCAGCGAGGGGCAATGGTGCAGGACGAAGGCTGGGGCAGCGGCATTTGTGGCATTGAGGCAATGGGGGCAGCAGTGTGGGAACCCTAGAAGACAGGGTCGAGAGGAGATCATGGGAGAGAGGACTCCGGTGGAGCGATTCATTCTGATGGATAGGAAAAAAATCGGTCCGGCGTTCTTTGAAAAAACCCGGAAACTGGATGGAAGGTGGGGCTTTCGTTGAAAAAAACGGTGGGGTGGGTGGTGTTAGATTCAGCAGACATATCTGATTAAACCTGACCATTTCCACAGTTTATTTTAGCAAAACATGATATGCTACATGCTAAAAGCTCCATGCGCTGGCATCTTAAAGAATCTAACACTTCGAGAATTCATCTTGGCCTATAACAGTTAAGACACATAGACAACATGCACTCAACTGAAATCAGTGAGTTCAGCATGCATTATTGCATTATCTGAATTAGAGCAGATTATGTAGTGAAAAAAAGGAGGTAGAATGTCATACTCTGGCCTGTTCAGTCATGACTGGAAATATTGAGAGTATTGAAAAATAGATCTCTACATCCCTCTCTATTGTCTTGTTATATATCTAACAAATGGCGCACAACATTATCCTAAATAAGTTCTAGACATCAATTTGTGCTTCTGTAACTACTACGAATTGCGTTGCTGAAAATTTAGAACCTTTTTTTGTAGGGGAGAACCTGTTCATATAATATGCCTGAGAAATTAGTTAATAATGCCAATGAAGCTAAAGGGAACACATTAAGGTTCGACATCATGTAGATTTTTTCCTGCAGAATGTGTGATTTTTTGAGTCTGACTGCTACTCTCGAGCGTGGAGCACCATGTTGCTTCTGGGGCCGAGCATCCACTCCGGTCCTAAGCATATATCTCCCACCATGTAGAAACACAAATAGAGGATTGTTAATTTCTACTGTCGCTAGCAGATTGCAAGGAAGGTGTGGCTGACCTTGTAAAAGTGTGAAGATCTTTTGCCCTTTTTTATGCCGGCATGCAGGGCAAGGAGAGAAGCGCATAGCTCGGTAGCCACCACCGCATTCTCAGCTATGATCTACCTGTAGCTTGTCGAGATGGTGTTGGAGATGCTGCTCCAAGTTTCCGCTCCTTTGCTAGCTTGTCTTCAGTACCATGAGGTTGTGTTATTCGTCAAGCCACAAAAAAAACTCTAAAACTATCTTTGATCCATTTTTTAATTATTACTCATTGCAGTACTCAGTATTTATAGAATAAATACAAAAAGAAGCAATGGATCTGTAGTTCTTTACCTTGATGGCTAGAGGTGGTTAGAGGTGGTTCTGCATAGCAGCCAACCATTATAGGTGTGACTTGATGCGACCAAGTACATCTGATTGAGGTGCTTCTCCACATTAGCTGGTAGCTAGGCGGAGGAGTAAAGAGACCACACACAAAAAAAATCAAATTTCGACAGTGATACACATATCGCACGACTCCAGTTAGCCGGCCTGCTCATCCATTTTAACTGGGCACAAACAAGTGGCAAAGTTCGTATTTTCAAAAAAGAAACGACAATTCCAAGTTTCAGAGTTGACTCTCCAAATCCCTTTGGTCCTTCGGAGCATGAGGATGGAGTTAGAGTGTGAGGTGCATCGGGAACCTCCCTCCGCCTTCCTGCCTTGGCATTATGTTGCTGCCCTGGCCTTACGCCGGTCCTGTACTTGGACTACTGCTTGGTCACCCTCTCCGCCACAACATGCCTTGTCGATCCGTTTGACAGCCGCATCATCGAGCGGAAGACTGGGGTAGTGCTGCCCCCTACCATTGGCAAGCCATGGCATGCATGCCCTAGCATCGGAAGAGAAGGTTCCATCAATGGGTATGGGCTATAACCCCATGATATGACCCGCCATAATGGGCCGGGTCGTCCAGGTGGCGGCTGATAAGCAAGATTCAAGACGGGCCGAGGCGCCCAGGTGAGAGACCAGCAGGGCGGGTCACATAGTGGGCCGGCTTAGGGCCCAGCGTCCGAAGACGGTGGCTCATAGGCCCGAAGTACAAGTCGCCAGGAGTTTCCTTACTTAGGAAGCAAGATAAGTCAGAAACATACTTGGTCACGGATCGTAGTACGACCTGGACTCTTGTAAGCCCAGGGCCTCGACCTGTATATAAAGGTGAGTCCCTGAGGCAGATAGACTAAGTTACGATCGATCAACAGCTAGGTCAAGTGAATCCGCTCCCTTGTAATTGATCTCCAAGCAATAAGCAAACAAGCAGGAAGTAGGCTATTACCTTGATCGTTAGGGGCCGAACCAGGGTAAACTCGTGTCTCTCGGTTTCGATCAACCCCAACAAGCTAATCACCTAGTTGAGATGGCCTCACGTCTAAGTCCTCACACTAGGACATCTGCCGTGACAAAACCACGACACTGCCCCCTACCACTTGCAAGCCATGGCACGCATGCCCTAGCGGCGAAAGAGAAGGTGCCATGAACGGGTATGGTCTATAGCTCCAGGACGTGTAGCTGAACGGCGGATGGCTGGGTGGCAGCGGCGAGGGGCAACGGTGTAGGACGAAGGCTGGGGTAGTGGCGTTTGTGGCATTGAGGCAATGGGGGCGGCGGTGTGGGAACCCTAGAAGACATGGCCGAGAGGAGATTGAGGGAGAGACGACTCCAGTGGAGGGATTCATTCTGATGGATAGGAAAAAATTGGTCCGGCATTCTTTGAAAAAAAACTGGAAAGCAGATGGAAGGTGGGGCTTTCATTGAAAAAAGGGAAAACTTTGTTTTTGCCACTCTAGCTTTTGCCAATTTTGCTTATGCCACTCTAAAATTTGACATCTCATTTTTGCCACTCTTAATTTTAACAATGTATCACAAATGGCATTCTGTCAGGTCAAGGCACGATTTGACCAAACGAAGAAGGGCAAAGACAATATTGCCCTTGGATTTTTGTTTTGCTTTTGCCACTACAGTTTTTGTAGACATTTTACTGATACCTGACAAACACAACATATGCGTTAATTCGACTAAGTTCATCTGCTAATAAGAAAAAAAAAATCAAACAGATAAAGCAGCCACGCTTCCATTCATACATCTCCGATTCACCACACTTTCACAAACATACATCAGGCGCGCAAGGCACATCACATACACACTACAGGAATCAGGCACTTTGCCATCTGCCATGGCAGATGGCAAAGGCACGGCCGGCTGATGGCAAAGGGCTTTGCCATCTGCCAGCAAATGGCAAAGGGCCGGCTGAATAAACTATGGTAAAGGCTTCTTTGCCGTCTGCTGGCAGATGGCAAAGAGCCTGTAGCCTTTGCCATCAGTTGGCCGATGGCAAAGCCTCTAGACGGTAGAGGAACGGGGTTAGCCATGTTAGGAGGCTAACGGCGTGCTTTGCCATCTGGCAGCAGATGGCAAAGGCTGCAGGCTATTTGCCATCTCCCAGCTGATGGCAAAGGCTACAGGCTCTTTGCCATCTGCCGGCGGATGGCAAAGGATGCAGGCTCTTTGCCATCTGCTGGCGGATGGCAAAGAGACCAAATAGGCCAGACGAGCGCTTCACAGGTTGCTGCCACATGGCCTCTTTGCCATCTGCCAGCGGATGGCAAAGCTCTTTGCCATCGGCCAGCAGATGGCAAAGTGCCTATATTGCCTCATTTAATTTTGTTTTTTCTTATATCAGTTCATTTTCACAGAAAATCAAACATATATATATATATATATATATATATATATATATGACCAATATAGCATATTCAACACATATTACCAATAGTCATGAACACATATATATCCAACACATGTTACCAATAGTAGCAAGTTTCATCCATACATATACATAGTTTCATCAATATTACACAGTTTCATCATCGGTAGCAAGTTTCACAAAGTCAAAACAAAAACTAAAGACAAGCACTCCATCAACCCAAGCTTCCGTGATCTGAAGCAAATCTACAAAATGGGAAAGAAGAAAGTTAGAAGAAGAAGACTAGAAGAAGAAGATTATTATGATGCAACTAAAATGTGAAGATTATTATGATGAAACTTATATCTGTAAAATAGGTCATTTTGGAGCTAAGTATGGTTATTATGTCATTTTTGAGCTAGCTAAGCATACTAAGTCATTTTGGTGTAAAAAATGCTAAGTAAGGTCATTTTGGAACTAAGAAGTTTATTATGTCATTTTGGAGCTAGCTAAGCATATGAAGTCATTTTGGAGCTAAAATATGTCATTTCGTAAGCATATTATGTCATTTTAGAGCTAGCTAAGCATATTAAGTCATTTGGAGGAAAAAATGCTAAGTATAGGTCATTTTAGAGCTATCCTAGGTTAAATAGGTCATTTTTGAGCTAGCTAAGCATATTAAGTCATTTTGGAGGAAAAAATGCTAAGTATAGGTCATTTTAGAGCTATCCTAGGTTAAATAGGTCATTTTGGAGCTAATTAAGCTTATTATGTCATTTTTGAGCTAGCTAAGCATATTAAGTCATTTTGGAGGTGCTAAGTATAGGTCATTTTAGAGCTATCCTAGGTTAAATAGGTCATTTTTGAGCTAATT